>BLSH010088107.1:1234009-1249248 GCA_018402905.1 Glandirana rugosa
ACAAACCCCTCAAGAAAGGGTCCCGGCTTTCCAGATCTGAATCCTCCCCGGAGGAAAGAGGGGGTGGTGGGCGTTTTTGAGGAACCCTTGGCACGGGTACCTCTGCCCTGGGAAAGAACTCCCCAAACACCGCCCTCAGCTGTTCCAAAGACACTAGCGTTCCTGGGGTGGATTGTAGATCCGCAGGTACTCCTGCCATAGTATTGCCGGCCTCTGACATTACAGGCTTCCGGCACCCCCACTGTGTAACCACCACCTCAACTCCACCAATCAACCAGGGAGACCCGGGAGGATTGCCCACACCGCTACCAGCACCCAGGAAGGGCCAGCTATACTTGCTGTTTAGATGCCTCAGCACTCCGATCGGAAGAGCAATGCCCACAAACTACTGCATGCCAGGAGCCTGCTGCTGTGTGTCAGCCACGCTGTACAAGCGAAAGCCTGAAGCCAACTTCCGTTTTTAAGCACTTCCTGTATCCGGGCTGCACTTCCTAGAGCTACCACTGGAGGCCGCCAGACAGCCGCGCGGTCGGCCACGAACGAGCGGTGCTCTTTCAATAGCGGTGACCCGCCGAACACAGCGCTCCGGACGGTCGGTGCAGAGTCGAACGGTCAGTGCAACAGTGCCGTACTGCGGCTGGGGGGAGTGGGGGGGAACGGAGGCTTAAACTCACAAGGGTATTACCCAAAATGTCCCTCTACTGAGCCCCCACCGGCCGGCTTACCACCAAAGCTGCCCAGACGCCCACTCTCCACGCCCTAAGGCGGCAGAGGGGTCCACTCACCAATCCTCGACGGGCGCAGCGGTAGCCACCGGAGCAGACTTACCATCCCCTAGGGGAGGCATGCTGCTGGCCAGGCCCATGGACAGGCGTACCTAGTCACTGGGCTCTAGTGGGTTTCAGCCACTGGCCGCCCGCACGGAACGGGCTCTATGCGGTGGTCACCCCGAAGGGCGGTCGCATAGTGTCGGCTGGACTGGGGAAAGATCTGGATTCGAGATATCCTCTATACCACCAGCCAGCTTCTTGATGGCAGTCTTCATCAGATGAATCTTCAGGAGACCGCAGATCCCAAAAGGGAACCAGGTCTACTCCTTGCACCAGGCAAAAGAAAACTGATGTGCTATGCAGAGCAGGGGGATTATATGCTGAGGTGAGGACGGCCTCCTGGGAGGGGCCAACCTATGCTTTTGTTTGTTTTTGCCTAGTCTACTCCTAGTAGTATGAGCATAACCCCATGTGTCATAAGAAGGCTGCGTCTGTCAGTGAACGGAAGAGAAAAGGGTCCTGCGCCCTTTTAGTACAAATGCAATGCAATTTGCATCGCACAGACATCGCATGTGATCTGCACAGCAGTGCGTTGTGAATCACATGCAATGTCTGCCATCGCTATAGTGTGAACCCATCCTCTAATGATGAATATTTAAGGTGATATTAAATCTGATTTTTTTTTATTGTTTAAATAACAAACATGTCATACTTACCTTCTCTGTGTAATGGTTTTGCACAGAGCAGCCCCAATCCTCTTCTGGGGTCCCCTACCACCACTCTTGGTTCTTCCCTATTTCTGAGTACCCCTTCCTAGCAAGCCGCTTGCTAAGGTGGGTACTTGTGTGGGCTCGCTCCCAAGACCCGCTGCCTGCGTCCATTGACAAAGACCGCACCCCCGTGTCATAGGATTTGGTTGACAGCAGCAGGAGCCAATGGTTAGACTGCTATCCATCTGCCCTGTCAGGAGAGAGAGAATGGACACAGCCAAGATCCGGCTCTGGTAAGTGGCCGGGGGGTTGTGGGAACCTAGACATAGAAGGTTTTCTTACCTTAGTGCAGATAATGCATTAAGGTAAACAACCTTACAGCTTTAGAGCTGCTTGAAAGGTGAGTTTATGTGCTGCTGTAATTTAGAGTGAAGCTGCAGGTTTTTTTTTTTTTTTTACACAGTCACATAAGAATATCCTTAGGAGTTGCAGCACTCAGCCTGTAATTGCCAGCCTCAGCTGTGCATGTTTCCTACATGACTGTGTAAAGGGGGTGTGTCCTTTTCTTCCACTCAGGTCTCAGATTACACTCTACTTTCCTCTCTGTACCAACCCCTGCCTGTGTAAACGCTACACTACGAAAGAGTGTAGAGAAGAGGGGAAGCATATACACAGCTACAACACACAGCTGGGTGCTTTAGGAGGCTGTAGAGGAGAGAGGGCTGCAGGTAAACAGGCACAACTTTGTTTTATCGCTAAATATCACCTGAGACCAGTCAGTTCACTGGGTATATGTAAGGGTTTCCACCCACTTTAAAATATCCTCACTACTTCTAATAGGTCACCAAAACATTCACATTTTTATCTATGAAATCATAAACAAAAGCCTTTTCCGTAAGCGGTCTTGTCTCTTAGCCTTTGAACCCAGTAGGTCTTTGTCTTACCTTTACACCCACTACGCGCTCCTCGAAGGATTTGAAGGTGGCGGAGTTCCTAAGGATAAAAAAGAATTCTGTTGAAAAATTAAACTCAATTAGGCAATTATTGCAATGGTGACAACCCCCACCCACCACCACAATGATGTGCAATTACAGAAAAGCCATAAAATAGTCGTGTTAAAATACAATTTCAGCTAAAATCGAACTAGTCTTAAAAATGCTCTCTTCCCCCTCCTTACATCTATGCTGACTAACCTATGTAAAAAAGATGTATATACTTCTCTAGATTCAGTTCGCTTTGGTGACACGGAGGCTGCAAAGGAATGAAGAGAGTGCTTGACAATGGCTGGGAATGCCCGAGAGCGGTGATGTCCCCCATAGGCTTCTATGGCTCACCCATTGTGGGTGCTCCCTCCGTTCCCTGGCAGCCACTGCTGGCTGAAAAAAAGGACTGGACATGACCGGACTGGAGCGTGCCGAAAAAGGGTGTGGGTGTGTGTGTGTGTATATATATATATATATATAGTTTTTATTTTTTTTAAGAGGTCAGTCCACATAGGTGGGAGAGGGAACACTTTTAAGGCTAGTTAGGTTTTGGCTGGAGCTCTACTTTAACTTAAGACACTTAGAGGGATATTAAGGAGGGCAGGAACCTGGAGCAGCAATATTTGTTCACTGGTAGTAAAATAAACAATAAGTTGCATATTGCAAGTCTGAGCCATTCTATAGCGAGTGTACACTGGCATTCATGGTCTGTTCTTGCTTTGCTCCTCCATACAAGGTAATATGACTGCATGATAAGTGCACCTCAGTCAGCCCCATGTACACCTATGTGCCTTCACAAAGTATACCTGTCAGCTGCAGAGATATCGGCAGATACATATAAATCATTAACTTAACAAAAATGTTAGGATGTGTGCTAATCAAACCTACAAAATGGCTGACGCTCTTGCAGAAAGAGGGTGCGTGTGAAACCACAATTATTCAATAAAAGCGGAAGGAACTTTCCCAGCAAGAAGGAAAAATAATGCGACTTTCCAAACAAGATTGGGTGACGTCATGGGACTTTCTAATAGAAGAGGATAAGGTTGCATTGGCAGATAGCTTTTGTCCAATTACACGACTTCCTCTTTGGCCAGGGACAATTATCAAACTGTTTATTTAGTTAATTGGCCAACTTCCTTCAAAGTTCCCCATCAGATTAAAAACTATCATTCCAGTGAATGTCTGAATAGGAGAGGTGCCTGCGGGGCAACAAAGACCATCCTTATTTTTATACACTTTAACGTACACTTGAATGTGGCTGGAGCTTGTAGGCAACTAAGACAGTCCTTAATTCAGACACTGATAAATGAGGTTTGTTGTGTTCAATGTGGATCATGTAGATGGGATTGCTTCATATATTGCCCTAAAGTTTGTGAAATGCAGCTGGGGCTGCTTCTAACCTGCTTTGCATGCCAACAGATCTCAATGGGACTTGCTGCATCCACATGCAAAGCAGGCCAAATGCAGCCTCACAATGGCTATGCACACCACACAAGTAATGGAAATGGAAAACTGCAGACTTCAAATCAAAATGCTCATCAAAGGGAAGTCAAAATTAGAAAAGCAAAGGCCGACTACACGAGTCCTTGCTCTATCTACAGCGGTTATCTGAATAACAAACAATGCATTCAGCAGTCATGCTGAACAGAAGCATTGTAAGTACAAAGGAGGAAACCTAAAAGCAGGGTTTGTAAATGAATACAAAAATAAGATAATTCATAGTAATCTGAGCACATTGATAGGTTTATCTAAACACACAACCTTATTTAAAATACGTTCTGATGGATTGTGAACTCAATATTATTAGCATCTCAGTTATATTAGTACAGATGGTATACGTTACCTCATTGCAGGCATGCTTATGGAGTGACGGATTGAGTAACTGCTACTCCGAAGGCATGAGGAGGGCAGAAAGCAGAGTTAACAAGCAGAAAATACATGTGAGCACGCTAACCACGCAGCCAGGATCTTCACATTTAAAATAATCTGCTAGCTAGGAAGGAGCCATTTTGTCTGCTCAGCTATGTAATAGGCTACATTCTCAGTGATGTCACCGGTCTCTAGTGAATGGATAGGCTGCATTATCAGTGATGTCACCAGTCTCTAGTGAATGGATAGGCTGCATTATCAGTGATGTCACCGGTCTCTAGTGAATGGATAGGCTGTATTCTCAGTGATGTCACCGATCTCCAGTGAGTGGATAGGCTGCATTCTCAGTGATGTCACTGGTCTCTAGTGAATGGATAGGCAGCATTCCCAGTGATGTCACTGGTCTCTAGTAAATGGATAGGATGTATCCTCAGTGATGTCATCGGTCTATAGTGAATGGATAGGCTGCATTCTCAGTGATGTCACTGGTCTCTAGTGAATGGATAGGCCGCATTCTCAGTGATGTCATTGGTCTCTAGTGAATGGATAGGATGTATCCTCAGTGATGTCATCGGTCTATAGTGAATGGATAGGCTGCATTCTCAGTGATGTCACTGGTCTCTAGTGAATGGATAGGCTGCATTCTCAGTGATGTCACTGGTCTCTAGTAAATGGATAGGCGGCATTCTCAGTGATGTCACCAGTCTATAGTGAATGGATAGGCTGCATTCTCAGTGATGTCACCAGTCTATAGTGAATGGATAGGCTGCATTCTCAGTGATGTCACTGGTCTCTAGTGAATTGATAGGCAACATTCTCAGTGATGTCACTGGTCTCCAGTGAATGGATAGGCTGCATTCTCAGTGATATCACTGGTCTCCAGTGAATGGATAGGCTGCATTCTCAGTGATGTCACTGGAATCTAGTGAATGGATAGGCTCCATTCTCAGTGATGTCACTGGTCTCTAGTGAATGGATAGGATGCATTCCTAGTAATGTCACTGGTCTCTAGTGAATGGATAGGATGCATTCCTAGTAATGTCACTGGTCTCTAGTGAATGGATAGGTTGCATTAAGAGTAATGCAGATTGATAGACTTCAATCTTGGCAATGCTGCAAGTTTCTGGGGCATGTGGGGAATCAAACTGTATTGTCGGTGATGTTGTGGGTCACTAGAGAATTAATGGGCTACAGTCCTATTGATGCCAATAAACCCTAGTTAATAAATGTGTTGCATTTTTTGCAATGCTTTTGGTCTTTGGTAAGTGGGCAGGTTCAGTCACAAAATTGCTCCTTCACTAGTCTTAATACTAGTTCCTGAATGTTTGCAATTTTACAAAGATGCAACAAGACTTTAATAATAACATCACTGGCTGCATAGTGATAAGACAGAATCAAACACATTACACTGCAACAAAACACAATCCACTACATACAAAAGGAGGAGGACAGAGATGCATGGACTGAAACCATCACCTTGTATACACAAGACTGCGGGAGGAGGAAGAACCACATGAACCTTCTGATGGATACACAGGATTATTCATAGAGCCATGCAGAGAGCAGCGATAATGTGCAGACCCCAGCCTACCAGACTCCACATAGAGCTGATTGGGGCACTGTGAACATTATCACTGCTCTTTTGCATTCTTTTGCTCCAACATGTGTAATATGCTACATGAATGTGTAATGTCCTTCTGTAAAATAGAAATGATTCCAG
Organism: Glandirana rugosa; assembly: GCA_018402905.1. NCBI lineage: Eukaryota > Metazoa > Chordata > Amphibia > Anura > Ranidae > Glandirana > Glandirana rugosa. The sequence continues at coordinate 1,240,062 of BLSH010088107.1, forward strand.
TAGACCTAAACTTCGAAAATGTAAACTACACCTATTAGGGGACCAACTACACAAGCAGATATGAATATGACCAACAGATCCAAATATATAGACAGCTGAATGGACATGCTAATCTGGACTTTGATGGAAAAAATGTCAAACTTGGCCCCACCTATTGCCAACTTTCAAGCTTCTCTAGTTGAACTTTAATGTGTTTCCTTAGAACACCATCTATACCCTAAACACTAAATTCTATGTTTAATTTCCTAAATAATTCGAATAATGTCTGATAAAATAAAGAGAAGGCGAGCGACTGCTACAATTCACAAACGTAACGGCTCCCTTTCATTGGAATTAGCACACACAGACGTTGAACCAGGGACTGCAGCAGACTAAGGACCCTTTTAAACAAGTGGTCTGATCAGGTCACCCTGTCAGTTTTTCAGGTGGACCCGATCGGACCTTGCAGTCTCCCCTATGGAGAAGTGGATGTCACATCCGCTGCTATCCGATCCTGCCCGCAAAATCTATAGGGACGACGGTCCTATTTTCCATCCGTTTGGTGGATCGGATTGGATGAAAACGGACAGGTGGTCCGTTTCCATCTGATTTCCCTATAGAGGAGAGCGGGACTATGCCCGTGTCCTCTCTGCACAGTGAGCGGAGAAGGACCTGTCATCCGCCTGCTCAGCGGGGATCAACGCAAAGATCCTCCGCTAAGCATGCAGACTCCGCAAAACGGAGGTGCACATGTGAAAGGGGCCTAAAGCCGGTTCGACTCCGTTGGTTCAGCAGGAACCGGCCAAGATTCGAACCATGTATGGGCAAGCTGAATGTACCCAGCCTGTTGAATTTTACATGCTATTATTGCTAGCAGCTGTTGTAGCCAATACCAATAATCACTGTGTTCTCCCGGCAGGGACGGCTTCCCCGACATGAGAACAGAATGGCTCCATGGGAAGGATTCCCCCATCAACACTGACTGTGCTGATGGGGAAATCAAGTGGCTTTCTTTCCTGCAACCCGTGACCAGCTTAAATGTACTCTATATTATTTACAGTATACATTAGAGAGAAAATATTCTAGATCCCTGATAAAAGTGGTGGGCCCTGGGAGCATGATGGCTCCCTGAGCCATTCCTGTTAACGAGAATTCTATCTAAAGACTATTAATATCATTTGACACTCCTATTCCACAAATTGTCAGCCCCAGCCAGGACCCTTTGTGTATGACAGGGCCCTCCACCAAAAGCTGCAATGCCTGACATGACCTACCCTTTAATAGAAGGGTCCGGCACTCCATTACCTATTCTTTTCTTTTGTGAGCATGTGACCACCATCTTGTAGAATTGAGACAATAAAAAAAAAAAAAAAGAAGTAAGGCCGACCATACACGGTTCAAATCTTAACCGGTTCAGCACCTTTACTGGGCAGGCTGAATGTACCAAGCGAACGATCAACTTGGGTACCAGCCTGCTGGATTCGCTTTTGATTATTGCAAGTGGTTGCTATAGCAATAATCACTGTCTTCTCCCAGCGGTGATGGTTTCCCCGTCCGCCAGGAGAAGACCAACGCTTATTCCCCTGTCAGCACTGCCTATGCTGATGGGGGAATCGTGAAAATTACTTTCCTGTAACCCATGAAAACTTTGCACTGTGTATGGCCAACCTAAGAGATCACAGAAAGTTCAAATAGCAAGGGGGCCAACACTTATCATCCAGAGAAACCATATCCAGTGAAATGCTGGTGGCCAAAGCAAAATGCCCGTACTCTTGTCAATTAGCCAATCCTACACTAGGTGGCAAAAGTGAACTTGTCTTTATGGAATACCTAACTTCTGTATGTACATGAATAAGGGTGTGTACATATACGTGTGTGGGATGAAGAACACAGAACAGAACAGAGGACCATCTCCTCTTACCTAAAAGACTGAGAGAAAGGGAGGGCCCTGCGAGGGAGAGGAAGGGTAGGCAGAGTCAGCACAGGCTGCAGAGTTTCCCTTAATACTATTTATCTGACAAAGAGAATGAAATGCTCCCCATTGCAAGCTGTCAGGCTTTCCATAACATACCAATCACTCAAACAGAAAATAATTCAGAGAGGAGACAGAGAAATACTAAAGTGATCTCTAGTTGACCCAATAAGCTTTGTTGCACCTGAAAATAAGAAATATGTGGAATAGATGATGCAATATACCCCAAGACAGAGCCTGTGTGAGAATGAGCAGCTGCTTTAGGGCTACAGCATGCATACTGAGGGTTCTAATAGATGCACCTTCACACCTTTGTACACAGCACAGGTTCACTTCCAAGTACCTTTCCTCCACTTTCCATCTGTTTCACTCCAGTTACAGAGAACAGGAAAACCTGCCCTGTTTAAGATATGAGCTGCTCATATTCCACCGTACACAAGGCTAGGATCTCTTCTCTTGGCTCAGCAGTGTCAGTCATGTAAACCTCTATACCCAGAAGCACTGGGTACTTTTCTCACTACTTGTAGCTCACCAGGCTGGTGGGGAGTGGAGGAAAGGTTAGTATGAGCTGCAGGAGACAGGGTCTTAATCAAAGCCACTGCTTTACCTGCATGGCAATGTGCATATTTGCTTTAATCAGCTGCAGACTTTGGGTGTTCTACACAGGTCCAAAAAAAGGTCATCATTGTACACAGGGCATGTGTAGAAAGTCCAGTCCCCCCCCCCAGTACATGGCAACTCAGCTCTGATTTATTACTGCTGCATTGCCCAGTACACAGAGGTCCCAGCAATTGGCAGCACAGTGGTGTAGTGGATAGTACTTTCGCCTAGCAGCAAAAGGGTCGCAGGTTTGAATCCCGACCACGACACTACCTGCCTGGAGTTTGCATGTTCTCCCTGTGCCTGCGTGGGTTTCCTCCGGGTACTCCAGTTTTCCTGCCACACTCCAAAGACATGCTGGTAGGTGAATTGGATCCCGCCGAAAATTTGCCTCTAGTATGTATGCATGTGAGTTAGGGACCTTAGATTGAAAGCTCCTTGAGGGTAGGGACTGATGTGAATGTACAATGTATATGTAAAGCGCTGAGTAAATTGACTATACAAGTACCTAAAATAAATAAATTGGAGCTGTCAAAAAAAATGCGTGACAATGTTTATCATCAACACTGCTAATACAGAAGATACAAAGAAACATGGTTTCATTTTGTATCTTTCTGTTCATTCATCTACAGATCAAAGGGATGAACTTTGATCTGCAGATGAAGTCAGTTAAAAGAGAAGTTTGGGTTTACGAACACAGGCAAACGCTCGGTTCTGACAGCTCCCTGAGCAGAGAGCTAGTGACTGTCAGGCACCACTCTCTGCTCTGACCCCCCACCCACTGCTCATTGGAACGCTGGGCTGTGGAGGGGGCAGCCGGCTCGGTCTTTCAGCAGTCCGCTGAGTGGCTGAGCCAGGTGTCAGTCTAGGCACTTGGCGGATCCAGACTTTACTGCCGTGAGGACGCGGCGCCTGGACTGACTTCTGTAACGTCAGCACACAGCAAACTCCAGCCCGCTCTTTGCTGAAAGCGGGTCACAGGAATGCAAAACTAATTGCACTCCTGTGATCCACAGGAGAAGTACAGCCAAACAAGCTTTGACTATACTTCTCCTTTAAAGCAACCTGAAAAGTAAAAAAAAAAACTGTTTTTTTTTTTTTTTTTAAATTAATCGTTCCTCTGTTTAACCCCTTATTAAACGCTTAGTTTTTCTTGCTGATTTTTTTTTTGTTTGCTTCTAGTTTATCAACTAATAAGATTTAAACTTCTTTTGCTTTGTTCGTTAACACACACTTATATCAAAAGTATTGGGACACCTGCCTTTACATGCACATGAACTTTAATGGCATTCCAGTCTTAGTCCGTGGGGTTTAATATTGAGTTGGCCCACCCTTTGCAGCTATAACAGCTTCAACTCTTCTGGGAAGGCCGTCCACAAGGTTTAGGAGTGTGTCTATGAGAATGTTTGACCATTCTTCCAGAAGCGCATTTGTGAGGTCAGGCACTGATGTTGGACAAGAAGGCCTGGCTCGCAATCTCTGCTCTAATTCATCCCAAAGGTGTTCTATTGGGTTGAGGTCAGGACTCTGTGCAGGCCAGTCAAGTTCCTCCACCCCAAAACTCGCTCATCCATGTCTTTATAGACCTTGCTTTGTGTACTGGCACGCAGTCATGTTGGAACAGGAAGGGGTCATCCCCAAACTGTTCCCACAAAGTTGGGAGCATGAAATTGTCCAAAATGTCTTGGTATGCTGACACCTTAAGAGTTCCCTTCACTGGAACTAAGGGGCCAAGCCCAACCCCTGAAAAACAACCCAACACCATAATCCCCCCTCCACCAAATGATTTGGACCAGTGCACAAAGCAAGGTCCATAAAGACATGGATGAGCGACTTTGGGATGGAGGAACTTGACTGGCCTGCAGAGTCCTGACCTCAACCCAATAGAACACCTTTTGGATGAATTAGAGTGGAGACTGTGAGCCAGACCTTCTTATCGAACATCAGTGGCTGACCTCACAAATGCACTTCTGTAAGAATGGCCAAACATTCCCATAGACACTCCTAAACCTTGTGGACAGCCTTTCCAGAAGAGCTGAAGCTGTTATAGCTGCAAAGGATGGGCCAACTCAATATTGAATCCTACAGAATGGGATGCCATTAAAGTTCATGTGCATGTGCGGCCCCTTTCACATGGACGGATCCGCTCAGCGGGAGATCAATCCGTTGATCCCCACTGAGCCGGCGGATGACAGGTCCGTCTCTGCTCTCTGTGCAGGGACAGACCTGTCAGATCCCCGCTGTTCTCAATGGGGAGATCGAAAGAAAACGGACAACCTTTCCATTATCATCTGATCCGCTGGACGGATGGAGAACGTATCGCCCATACATCTGTTTTAACACATCTCCGCTGACATCTGCCTGCCCATAGATGGCACGCTTGGATCCGCCCGGAAAACGGACAGGCGGATCCCAGCGGGCTTATCGTGTGAAAGGGGCCTAAAGGCAGGCGTCCCAATACTTTTAACAATATATATTTACACAAGTCACGCTGTACAAAAAATAAGCGCAAAATTAAAACAAAAAAAAAAAAGTTTACTTAATTTGTAAATAACTTTGGAATGCTTTGTACCAGAATTATAATTTTAGTATTTTAAACAGGACAAAATTACAGAATAAAAAACGCACACTTTTTATGGTCAGAAATTATTACGTAAATAAGTAAATTTGTTTTTAAACGAACACTGCTCAAATAAAGAAAAAGCGTGTTTTGTTTAGGATTACGTTTAATTGTCTAAGGATTGCGGGAAAAAAAAATGTTGCAAGACAATATTCATGAAAAGAAAGCCTTGTTAGTATTTAAAAGAACAATACATTTATTACGTTGTTATCTTAGGCAATGACAAAGTTATCGCTGAATAAACAGGCTCATAGCAGAACTGTAACAATTGCTCTGCTCCATAAGAGGTGAACAGGTGTGAGAGGCAAAGTGGTTAAAATGAGTACAACTGCCCACAAAGGGTAACGGCCTATGGGCAATGTATAACTTGCACTGACAGCCATCTACAATTGTGTTTTCTCCAAAGGATATGTGAACGCTGTCACAGGCGTCCTTGAGCAGCATTAACCCCTGAAGTGTTGTGTGCTTCCCATACTGTATTCACCCAATGCCTGACAATTGTTTCAATACAGCCATCTGCCTTTGAACAACCGGAGAGAAGCGTACAGAAAAAGAAAGAAATTTGCTTAAGAGAGAGAGAAGCTGTAGCATTTCTCTTGTTGTATGATAGAAGTCATCCTCAGCTTCTGTATAGGGCGCATGCTTCTTGTTATTCCCAGGCAGATGAGCAGGAGTAAGCCTAGGAAGAATACCCAACTTAAAGGATGCTGGGCATGTAGAAGAGAGATCATCAGCGCTTTAAAGCCAAACTCCACACAACTTAAGAAACTACTCTTGTAGTGCAAAAGGTAAGTGCTCATTTTTGCCCAGGGTACCAGGAAATAGGACTTTTTACTTACCATAAAGCATTTGTTAATCCAACTAAAAAAAAATGCTGCTCCCGTCTCTTTAATGTGCAATTAGCAGCATGGTGCTTTTGCTTTTTAAATTATCCTTCTGTATCCCCTAAAATATCTGTTTGATAATGGCAGGTCATGACTTACCCATGTGTGCTGACTCCCCTGTATAATGCTTAACCTGAGAGCCCCGTGGTCTATGCAGGCTATGTCACTCCCAGCTCTCCTATCTCCTGTGTGCCTCTCTTCAACTCCCCCCTCTCTCTTCCTCTGTAGTTTCTCCTCTCTGCTCTCATAATGAACTCTAAAAGCTCCTATCCCGCTGTATTAGAAGAATAAGTTCCCTGTGTCAGTGTTATATCAGAAATATTCGTATCTATATAGATAACACAGCACAGCTCTCTCTCTCCAGCTGACGTCAACAGCAGTGCTCAGCCCCTCCCTCAGGAATTCTGAGCTGAGAGAGAAGAGCAGAAAGACGACACTTGATCATAGTAAGAAGGTGTGTTATCTATACAGAGAAGTATATATATTATAAAACTGACACAGGGAAACTTTTTATACAAGTAGCTTAACAAACACTATAAGCCCCATACACACGGGCCGAATGTCGGGTGATATTGGCTGGTTCAATAAGAAAAAAAAAAACAGCCAACATTCGGCTGCAAGGCAGCCGGTCCAATAGAAGCCAGCCGTTTGCCCTGCTTCTGTCAGATGAGCATGCTGGAAGACCAGAGCCGACCAGCTCCAGATCAGCACTCTCAGCCAATGGCAGAGAGCGCTGACCAGAGTGTCCTGGCAGGGGGGCAGTCCCTCTGTCAGAACATAATAGCTCAGCAGGGGAGATCGCTGTACTAACATCAGATTGTTCGTACAGTGGCTCCGCTCCAGTGGTGACCAGTGGTGTGTACCAGGCTTTATCCCTCGCCCATGCAGGCTCCCTCTTCCCCCAAAGCTGCTACTTCACACCGATATTACACTAAAGCCTTGTATGACAGAATACAACTTCGGAAGTGATGTAATGTATTCTTGCATTTCCGAGCATGCCTGGTCTTGGTCACACAATTTTTCTCGTACAAGAACTATACTAATGAAGTGAAAATCGTTCTGTTATTGGATGAGAAAACGTTTTATGCTTATCACTTTAAATAATTCCACATGAACTGTTGTGATTGGCTCTCAAAAGCTGTGATCAGATTATCGCTCCGAAAGCGGTATTTTTTGTCCGATTTTCTCATCGCGTGTTCTAGGCAAGGCTGGGTTCACATCCGTGCAGATGGTCCCCGCTGCGGGTCTGCACCAGTTCCCGTAGAGCCAACCAGCCGCACAGAAAAACGCGCTGGGTGCCATCAATCCTATAAATTCTGCACATTTTGTGGATAGGATTTTTTTGAGCAGACCCTAAGCAACCGGCAGACATCCGGCAAAACCAGTCAGGCTATGGCTCTATACTATCATCTCACCACCTCACTTATGACCAAACTTGGACCAGGATGCCATGAATAATGGAATACTCATGAATGGATCCATTATAGAGACCACTTTGTAGAATAGGATTTGGTACGTATACACAGGGCTTGACAAATCTGCTTTGAATCTAGGAGCCAGCAAAAAAAGTTAGGAGCCCTTTTTTTTATAGTGTTGGGTTGTCAGTGCCTGGGGTAAGGCAAGTAATTTGCACCCCTCTAACCCGAAATTCCTTATTATGCCTAATGCATTGTGAATGTGACATGGAAAACGCCCCCATTTGCTGCCTAATGGAGCTTAAGGGTGGGCATTGGTGGGTGGCAAAAAAAATGTCTCTACTGTACATTTTTAACACCCAGCTGCACATTTAAATGAAGCCTTATTACTTTAAACAAAGGTAAATCACGGGTGCGTGTTATAAGCCCATATGTTACCTCAGATGGGAAGGGGGGGGGGACGAGCGCCGCCGGAATGCACCGAGCCACCATCTCCTATTCGGCTCTCACAGTCGCACACAGTACCGCCTCTGCCACTGGACCAGTGTTCTGTCTATCACAGTAGCTGGTCCAATGCAGGTGGCAGAGGCAGGACTGTGTGTGACTGCGGGAGCCGAATAGGAGATGGCAGCTCTGTGCATTCCAGCACTGATAAGGCACCATTGATAGGAGATGGTGAGGCTTCAGATGGGCATTGATCAGGCTGCAGATGGACATTAATAAGGCTGCATTAATGGGAGATGGTGAGGCTTCAGATGGGCATTGATCAGGCAGCATTGATAGGAGATGGTGAGGCTTCAGATGGGCACTGATCAGACTATATTGATGGGAGATGGTAAGGCTTCAGATGGGCATTGATCAGGCTGCATTGATGAGAGGTGGTGAGGCTTCAGATGGGCATTGATCAGGCTGCATGTGGGCATTGAGCAGGCTGCATTAATGGGAGAAGGTGAGGCTTCAGATGGGCATTGATCAGGCAGCATTGATGGGAGATGGCGAGGCTTCAGATGGGCATTGATCAGGCTATATTGATGGGAGATGGTAAGGCTTCAGATGGGCATTGATCAGGCTGCATTGATGGGAGATGGTGAGGCTGCAGATGGGCATTGATCAGGCAGCATTGATGGGAGATGGTGAGGCTTCAGATGGGCATTTTGCTCAGGCAGCATTGATGGGAGATGTTGAGGCTTCAGATGGGCATTTTGATCAGGCTACATTGATGGGAAATGGTGAGGCTGCAGATGGGCATTGATCACATTTCATTGATGGGAGATGGTGAGGCTGCAGATGGGCATTGATCAGGTTGCATTTATGGGAGATGGTGAGGCTGCAGATGGGCACTAATCAGGCTGCAGGTGGGCACTGATCAGGCTGCATTGATGGGAGATGGTGAGGCTGCAGATGGGCATTGATCAGGTTGCATTGATGGGAGATGGTGAGGCTTTAGATGGGCATTTTGATCAGGTTACATTGATGGGAGATGGTGACGCTGCAGATGGGCATGATCAGGCTGCATTGATGAGAGATGGAGAGGCTGCAGATGGGCATTGATCAGGCAGCATTGATGGGAGATGGTGAGGCTTTAGATGGGCATTTTGATCAGGTTACATTGATGGGAGATGGTGAGGCTGCAGATGGGCATGATCAGGCTGCATTGATGAGAGATGGAGAGGCTGCAGATGGGCATTGATCAGGTTGCATTTAGAGGGTAGTTACG
>BLSH010088107.1:1271923-1295490 GCA_018402905.1 Glandirana rugosa
CAATTCAAAACACTAACAATAACATAAAAAGCCATTCACAATTCTGCCCCAAGCTACATCACCAATCTTATCTCCAAAAATCATCCAAACCATCCTCTCCGCTCCTTCCAAGACCTTCTGCTCTCTAGCTCCCTTGTTTCCTCCTCCTATGCTCATCTCCAGGACTCCACCAGAGCCGCTCCCATCTTCTGGAACTCTCTACCCCAATCTGTCCAGTTACTCTGTCCACTTTTAGGCAATCCCTGAAAACTCATCTCTTAAGGGAGGCCTATCCTGCCTTCAGCTAACAACCAAATCTTCTACTTCCCTCATCAGTTCATCCCTCACAGTCCCTACCTTGTGTTTCACCAGCCCCTTCCTCTTAGATTGTAAGCTCGCAGGAGCAGGGCCCTTCTAACCCTCTTGTTTTGAATTGTACTGTTGGTATATGGTCTCTCTTTATACTGTAAAACGCTGTGCAAACTGTTAGCGCTATATAAATCCTGTATAATAATAATATTATAAGGCAGCATTCGCACAGCCGTTAAACACCAGTGGGAAGGACAGCAGCAATCTTCTGATTCCTGCTGTTGTTTCTGCCACCTGTAATCGGCTAGCTGTGGCCGCTGAGCCCTGGACACTCCAATGACAAGTCTCCGGCAGCCACATCTGTCCGCTCAGCTAGAAATGACATGCGGTGCTTGCTGCTGGACCTCTCTGTGTGTACAGGGCTCAACTGCCGCAGCTAGCAGCTCTTAAGCTGGCCAGACATGGATCGAAATTCAGCCCATATTTGATCCATCTATGGGCAGACTGATTGTACCCAAGAGGATCCATCGATCCACTTGGGAACAACCAGCCTGTCGGATTTTCTATATGCAATTTCTACCACTGGCTATAGCCATTAGCAGTAATTGTGTTCTGATGGCTGGAAAGGTTCCCTGCCCCCCCTCCTGTTGGCAAAACTCAATAGCGCTGCAGGAGGCTTTCCCCCATCAACACTGATTGTGTTGATTGGGGAATCAAAAGATTTTTTTTCCTTTCACCTGTTTTCCAGGTGCATTACAGGCATTTCTGCTGTGTATCAAGCTTCCGTAGTTGGCTGACATCTATGGGCCAAAGAAAAAAAAAAAAAAAGTATGCACATTTCAGGCTGTATATGGTCCCTGGATGTTAAGCCCTTCTATGTCCAATCCCAGCATTTTTATGAACCCAGGAGGCACAAATGCAGCACCCAGCCCCACTGCCTGCAGCCTGTCAATGCCTGTGACAGGCTGAAATATGCTACAGCTGGACACCCGCATTTTGGGCCCTTATGCGCAAGTACCATTTGATAGAGCATATAGCCACATCACTCCTCCTGGGCCTATGAAAACGCCCTTGCCAAGGCTAATAGAGCCAACCGTGCCAGGACACCTTAAGAGTCTTCTTGTCACAGACAGGCTCCAGAGAGAACTCTGGGGAGAAGAAATGCAATAACCTCAGACTACACAAACCAGCAGCAAAGCAACAAGCCACTAACTTCAAGCTTACCTGTATATTGCCACTGGCACCTGTCACCGGTGGAGATACCGGATTTAAACATAGTAGGGGGCAGAGGGGAGAAAAGCTCTCAAAATGGTCTTCTGGCCCTCACACTACCTTCCTTAGGCGGCTTGGCTGGAAGAGGCCAAGCAGGCATCTTCCCACATCCTTCAGCCCTTTGCGTTGTCCTGGAACCAGAAGCTGCAGCGCCCAGGTTTGGTGCCATCTGTCAAGTGAACATGTAACCAGCAGGAATGTCTTCTTATTGCCACCAGAAGGTAACCACAGTAGCCCAGGGTGGGTCCATCAAGGAGCAAGTCACCTCCCAGCACTGGCCTTCTCCAGAAACTGATGAAAGGGACTGGAGAACCAAGGAATGGACAGAGGTCCCATCATCAAGGAGAGTGAAGCAAAGAGGGGGGTGGAGGACTGCAGATGAGAATCCTGAAATCAGTCTCCTATTTGGTTTTAAACAATGCATCTCCCCAAGACAGAATAGCTGACCAATTCAGCAGCAGGAATTCCTTTGAAGGTGTTTTTTTTGGTGATTTTGTTTTTCTGCTGGAAGAGGTGCCTAGCTCATGCTGTCCTGGAAGGCCATTTGGAAACGCTGCAAATTAGCATTTCAAATACTTGATTTCTCTGTGCTTTGCCTGTAATTTTTTAAGTTATGGATGCCATTTACATGGAGAACGTATGAACGTTCAGGTTCTTCTACACACTTAAGCCTCGTACACACGGGACGACGATCGTACGTACGATCGTCTCAAATCATATGTTGGCTGTTGTATCTAGCATACTGACTGCACTACACGATCGTACGACCACAGAAAGAACGTTCAGGTGCATGTAATTAGCATCCGGCCTTTCTGACTTCTGAGCATGCGTGTTTTGCACAATACAACTTGTTGTACCAACTTCTCTGTACACACAATACAACGGTCGTATGACCGCTTGTTGGTACGACCAAGTTTTCTAGTCTGCTCATTCAACTCCCGCTGTACGACCGTCGTATGTCGGCTGTTCTAATCGCGCATAGGAACGATCGATTTCGCATACAACGGTCGTTTGTACAACCTGTTGTATACGATCGTCGTCCCGTGTGTACAAGGCTTTACATGCCAGTATGTTACCTGGATTTGAAGCAAACCATTTCATCATTGTGAGTGTACATATGTGAGGACTATAGAAGGGAGATTTGATTATAAGCTCCCCTGGGGCAGAGTAATCTGCAAATGCTACCTGTGAATTGATGTGGCCCTCTCAGCTGCTTCCAAAATCTTGTTTGCTAGTGTACGAACATGTGTGATGACTATACAGAGAACATTTGAATATAAGCTCCTCAGGGGCGGAGTCAGCTGCAAATGTTTTCTGTAAATCGATGCAAACCTCTCAGGTGCTTCCACATTCTTACATGCTAGTATGCTCTTTCTTCTAGTGTACGAATATGTGTGATGACTATGCAAGGAACATTTGATTATAAGCTCCTCTGGAGCGAAGTAATCTGTAAAGGTTTTCTGTAAATTGATGTGGACCTCTCAGGTGCTTCCACAATCTTGTACGCTATGTTTGCTAGTGTGCGAAAATGTGTGATGACTATACAGGGAACATTGAATTATAAGCTCCTCTGGGGCGGAGTAACCTGCAAATGTGTTCTGTAAATTGTTGCCGGTGTTAAAAGTAATCAATAAGCAACAGGTCTCAATTTAGGACGTACCTTGGCTAGATCGGCTTGCAGCTCCTCAACTTCAGCTTCTGTCAGGCCCTCTGGTAGCCCTGCCCCTGCAGCGTCAGCCGGCACTCGACTTCCTGTCTGATCCACGGGAACATCGGTCATGGTGTCTGACAGCAAACCTTTGTTAGGAGAGTTAAGGTTGATGTCTGTCAGAAAGGAAAAGGATGGTCAGAGGGGAGGGGGGCAAGCAAGCCAAGCACAGGTTGGCCTAGCGCCAACTTGTCAGCAGCATCTAAAGTTTGCAGTTGAGATGTGCACGAAAGGCAAGCAATGATTAGGACAAAGCAGCAGGGCAGCAACAACACCCATTTAGGATTACACAAAGACAATATTGGGGTACCTGGTAACCCTGCATGTACAACATAACAGCAAACCCAAAAATACTTTTTTTCCCTAAAACTTATATGACTTTTGGAGCAAGTATTGAACCTGACTTTAGGCAAAATCTATTTTTTCCCATCCCTCCTTTCCACCTCCCTCTAACACATTCACCCAGCCGTTGTAAAACAGAAGGTTTTTTTTTTATCTTAATGCATTCTTAAAGCCTTCTGTGTGCAGCAGCTCCCCTCAGCCCCCATATACTTACCTGATCCCCATTTTGAACCAGTGCTGTTGCACGAGACTCGGCTGTCCGGGACTCACCTCCTCATTGGCCGGGACAGCAGCAAAGCGCCATTGGCTCCCACTGTTGCCAATAAAAGTCAGTGAGCCAATGAGGAAAGAGAGGGGACAGGGTCGGGCCACAGCTCTGTGTCTGAATGGACACAAGGAGCAGCGTCTTGGCTTGGGTGCCCCCATAGAAAGCTGCTTGCTGTGGGGGCACTCAACAGGAGGGAGGGAGGGGCCTGGAGCGCCGGCAAGGGACCTGAGAAGAGGATCCAGGCTGCTCTGTACAAAACCAACAGCGCAGAGAAGGCAAGTATAACATGTTTGTTATTTTTAAACAAAGAACTGAGACTTTAGTATCACTTTAAGCCTGATTTTAGGCAAAATTTATTTTTTTCCCATCCCTCCTTGCCAGCTCCCTCTAACCCATTCTGCCAGCTGTTAAAGTTTCCCTTACCTGATAAAGCCAGTTATACTTACCCGAGTCCCCCACCATCCAGAACACTTTCTGACACTGTTACCACATGTGGGGACAATAACCTGTGCCTGCTGTTCTCCTTCACATCCCTCGTCAGTAGTCTACTGGTCCCTTCCGATGGGCAGTCAATGGCAATTGCCCATATTATGTAGGCACTGACATGGAGCACACCCATGAACTGATGCCGCCACGGAATGGGTGGGAGTACCCGATAAAGAGGAGCAGCCAGGAGAGGCGCCAGGGCACCCCAGAAAAGGAGGATCGGGGCTGCTCTGTGTAAAACCCTTGCACAGAGCAGCTAAGTCTAACATATTTGTGATTTTTTTTAAAAATAAACTTTACAGTCACTTTAAACATTTTACAAAAACAAAAACTGTACACTCACTCCAGAACAAGAGATACGGGGAAACTTTCCAAGGGTTGTACCTGTTCTGGTGACAACTGTCAAAGAGGAGAATTGCCCCTTTCACACTGGCGGATCGGCCTGCTCAGCGGGGGATCTCTTTGTTGACCCCCACTCAGCAGGCGGATGACTAGTTTGTGTCTGCTCCGCTGATGGACAGTCCTGCTCTCCTCTATGGGGGGGGGGGGTCTGATGTAAACAGACCACCTCTTAACCGATCCACCACCAGGGGTCTCAAACTGGTGGCCCTCCAGCTGTTGCGAAACTACAAGTCCCATCATGTCTCTGCCTGTGGGAGGCATGCTTGTAACTGTCAGCTTTGCAGTGCCTCATGGGACTTGTAGTTTTGCAACAGCTGGAGGGCCACAGGTTGAGACCCTGTGTGACTAGACGGAAGGGGAGCTGATCCACCATCAGTCTGTTTTTGGCGGATTGGATGTCAATAGGTATCAATGAACACATGTCCACTGACATCCATAGAGGGTCCGATCAGGTCCACCTGTAAAACTGACAAGGGGACCCGGTCGGCCCGCACGTGTGAAAGGTGCCTAAATCTGAACTAAACCCTCATATCCTTTACACTACAGCCAAGGAAGCTACCACCTTAGCCTCCGTTTGATCTGCAGCTGCCATGGTATTTCACATGTGATCAGTTATGACAGCAGCCATTTGATGGTTTGACAGTTTGGTTGACAGCACAAACAAATGTGACAGTTCTCATTCCCTGCATGCCTTTAATGTAACTGTTTTGGGGGAACAGTTAAATCGATAGGTTTATTTTTGCTTTAAAGTATAACTAAAGGCAAAACACTTTTTTTTTACACGTTTTGAATAGAGAAGAGATAGATTAGAACCCCTGTCAGGTTTACGGTCTGTGTCCCCATTAGGGGGGTTCACCCCTCTCTATTTCTCCTGTTTACCATTATCATTGGAAATCACACATTTTGGGGGATTTGTACTCAGAAAAGTAATCAAGGGGAAATCTTCTAATGGGGACACTAGTTCTGGTGACCTGGGAGATTCCCTTAATTTGCAGCGATTTCTTCTCACTTCCTGATTTGGCTACGGGACTGAAAGTGAAGGGAAATCTCCCTAATGGGACACAGATGGCAAATATAAACCTTACAGGGGTTATAACCCTCCCTTCTCTATCTGAAATGAAAAAGGTTTGCCTATAATTCTACTTTAAGATTTCCTCTTACTTCCTGTTAAATATCTCTGGAACAGGAAGTGAAGGGAACCTTCAGAACAAGAGACAGACAGCGAAAAATAAACAACTTTATCAGATTTAACTGCTCCCTACTTAACAAAAAAAAAAACCCAAAAAAATAAAAAAACCAGTGCTGGAGATGGCAGAACAGCTACTGGGATTTGCGGAGCGCATCATGCTGCTGAATGCTCCGCATCTTTACTGAACCGCATGCAGTAAAAAAAAAAAAATGATATAGATTATATATATATATATATATATATATATATATATATATATATATATATATATATATATACACATATACACACACAAATAATTTAAAAAAGCAATCAGGGAGATATTCCAGCATCTAGAAAAACACTGGGGTTGATTTACTTAGGCCTGGTTCCCACCCATTCAGGTTGCAGTTTGCTTATTCCAGGTGCATTTTACGTTTTTCAATACGTATTTTTGATCCACTGAAGTCTATGGAACCAAAAACACAACCTGCTGGTTCCTGACACTTTCCATAAAATGCACAGATGTGAGCGTGACCCATAGGAAACCATGTTATATGGACTGTAGTGTGTTTCTGCAAAACTGAAAACGCACTAAAAAATGCATAGGTGTTAGCCAGGTCATAGGCTTGATTCACACTAATGCGTTTTTTGATGCATTTTGCAGAAATGCAGGGATTTTTTTTAATATGGAACATGTTCACGTCAATGCATTTTTGTGCCTCTGCGTTTCTGGAAAGGGTAGGGGACTTTTTTCCTGTAAAATGCAGCGTTTTGCATGTAATAGCCTTCAATGTGCATGCAAGTGCTACGTTTGATACGTTTTTACAGCAATTTTCTGTTTACGTTTTTAAGTCTGCCTAGCAATAAAATCCCGACAAAACCCCGCCCACAAAAATAAAAAAAAAAACACAAATCGCTGCAAAATCGCGGTTAAAAATGTGGTAGAAACCATAGAAAGGATCGCAAAAGCACTGAAAAAATGCTGAAAAGCAAAATACATTGATGTGAATTGAGCCTAAAACTGGAGAGGGCAACATCTGGTGCAACTGTACCTACAAATCAATCAGCGTCTAACTTCACCTTGTTCAATTAAGCTTTGACAAAAAAAAAAAAAAAAAAAACTGCAAGCTGATTGGTTTCTATGCACAGCTGCACCAGATTTTGCACTCTCCAGTTTTAGTAAATCAACCTCAATATTCTTGTTTTTATGCCTGCAACACCACCCGGTTATCACACACTGTGCGCAAACGTTCAGAATTTGTAATCACACTGATGGCTGGAGGGACAGCCATATGGGGGACACTGGGCGGCAGCATCTGCCAGGACAGGGGGTCATGTATCAAAAAGGAAAAGTGCAAGGCCAGCAGAGAGGAAACTGGCAATGTAAAAAACAGGAAGCGGCTCTTTTCCCAGCACGAGCCGGACACATCCGGTCTTACCATAAAACCTGATTTCATTACAACAATTATATAATCTGTTGAGCGCCAGATGCAGTTTGCAGAACACTATGTGATCACGACAGGGATAATCGACACGTACTAAAGCCAGCAAGCATTGCTGTACAATGACATTAGATGTGGCCAATATCAAGATTTGCCTTGGCTATACACCAACGCTGAGCCTGTTTCCAAAATGACAATCACCATTAAAGTGTTACTAAACCCACAACAGTTAAATCAGTCTGTATATGCAGTAAAGCATGCTTGTTATACTCACTGTGGAACCTAAGGGGTTAATTCTCCGCATTGTGTAAAAAGGCTGTTTAATCCTGCCTTCTCTGATCCTCCCCTTCTTTTACTGCCCCATCCCATCTCCTGATAGAACAGAGGCTAGGAGATAAGCTGCACATGCTCAGTTTGGTGTGAATTGCTAGAGAGTTGTCTTTTCTTGGGAGGTGCATGTGATCAGCACAGGACCAATCAGCACTGTCTAGACAGAGGGCAGGAGTCATGCAGCCCATAGGACGATTAGAGGAGAATGAAAACTCCTCCTACAAGCTTTAATTTAACCAGACACTGATAGAAGTCACAAGACTGCTATATACTGCTGATGAGAAAAGGTATTTAGCAGTTTAGATTTACTAAAATGATTGCATTTCCATGTTCTGTGGGAAACCAGATATAGTGAATGCAGGCTCCTGGGTTTAGTAACACTTTAATGCAGACATAAAGTTTAATTTAAATATATTTCTACTCAAAAGCCACAAAGGACATAAATCCACTTAGTCTACACCAAATTCCTTTGCAAATTCAGATATTACCTTGTAAAAGTAGCAGTGACCTCACCACTGAGCTGTATATAGCCTGTACTGATAGAGAAGTGGAGGGGCCCATCAGCTCCACCCCATACAGGCTGCCTGCAGAAAACTACAGGAGGGGGCGGAGACAAAACCAGTCACCCTGCACAAGGAGAAAGCAGAGCTGTGGGAGGGGCCGTAAGCTCCATCCCCTACAGGCTGCCTGCAGAAAACTACAGAAAGGGGCGGAGACCAGATCAGTCACCCTAAACAAGGAGAGAGAGCAGAGCTGTGGGAGAGCCCCTTAAGCTCCACCCCCTACAGGCTGCCTGCAGAAAACTACAGGAGGGGGCGGAGACAAGACCAGTCATCCTGCACCAAGAAAGCAGAGCTGTGGTTGGGGCCCAGAAGGCTCCACCCAGTACAGGCTGCCTGCAGAAAACTACAGGAGGGGGCGGAGACAAGACCAGTCACCTGCACAAAGAAAGCAGAGCTGTGGTTGGGGCCCAGAAGGCTCCACCCAGTACAGGCTGCCTGCAGAAAACTACAGGAGGGGGCGGAGACAAGACCAGTCACCCTGCACAAGGAGAGACAGCAGAGCTGTGGGAGGGGCTCATAAGCTCCACCCTCTACAGGCTGCCTGCAGGAAACCTTACCTGGTGTGAGAATACTGTGCCTGGAGTTGGGCTTTAAAATAAAATAAAATAAAATAATGTCCTATGTGAGGGGTTCACACTCCAGCACATATTAGGTATGAACCAGGGGAAAAACCTCGCTCTAAGGCCACTTTCACACTGCAGCGCAGGCGTGGTAAAGCACCGCTCATTTATCTGTACTTTACCGGCGCTGCAGTGATGCCTTTGAGGCGGGAGTGGGGAACTTTTAGCCCCCCCCCCCCTGGGGTTAAAAGTGCCAGTGTAGCGACGGTGCTTCAGCAGTGGCGCCCATTTATTTAAATGGGCAGGGCGTTTAGGAGCGGCGTATACTACACAGCTCCCGCACCGCCCCAAAGATGCTGCTTGCAGTTCTGTGAACGTCCCGCGAGTGCACCGCCCCAGTGTGAAGAGTCACACTGAGAAGAATGGGCAGGAGATTTGAGAAGGTTTTCAGGAGTTGTTTAGAGGCTATTTCTGAAAACCGCCTCAGTGTGAAAGTGGCATGATGCCATCACATCAGGGCAGGCCATGCATTATGCAATTTTGTTTCCTTCAACCACAGGTTGAAGGAAATTGCTCAGTTCCCCCATGAACACCAACTGTGTCCTGAGGTGTTATTTGTTCTGCTTGCGGGGAGCCTCTCCTGCCAGCAGAACACAATGATCACTGCTAGCGGCTATAGCTGACGACAGCGACTGGGTGGAAATAAAAAAAAAAAAAAATCAGACAGGCTGGTTGTACTGAAGTTGAACGATGGATAGACTTCAGTACAACCAGCCTGCCCATAGATGGATCGGGATTCGGCCAGTGACCCAGCCGAATTTCGATCTGTCTATGGCTGGCTTAAGTTTCACGATCGGGTTCTACTTCTGCCGTGTATTCAATTACACTTACATTTTTTATTCTTCTTCTTCATTCATAGCCTTTCTAAAAGATTAACATTGTTGATTGTTATTTGCCCAGTTTAGGCACAAGCTGTCCTCTGCAAAATTCATGAGCCAGTGAGCACAATTCTGGAATAAACAGCAAGAGAACATGTGATTCCATTTACAACAGTAGTAGGGAGAGCAGAGAAAACAGAATGGAGTCTATGGAGGCATTGCCCACCAAGGTCACCAATGGGGATCAAAGCTTATGCCGGAGCTCAAGGATGGAAATTTCCTAACACATGGTTCTCCTGCAATAAACATTTCCACTCATCTACATATAAAGATTTGCTGACTCCTTCTGGCTTTATTCAGACCGGAATGTAAGAATTAATTTTTTAGACCCACTAAAGACAAGTCAGAAAGTTCACTAGGTAGTGACGCCCTATCCACCAAAAACTCTTCTTCTATGGCCCCTTTCAATGGGGCCTTTATGGTCAGGTCTTTGAACCCGATCGGAAGCTCTATGCAGGTCTGTGGACAGGCAGATGTAAATGGATTTGTGTTCTGGCTGGAGTCGGGTTTATAAGAGGTCGGGACAATCTCCATCCACCAAGATCCCTTCAGGACTAAAATATCACGCTGGGTAGACTGTTCCCAGTTTAAAGTGGTTGTAAGGGTTCATATTTTAAAAATATTAAACATGTTATACTTACCTGCTCTGTGTAATGGTTTTGCACCGAGCAGCCCCGATCCTCCTCTTCTCGGATACCTCGCCAGCGCTTCTGGTCCTCCCTCTTGCCGAGTGCCCCCATAGCAGGCTGCTTGCTCTGGGGGCACTCATGCATGCTCGCTCCCGAGCCCTGCTCTATGTTCGTCTATGGGACGCACACAGCATGGCTCATTCCCACCCCCTCCTCACTGGCTGTGATTGACAGCCAATGACTCCCGCTGCTGTGTCTCAGCCAATGAGGAGGAAGAGCAGCAGCTTTTGCGCACATCGCTGGATCGAGATTGGACTCGGGTAAGTATTAGAGTGGGCTGCGGGGGGAGCTGCACACTGAAGAACAGAATGCATGAAGGTAAAAAAAAACTTCACCCATTAGGATCTGGGGGTCCTAATAGATGACAGATTGAGCAATAGCACGCAGTGTCAAGCTGCAGCTACCAAAGCAGACAGAATATTAGCATGCAAAAAAAAGGAATATACTCCAGGGATAAAACTATAAAAATGTTGCTACTTTATAAAACCCTGGTTAGACCATATCTGAAGTATTCTGTCAAGTTCTGGTCACCAGTCCTCAGAAGGAATGTGCTGGAGAGAGTCCAAAGAAGGGCAACAAAATTAGTAAGGGGACTGGAAGACCTCTATTATGAGGAACGGTTGCAAACATTAAATTTATTCTTGCTAGAGTTGCGTCCCTTGAGGGGGACATGATAACGATCTACAAATGCCTCAATGGGGATCCCAGCATAGGAAAAAAAAAAAAAAAAAAAAATTCAGTCCCAGGGATTGTATGAGGACATGGGGGCCACACACTGAAACTGGAGGAGAAGCAGTTTAACCTTAAACTGCGGACAACATGGACTGGGCTGGTATCATGGACTAGTCCTGAGTTAAAGAGGAAGTAAACCCAGATTGGGTTTACTTCCTCTGTATTCCCCTGTAAAGGAGATACATAATGGGCTACTATGCATCACATAGTAGCCCATTATGTGCCACTTACCTGTAAATGAAGCCTGCGACGTCCATCGCTGTCCCCTGTGCTGGCGGCGTACATCTTCTGCCCCTCTTCCTTCTGGGGCCGCGACTCTGGCTCTGTGACTGGCTGGAGTCGCGTGACGTCACTATCGCTCATGCGCGCGGGAGCTGCCAGTCACGGCACGATCACTGAGAAGAAACGGCACGGAGGCCGTTTCTTCACCGCGCGCGTGCCGAAATGACGTTGGCACATTTAGTACACTGTATATCTCATCTCCTGAACCATGCAGGTTTGGGAGATATGCAGGGCACCTACAGGTAAGCCTTATAGGCTTACCTGTAGGTGAAAGTGGTTGTCACGAGTTGACAACCACTTTAATGGCTATATGACATTTGGAATTGGACCTCCCGGGTATCTCCCACTCCTCGCCTACAGTGGATCTGCTTAGGAAAGTATGGAAAACAACTAAAAAAGTGCTATCCCTATCGGGCTTAATGGAGTTTACTCCATTGTGGCACAACCCCAAACTTAGTGGAATGAAATAAATTGCAGGGGTTCTCCCTATGGAAAAGGCAAGGGATACGGTTTCCTGCACCAACTGTATTCTGGTGGTACCTTGAAAGCTTTCGAGCAATTATGCAATGAATTTATGCTCTCCCATGGCCAGTTCTATCAGTATCTCCAGCTTTGTCATGCCCTACAGCCCCAGGAACAAGTGATACCTCTATCCCTATCCCTTCTTCCCTAATGATACAAGATCTCGTCCAGGCCAGTTCCGGCAGGGGATTGATCTCTAAATATATTCTGTACTGATGTCAACTATCCAGAATGCCTATTTACTTAAAAGTAGGTCCTTGTGGGTTTGCGGATATAGGGGAGATAGATGATGACCAATGGGATATGGCATTGGAATCCCTCCCAGTGATCTTGGTTTCTGCCCTACCATACCCCAGCCAAATTGTTTGCATGAGGCGGAAGAGACTGCCCTCTGTGTCCTAAGTGTGCGGTCCATACAGGTGACTTCATTCATATGACCTGGAGATGCCCCAAGCTAGCGAGATACTGGTCTGAGGTTGTCCAAACCATTTCTGGAGGTAGCCCAGCTCCCTAACCCCTCTACCCCGCTGGTATGCCTGTTGGGGGCAATAGATGAGGAGATGTACCCTAGGGGTATTTATCTTATGGTTTCAAGATTGTTGTATTTAGCCAGGAAGATGGTTGCAAGATTATGGAGGTCTCATGCAGCATCTACCAAAACCCAATGGATACAGTATGTCAACACCACCCTCCTCAGAGGGTCACTGTAATGCGGCTAGGAAATTTGATCTTATTTGGCAGAACTGGTTGGATAATACTTCTGTGGCCCCGGAGCAGTTGGTTAGAGATAGATTGCTTCTATTGTAAGCCCTATTGGAAATACCGTAGATGGCTACCTGAGTTTAGGGCTTCAACCATTTGATACATTTGTGCGTTGAGGAAAAAGTTACCCTAACAAGCCCACTTATAAACTTAGGTAGACTTTCTGGTTTACCCACCTTATAACTTCTTCGTAATTGGCCCCAGGGGCGTGGGAAGAGCAAAGGAAATCGCATGTATTCAATGTTATGTTTTATTTCTCGTTTTATATGCCGCTATCCTCGATCTGTATCTCCCGGATTGTATTTATACAATGCCTGTCAACCTGTATTACTGGAAATTTGACTTTGCAATGTTGTATACACTGATATGACTAACGTATCTATTGTATTCTTGTCTCTCAGCAATAAAAACGGTTTTGATTAAAAAAAAACCCTTAAACTGCATAGGGGGTTCTTCAATGTCAGGGCAATAAGGATGTGGAACTCTCTCGCACTATTGGTGGTGGCTGCGGGGAGTATGGATATTTTTAAAAGACTC
Source organism: Glandirana rugosa (assembly GCA_018402905.1). Taxonomy (NCBI): domain Eukaryota; kingdom Metazoa; phylum Chordata; class Amphibia; order Anura; family Ranidae; genus Glandirana; species Glandirana rugosa. The sequence continues at coordinate 1,285,218 of BLSH010088107.1, forward strand.
TTGGATGTGCATCTTAAAAAAACACCTACACAGGTTGAATTGGATGGACTATTGCCTTTTTTCAACCTTACCTACTACAGTATATATATATATATAAAATCACTTTAGGGCTCGGTTCACACTGCCGCGACCTGAACATCATCCAACTTGCGGTGTAACTTCCTGGTGACTTTGATAGAAGTACAGAATAGAACAGAATATAATGCGACTCAGGGTCTCACAAGTCGGATCCCAAGTCGCGGCAGCATGAACCAAGCCTCAAGGTAAGTAAACTCTTTGCAACCTCTGTACAATCTCCTTTACCAAATCTACACACCAGGAGGACACACCCGACCAATCCATTTAATCTGCATTAAACCAGGTAAGTCCTTGCACCGCATAGTTAATGGTACATCTAAAACAGATTGTATAGTGCATGGTCATCTTTAGGCCACTTTCACTCTTGTGCGACCTGAAAGCCGTATGATTTTGATGCGACTTGAAGCAATGTCTGTGTAATCTTGAGGTCTATACACCTCAAGTCGCATCAAAGTGGGACCAAAGTAGTGCAGGGACTACTTTGAAGTCGCTGTGACTTGAAGTCGCACAGATACAAATGGTACTCATTGGAAATCATGGATGACAGCTTGTCATGTGACTATGCAGTCCCAAGTCGCAGGACAAGTCGCACAAGGGTGAAAGGGGCCTTCGTTAGTCCCTTTTGGTCTGTACTGAAAAAAATATTTAGTTATAGCAGTTCAATACTTGCAAAGAGAGAGAGACCTAACAGTAGCAGAATTTCCCACGAGGGACATGGAAAGCACAAGTTCGTGGAGCTGCAAGCTTTGTTTATTGGAGAGCCAACACCAAATTGTTCTGAAGACCGACCCTGGTTTTTGCCCACCAAACAAAAACATTGTAAGGATACAGGCTGCCATGCAATTTCTTCGGTGCAATCAATAAGAATCAGCCATGTGAGGTCCGGATCTGCCCCAGCAATTCAATGCGCAGAGAATGACTCTCGCCCACTAAGAAGTAAGGATGGGCTTGGGCTTGTTTGGAACCGAACGTGACCGATCCCGCCAGGAAGTGAACCCTGCACTGCGCTAATCACAGGCAAAGAGGCATTCCCCGATCGCACTGCCTGTGATTAGCGCAGTGCAGAGTTCACTTCCTGGCGGACTCGGACACGTTCAGTTCCGAACAAGCCCGAGCCCATCCTTACTAAGGAGGTCAAAAGATCCAGAGCAGACATGGCTGGTCTTACCAACAGCACCTGGTTGCACTGATGTAGTTGCGTGGTGATGCCGATTTTTTGGCTGCCTTTCAGGCCGATAGCCGGTATTCTGTACATTCAAAGTTTTTAACATTTTGTATCACTTTTATTGCTGTCAGAAGGAATGTAAACATTCTTTGTGACAGTAATAGGCAGTGACAGGTACTCTTTATGGAGAGACCTGGGATCTATAAAGTCCCCAAACCCCTCCTCTGCACTTGAAAGTATTAAAAACACCAAGATCAGCATTTTTGAATACTTTCTATTTTTTTTAAAAAACTGGCATCTAAGGTTCCAGTAAACAGGAAGTGATGTCATGAGATCACTTCTGGATTACTAAATCCGAGACACGATCAAAGCCTTTGGCTTTGTTCAGGTCTCCGGCCAGCCAGCGGATGTGCCAACTGGTCGTTAAGGCTGGTCGTTAAGGCCTCCTATAGGGACGGGAGACCTGGGCGGAGTGGCAGCTGTCCCCTACCGCTGCTTGTAATAACAGTTTAACTGCTGAGCCACATCCGTTGCTACTACAAGAAAGCCGACCGTCTGCTCTAAAGAACGGTACTGGGGTGATGCCTACAGCTGCAAGCATCTCCCCGGTACAACCCCTTGAAGCAATATCAGTAAGTTTCTTAACGATACTTTGAAAATTGTGAATATCGGCTCCCGATAGTCGGCCACTCCGTTAATCAGTCAACCCCATTTCTGTGCAGTGCGATTTGACCCATTCATTTTGTATGGCCCAAATCTCACCGCATACGCACCAAAAAGGCGCAGGACCCTTTTTAGCAGCACTGGAATCAGAACACCCATGCATACTTGGACCTGCGTTTGGGGTGTCATTAACTTGACACCCGCAGCACATTGCATGAACACAATGCAATTGATATGTGGTGCAACGCAGACATTCTTGTGCATTTCCCGCATAGCATCAACGTGAACCAAGATCATCAAAAATGGATCTCTGACGGACAAAGCTTCAGCTCCATGAACTTGCCAGGTATTGCCCTAAAATGCGATTTGGGAATTACATGTTAATCCTGCCAGTAATCTCACCTTATGAAATGAAGTGTGCTGCTGGCAGGATCAACGGGTTAAAAGAAAGTAATTTAAAAAAAGCCTGAAAAAAGGAAAACAAATGCAGCCACCACTTGTAGGGACTGGTAAGCTGCAATATACGGGTGTTAAGCTTTGGGGTTATCATCTCTCGTTTGTTTACAGGTCTAACTTTTAAGGTGCTGATGAAAGAAAAAAAAAAAAAAAAAAACACATCTTCAGTTGCTTTTTTTTTTGCTTCAGAGGCTACCTTGTTTCTTGCCCCACCCTGGCTTAATCTTCCTTCAGGGCTGCCCCTGGTCTGGTTCTATATTGATATGCTATCTAAACCATATTGTATTTGGACAACACAGTCACAGAGAAAGCCTGGAGAGCGGGACACACCCTTGGGTGACAAGAAAATAGTGACACCCTGCTAGACTGAGCACAAGACACATGGCTGGTCTGTCAACTATTTTTTACCCCGAGGCTTAAACTGGAAGGCTCAAGAAGCCACCCGTACAACCCTGTGCAAAATCAAGTGCCTAGCAGCCATGGCTCTGCCTTTAGAACCAGTTCAGGAAAGGCAGCTCTAATATTTCTGGTCCCTTCATGGTTGGAGTTCACCATAAACAATGAAAGTTTAAGGCTCCTTTCACACAGGGGATCCGATCTGCCGGTCAGTTGTTCAGACGGACCTGATCGGTAGGTTCAATCATTCCTATGGAGCAGGGGGTGTAAACAAAGTTGTAAACGGGTCAGATCAGTTCTCCTCCATTTGGGTGGACCGGTTTGGATGCAGCTGGGTGTAAACAGACAACAGAGTCCGCTTACTCCCGGTCACCCATAGAGCAGAGCGGGGTCTGTGTGTTTCTGCTCTGCCAATACTGAGCAGACACAGACCTGTCCTCCGCCTGCTCTGCTCAGATCATCAGGGGGTCGGTGCGCAGATAACGCAAACCTCCCGTGTCAAGGCACCCAAAAGCTTAAGTTTAACCTGTTTATGTTTTAAAGGAGCGCAGTGTGTCTGTGTGGCAGTTAAGGAGCGCAGTGCAGCAGACGAGGAGCATAATGTATCCGTGTGGCAGTTGAGTGCAATGTGTCCATGTGGCAGTTGAGGAGAGCAGTGTGGCAGATGAGCGCCAATGGATCCGTGTGGCAGTTGAGGAGTGCAGTGTGGCAGATGAGCGCCAATATATCCGGGTGGCAGATGAGGAGTGCAATGTGGCAGATTAGCGCCAATGTATCTGTGTGGCAGTTGAGGAGCGCAATGCGTCCGCGTGGCAGTTGAGGAGCACAATGCGTCCGCGTGGCAGTTGAGGAGCGCAGTGTGGCAGATGAGGAGCGCAATGCATCCGCGTGGCAGTTGAGCGCAATGCGTCCGCGTGGCAGTCGAGGAGTGCAATACGTCCGTGTGGCAGTTGTGGAGCGCAGTGTGGCAGATGAGGGGTGCAGTGTGGCAGATGAGGGGTGCAGTGTGGCAGATGAGGGGTGCAGTGTGGCAGATGAGGGGTGCAGTGTGGCAGATGAGGGGTGCAGTGTGGCAGATGAGGGGCATAATGTATCCATGTGGCAGTTGAGGGGTGCAGTGTGGCGGATGAGCGCCATATGTCCGTGTGTCATCTAAAGAGTGGAATAAGGACTTCTATTGGTATCAGTTGGAGATCCATGTCCAGTGCCTCACCCCCACCACTCCTTTAGGTTTTTGTTGCCATCTGTGTCCCTGCTAGGAAGATTCACCTTCTCTGTCTCTGGTACAGAAAGTGATGGCAAAACAGAAATGTTACAGGAAGAGGAGGTGAAAGGAAATCTCCCAATAAGAACAGCACTGCCTCCCAGATTCCTGGGAATGAATGGACTACATGTCCCATCTTGAACTGGGGCAGAGGGACTTACAGCCCGATCAGCAGGGAGGTGATGCCACCGCACTTGTAGCCCATTGCTTTCTGCCTCCAGACCCATAACACAAAGTCTGCATGGAGCTGGGGGCTGGGATGTAAGTCGTGTCTGAGCACTGCATCCCTGACACAGCGATCGTGGTTGCAATGCTCTGCAGACTGGAATGCAGTTTAGGTTTTATTATATTATAAGTGGGGACATTTATTACATGTCTGCAGAAAGGTGGACTATGCCCGACTGTGCAATCAGATTGTAATGTGCATCTTAAAGGGGGCTATACAATCAGCTTTTACAATCTCCGATATGCTGACCAGGCACATAATCACAATACAATCTGATTGTACAGCCCCCTTTAAGATGGACATGCAGTTACAATTTAATTTACAGTCCCCTTTACGATGGATCTACACAACAATCTGACTCTACAGCCCCCTTTAAGATGGACGTACGTCTAGCATGTCATTGGTCACACACGTTACATTATGTCTGTACAATCTCCTTTATGCTGGTCATACAATCAGATTGTAACGGGTATATCCATCTTAAAGGGGACTGTACATTTAGATTGTAACGGGTGAGTCCATCTTAAAGGGGACTCACTGTACAATGAGGTTCTAGGGTACGTCCATCTTAAAGGGGACTCACTGTACAATGAGGTTCTAGGGTACGTCCATCTTAAAGGGGACTCACTGTACAATCAGGTTCTAGGGTACGCCCATCTTAAAGGGGACTTACTGTACAATCAGGTTCTAGGGTACGTCCATCTTAAAGGGGACTCACTGTACAATCAGGTTCTAGGGTACGTCCATCTTAAAGGGGACTCACTGTACAATCACGTTCTAGGGTACGTCCATCTTAAAGGGGACTCACTGTACAATCACGTTCTAGGGTACGTCCATCTTAAAGGGGACTCACTGTACAATCAGGTTCTAGGGTACGTCCATCTTAAAGGGGACTCACTGTACAATGAGGTTCTAGGGTACGTCCATCTTAAAGGGGACTCACTGTACAATGAGGTTCTAGGGTACGTCCATCTTAAAGGGGACTCACTGTACAATCAGGTTCTAGGGTACGCCCATCTTAAAGGGGACTTACTGTACAATCAGGTTCTAGGGTACGTCCATCTTAAAGGGGACTCACTGTACAATCAGGTTCTAGGGTACGTCCATCTTAAAGGGGACTCACTGTACAATCAGGTTCTAGGCTACGTCCATCTTAAAGCGGAGTTCCACCCATGTAAAAGTCAGCAGCTACAAAAAGTGTAGCTGCTGACTGTTAACAATCAGACACTGACCTGTCCCTCACCCGAGGGCTCGCTTGTCTCCTTCTCCCCTCAGCGCCGCCGGCATTATAAGTGTGGGCACCCGGCTTTGCTTCAAAGCCAAGCGCGCAATGGGCATGTGCGAGTCGCGCTGCGCCTTGTGACTGGCCGGCGCATCTTCTGGGACCTGTGCCGTGTCCCAGAAGATCGCCCAGAGGGGGGGGGTGGGGAGTGGACTTCCTTCCTGGAGCCACGGCGCCAAGGGAGAAAGTGGACCCGGGACCCTGTAAAAACAGGGTGCCTGGTCACCCCCCCCCAAAAAAAAAAAGACATGTCAATTGTGCCATGTCGGGGGGGGGGGGGGTCACCTTCCATTAAAGCGGAAGTTCCTCTTTAGGGTGGAACTCCGCTTTAAAGGGGACTGTACAATCACAAAGGGGACAATCAGGTTGTGATGGGTATGTCCATTTTAAAGGGGACTCACTGTATAATCAGGTTGTAATGGGTACGTCCATCTTAAAGGGGGCTGTACAATCAGGTTGTAATGGGTACGTCCATCTTAAAGGGGACAATCAGGTTGTAATGGGTACGTCCATCTTAAAGGGGACTGTACAATCAGGTTGTAATGGGTACGTCCATCCTAATGGGGACAATCAGGTTGTAATGGGTACGTCCATCTTAAAGGGGGCTGTACAATCAGGTTGTAATGGGTACGTCCATCTTAAAGGGGAATTGTACAATCAGGTTGTAATGGGTACGTCCATCTTAAAGGGGGCTGTACAATCAGGTTGTAATGGGTACGTCTATCTTAAAGGGGACTGTACAATCAGGTTGTAATGGGTACGTCTATCTTAAAGGGGACAATCAGGTTGTAATGGGTACGTCCATCTTAAAGGGGATGGTACAATCAGGTTGTAATGGGTACGTCCATCTTAAAGGGGACAATCAGGTTGTACTGTGTATAGGCAGCATAAAGGAGATTGTACAATAAGTCCATATAAGGACGCAGACATGACCAGCACCCCGCCGCTTTGTTTACATGCGCTGTGGGGGGTGGGGAATGATCCAGCTCGCAGCTGATTGGAGTAAAAAGTTAGACTTCGATAACTGGATGGAGAGGAGATCAGAGGACGCCCCAGGCTCATCCCCAATCGGCGGATGGTATTGGATAGGTGTCGGCCATGGCGCCCATCTTACCTCTGCAGGCCTGACCTTCCACCAATTGGGTTACCATGGAGACCTGCAGGCCTCAGCCCAGTAAGGTGGTGACAGGTGCCCTTTAAAAATATAAACAAAGGCTGTGATTGGAGGAAACAAAGGCCAGACAGCCCTGTCACCTCCCTACATGACAAGGACACCATGACAGGTCCTCCTCACATGACACAGCCACCTCCACACCCCACCACTCAGTATAATGGGGGGACGCAGTGACCAGGGCCGCCATGTTGGTACACTCAGCCGCAGGGGGTCACATAGGCACAAAAGGGGCGCACACACCCGAATGACACCACCACCTTCCCCCCCCCAATTCCAGCTCACCCTGCCCGCCGGGTTCCATCTCTTCGCTGACCGGAAGTTGTCGCAACTCGCCGGGCGGAGCTTCCCCACGGAACGCTCCTGCAGCAGCTGAGCTGTCACGTTGAGCCCTTGCGTCGCGACGTCATGAAAGGGCGGTGTCGCCGGGCAGGGGCCCGGTCGGCCATGTTTTTGGTGGGAGGCGGGAAGCTGCATCATAGGTCTCAAAATAAGTGGTTTAAATACTGTAAGTGACATTATAATCATAATAGGCTATAGGAAAGTAATATTTTTTTTTTATAAGGGGCTTAAATGGCCATAGTAGGCCTCAGAGTGGTGTGACAGGATTTGCAGGCCTCACAGTAATAACAGAGTTGATGGTGAATATGTGAGGAGAAATGATGCCATTCGTGAAAGATCTCTGAGTTGTGACAGGAATTATAGCAAGTCCATCAGTAATAGGAGTGATATGAGGAGAAATGTGATAGACATGGTTGGCCTCTGAGGTAAGGTGACCAGATTTTTAAAATGAAATCCGGGGACATATTTTTTTAAACTAATAATGGCGGCAATCAGTGACTTAGCGGGACTGCTATATTGAACAAATCTGACACTTTGCTGGAACCAGTGACACAAATACAGTGATCAGTGTTAAAAATATGCACTGTCACTGTATTAATGACACTGGCTGGGAAGGGGTTAAAGTGGTTGTCTACCCTGTGAAAAAAAAAAACCTGCAAGACAATAGCATAATGAGCTAGTATGCACCGCATACTCACCTGGAAACGAAGATCCGACCGAGCTGCTCGGTCCCCTCTGAGGGAGCGGACATCTTCCCTAGGATCTTGCTTCCGGGTGCGCGCGGGAGCCCATCTTTCTGCCAAGGTCCGGCGCTATGCGCCAGGCCTTTGCCGGGACATACACGGCGCATGCGCAGGGATGCCGCAGCTGCTTGGAGGGGGAATATCTCCTAAACCGTACAGGTTTAGGAGATATTCATTATACCTACAAGTAAGCCTTATTATAGAATTACCTGTAGGTAAAAATGCCCCTAAAGGGTAGCCAACCGCTTTAACATCAAGTGCAATCAAAGGGTTAAATGTGTGCCTAACCAGTGTTTTCTCACTGTGGGGGAGGGGCTTTTACTAAGGGAAGGCATAGATCCCTGTCCCTGATTTGCAGGAACACAGGATCAATGTCTTCCATACTGACAAAACGGTGATCTGCCCTGTTTACATAGGCAGACCTCCATACTGCCTGTGTAGAGAACGATCGGCGGGTACGGACCCGCTGATTGTCTCCAATACCCAGAAATGCAGAATCACATATATATATATGCACGATCCTGTGCAGCACGACCACCCTGTAGCAGGAAATCTGCTATGGGGCGGTCGGCAGCTGGTTAAGATTATCAGCATTATGATAAGACACAAGCAGCGGGCACTCTATCATGGCTCTGGCTGGCAGTGTACTGTCATAGTGTGTAACATAACATGGCTGCTGATACTTATGACCAATAAGTTAAAATCAGCACCCAGCAGCCATGTTATGTGACACTGTGACAGAGCACTGCCAGGCAGAGCCATGCTAGAGTGCCTGCTGCCTGTGAGTTATGATGCCATCCATTATGCCAGAGAGACAGAGTGCTATGTAGTCTATTCACAGACAGCCCCAAAGCACACCGGTGTTGAAGCCTTGAAGGCACTGGCAGCCAGAGGCGTTGCTAGGGGGTGGCTATTGGGGCTATAGCCCCGAGTCTGGGGCCCATAGCCCCTGGTCTCTTACAGGGTGGGTGCAGTTCTGCAATTAGCAGGTATGTCCAGGTCTGGAATGCAGACTGCGCATATGTATATATATATATATATATATATATATATATATACATACATACACATGTATATTTATTACTATTATTATTTATTTTATTACATGTATGCCCGCTCAAGCGTATGTCTTTCTTTACTTCGCTGCTATGGGCTCTAGCCCCAGATCTTTTGTAGACCTAGCAACGCCCCTGCTGGCAGCCCTACCATCGGATCCACTTCTCCTCTGTGCCTGCTACTGGATGCTCTCAGCTGCCTCTCTCTGCCTGTTGTCACCACTGCCACCCGCCTGAGCCGCCTTACAGACTCTCAAGTCTCACTCTTGGGGCCCCGTCTACAACTGGATGGGGAGCGGAGGAAGATCACTCCACAGGGGAAGGCAAGGAGATAGGCAGGCGGCTGGCCGGGACTTGAGCCAAGGCAGAAGAACATGCGAGCGGGAGCGGAATGGGCATGTGCCCGACACTGAAGAAATAATCCCTCCGCTCCGACCAGCACATGACCATTAGAAAGGAGCACAGATAATGGGAAAAATACACCCCCCTAAGCTAAGATTTTTTTTTTTTAATTCTGCACTGACTGTCTTTGAAATTGCCCGGGCCCCTGTTCAAATCCAATCTGGGGACAAAACTGGGGACAAACTTGGTCCGGGACAGTGTCCTCAATCCGGGGACTGTCCCCTGAAACCGGGGACATAGGGTCACCCCACTCTGAGGTAAATATGTCCTCTTAGAAGTGAGGGAAGAATGGCTGCCATGTGTTGTCATAGCACTCATTCTGCATAGCACCCTAATACATCATGGCAGGGTCTCCAAACTGCAACACACAGGCCAAATCCATCCTGTGGAGGGTCAGTGGTGTATCCCCAATGTGGGCCCATTGTGCTCTCACTTCAGGTCAGCAGAGGTCCGCTACTTCCCCTAACAAGTCTCCAGTTCAGGGTTCTCACTATTGTGCTGTCAAGGCACCCATAGTTGGTTGCTAGGGCTGCCAGCGTCCTAGCAACCAATCACCTGCTTGCCTCAGTATTCACCCAGAAGCTATAGCCACACTCCTGACTCATGGCTCTCACCCTGCTGCTGTGGCCACCCTGCAAGTGTAAAGCTGGATACACACTATACAACTTTTGTTGTTCAATTTCCTTTAGATTTACCTTCTATGTAGTACAAGGGCCCGTCTGATTGCATACAATTTGAAAGTGTTTAGGTTTGACCTCATATTACATGTTTTTGGTAAATTTAAAGGAAAGTTGTACAAGAAAATTGTATAAAAGTTATATAGTGTGTAACCAGCTTAAGGTAGGGGCCGACTCTGATGTGGACCCCGATGTAAAGTAGGGCTGTGATGGGGAGCCTGATCATGTAAGGGAGAATCTGATGGGGAGCCTGATGTAAGGGGGGGTCTGATGGGGAGCCTGATGTATTGGGGGATCTGATGGGGAGTCCGAGGGGTAGTCTAGGGGGGTATGTAGTCCGAGGGGTAGTCTGG
>BLSH010088107.1:1324907-1343267 GCA_018402905.1 Glandirana rugosa
TAAACCGAGAAATGGTGTACTGGCCGACACAGTTAGTGTCGGTCCTGTCACACACGATCGGTGTGTGACAGGGAGAACCGCGGTAACGTTTGTTTACATCACATGACTGGCTGTGATTGACACAGCCGGTCATGTGGTAAAGAGCCAAATCTATTGGCTCTTTACACGGATCGGAGCTGGGCTTTGTCCGAGGGACAAGCCTCAGCTCCGATCGCCGCGCTGCGCGCCCCCAGGGGCGCGCACGAGCGGCGTGCACGTGAGGCTCGTTTGTGACCGGCTGTGATTGGACACAGCCGGTCACGGGGTAAAGAGCCAATTTTATTGGCTCTTTACCCCGATCTGGGGGGGACACAACCCCCCGGCAGACGAGCGATCCGCGATCGCCGCTGTGCGGGCCCCTGGGGGCCCGCAGTAGCGGCGAGAAGCGGAGGACGTCATATGACGTCCTCCCGGATCGACGGCCAGTCCCTGCCGACGTCATTTTACTATACATATATATTATATTATATAGGGAACTGGTTAAAGTATAACTAAAGACCAAACTTTTTTTTTGGACAGTGTGGAGATTGATTAGAACATCTATTAGGTTCTTATTGCTGCCTGTGTCCCCATTATGGAGATTCCCCCTCTCTGTTTGTCCTGTTTACCATTATCATTAAAAGTGAAAGTAAAGAAAGTCCCAAATATTGGGTTGTCCCCAGAATAGAGGGGAAATCTTCCAATGGGGACACTAGTTCTGGTGGCCTGAGGGTCCCTAATTTGAAGGGATTTCTCTCACTTCCTGTTTTGGCTATGGGACAGGAAGTGATGGGAAATCTCCCCAATGGGACAGATGGCAATAAAAAAGAAAAACTGCCAGGGGCCATAACCCTTCCTTAGGCAGGCCACATGTTGCAGGATAGAAATTTGCTCAATTCCCCCATGAGCACAGACATTGTTGTCAGGGGAATCCCTCCTGCCAAGCAATTGCCTTCTACTGGTGGGGGAAGCCATCCCCGATGGGAGAGGACTGTGATTATCGCACCATTGTTAGTGCCCCATCTTTGGTGTCAGCGGGAGGAACAGTGCTTCATCATTTTTGTCTATGGGATATATAGTGCTCCATCATTAGTGTCTATGGGAGGAATAGTGCCCCATTGTTGGTGTCAGTGGGAGGAATAGTGCCCCATCATTGGTATCAGTGGGAGTGTTACGTACCTGACGGTGGAGTCTGTCTTGTGCAGGGAACAACCGCTCTTGCGCACCCGATTCAAGGACCCCTGGTAGTGTAGACAGAGGCCCGAGAGTGCGGGATGGCACGAGGGCTGGATGGTCACAGATGTTGTAGTGAGATTCCAGAAGGTCGTGCAAACAGGAGAATGGTCGTACAAGCAGGGTTGGCAACGTGCAGGCAGAGAGGTACAAAAAACGCGCACAGGGGTGCGCGCACCACCGCGGAAACGCCCAGGAACACTGGCAAAGTCCTTTTTACTAACAGGGAGGAATAGTGCCCCATCGTTGGTGTCAGTGGGAGGACTAGTGCCCCATCATTGGTATCAGTGGGAGGAATAGTGCCCCATCGTTGGTTTCAGTGGGAGGAATAGTGCCCCATCATTGGTATTAGTGGACGGAATAGTGCCCCATCGTTGGTGTCAGTGGGAGGAATAGCGCCCCATCATTGGTGTTGATGGGATATATAGTGCTCCATCATTAGTGTCTATGGGAGGAATAGTGGCCCATCATTGGTGTCAGTGCGAGGAATGGTGCCCCATCATTGGTGTCAGTGGGAGGAATAGTGCCCCATCATTGGTGTATATGGAAAGAATAGAGCCCCATCATTGGTGTCTATGGGAGGAATAGTACCCCATCATTGGTGTCAGTGGGAGGAATAGTGCCCCTTAATTGGTGTTGATGGGATATATAGCGCTCCATCATTAGTGTCAATGGGAGGAATAGGGCCCCATCATTGGTGTCAGTGGATGGGTCAACAGTGCTCTGTAGCACTGCAAAACAGGAAGTTTCCTTCTGGAACATACACTATATTGTTAAAAGTATTGGGACACCTAAACCTTGTGGGCAGTCTTCCCAGAAGAGTTGAAGCTGTTATAGCTGCAAAGGGAGGGCCAACTCAATATTGAACCCTACGGATTAAGACTGGGATGCCATTAAAGTTTATGTGCGCGTAAAGACAAATGTCCCAATACTTTTGACAATATAGTGTATATACTTACAAGTGGAAGAAGAGGTAAGTATTTGCAGTCTTTTCTTTACAGGTATAGGTGTCCTGGGGAATTGTAGTTTAGTGACAGGGTCACTTTAAGGTCTCCCATCCATACTGTTTATTCCCTGCCCTAGCTCTAGTCAGTCTTTAAATGGCTGCTGTAAAGGGGTTAGATTTAGTGTCACTTTCTTTGATGTTCCGAGAAGCTAAATGACAGTTGTCACACTTAACCTTCCCATAAACTACTCCTGCTGTGTTGTCATAGTAACAGTGGGGGGAAAAAATATTGAGGCACACAGGTCTGGCGTAGGACTTGAAAAAGACCCTGTCGTCAGACCATTTATCTCAACATAAAACTTTCCATAAGATTATATGTGCATTGAACATGCATGTTATTTATCAATAAAAGCCTCCCTTATGTATACATCCAAAAGCCCTGAGACCGCTGCTGGGTGCCGCCATCTTGGATGTGATATCAGCAGCCCCAGACTCAGAGCTGTCACTCTGTCAGAGCTGTCAAAGTGGTATTTTAGGTCAAACAAAATTAATTTTGCAAGTGGGAAGGTTCTTTTTCCTGACAGACTCCATGGCAGCCTACGTGTGGGTTTACCCCGCCTCCTCTCCAATGCTATAGGACCCCATTCCCATAAATTTGAGCTCACAGCCAGAGACTGCGTTCCTTTTTGTCCTCCTCTTTGGACCCCATATGCAGGCCCTCGGGGTGGATGCCCTAACAGATCAGTGGAGCTTCAGCAGTGCATATGCCTTCCCTGCATTCCCAGTCATTCTCAGATTCCTGCAGAGACTCTGAGCAGAAGTCGTTGATTAGTGGTGATCAGGGCCGGATTAACATAGGGGCTATTGGAGCTGCAGCTCCAGGCCCCTTCCTTAAGATAGGCCCAGCCCAATGGTGTGAGTGAGTCACTAATACTGCCCAGCCCTGCTCTGTATACAGTGTACACATGATTGATATGTCAATTGCAGCAGCATATTTCATTTGTTTTAACAAAAAATAGTTTGCATTTTCATTTTATTTATTTCCATAAAAAGGCCCCACCAAAATCTTCAGCACCAAGCCCATGATGCTCTTAATCCGGCCCTGGTGGTGATAGCACCTTATTGGCCGAACAGGCCATAGTTTGCCCTCCTGACCCAACTCAGCTTTCGGGACCCGGTACATCTTCCCCTCAGACCGGACCTCCTGTATCAGGGGGAAGTTCTGCATCCATGCCCAGCATGTTTGAGGCTGATGGTCTGGTTCTTGAGAGGGAGAGGCTGTGCATCAGGCGTCATTTCCACCCTCATGAGTTCAAGAAGGGCGCGTGCGAACAAAGTCTATGAAAGAATATGGGCCAAGTTTGTGGAGTTTGCATCTGCCACGGGAAGGCCATACATACCTGGGAGTGCAAGAAATACTGGATTTCTTACAGTCACACCTAGATCTGGCTCTGTCGGTCAGTTCCCTGAGAGTTCAGATGTCGGCCCTATCAGCCTTCTTGGGTGTTTGGTGGGCCGTTCACCCTCTGGTTCTTCAGAGGGGCAGCAAGACTCAGGCCCCAAAGGAAGCTGAGATTTCCCAAGTGGGATCTTCCCCTCGTCCTCAACTCTCAGAGCTTATTACCATGGAAGTTGGCCCGACATCCATTAGGGACCTCTCCGCCAAAGCCGCCTTCCTTGTAGCTGTCAAATCGTCCAAGATAGTTTCAGAGATCAGGGCCCTCGGCCACAAAGAACCTTTCCTGACCTTTTTACCAGACTGGGTGGTACTCATACTCATGCTCGACTCGAATACTCCTTACTCCTCCTGCACGTCACTTCCTTCCTTCAGAGTATCACTCCTTACTCCTCCTGCATGTCACTTCCTTCCTTCAGAGTATCACTCCTTACTCCTCCTGCACGTCACTTCCTTCCTTCAGACTATCACTCCTTACTCCTCCTGCACGTCACTTCCTTCCTTCAGAGTATCACTCCTTACTCCTCCTGCACATCACTTCCTTTCTTCAGAGTATCACTCCTTACTCCTCCTGTACATTACTTCCTTCCTTCAGAGTATCACTCCTTACTCCTCCTGTACATTACTTCCTTCCTTCAGAGTATCACTCCTTACTCCTCCTGCACATCACTTTCTTTCTTCAGAGTATCACTCCTTACTCCTCCTGTACATTACTTCCTTCCTTCAGAGTATCACTCCTTACTCCTCCTGTACATTACTTCCTTCCTTCAGAGTATCACTCCTTACTCCTCCTGCACATCACTCTCCCAGTCCTCTCAGGCGTTCCTCCCCAGTCCTCTCCTGACTGTGCATGTCACTCAGCAGCCCTCCTGACTACAACCGGTGGTTCCTCTCCCTGGAGACTTGCCCGGCAGTGCTCTCTCCCGCTGTCCTCTCCTGCTCCTCCTGTGCCTCCTGTCCAGGACGCCCAGTTGTGCTGATCCTGGGTATTTAACCACTTTCCCCCCCTTCCCGCCCAGACCAATTTTCAACTTTCAGCGCTGTTGCATTTTGAATGATAACGAGGTCGTGCAACGTTGTACCTAAACAAAATTTTTATAATATTTTTCCCCACAAATAGAGCTTCCTTTTGGTGGTATTTGATCACCTCTGGGGTTTTTATTTTTTGGGCTATAAATAAAAAAAGATCGGAAATTTCGAAAAAAAAAAAAAAATTTCCGTCACAAAACATTTCTCCTTCACTGACGGGCACTGATGAGGCAGTGCTGATTGGCACTGATGAGGCAGCACTGATGAGGTGGCACTTATAGGCGGCACTGAGAAGCAGCACTGACAGGCACTGATATGTGGCACTGATATGCAGCACTGATGGGCACTGATAAGCGACACTGATGGGCATTCATAGGCAGCACTGATGGGCACTGATAGGTGGCACTGGGCACTTATAGATGGCACTGATATGTGGTACTGATAGGCAGCACTGTTAGGCAGCAGCTAATAGGATGGCACTGGCAAGCATCACAGATGGGCACAGTGTCACCCCTATTGGGCATTGTGTGCCCCTTACCTGATGGTCTTGGGTGGCATCCCTGGTGGTCCACGGGTGGCATCCCCGGTGGTCCCTGGATGGCATTCCTGGTGGTCCCTGGGTGGCATCTCTGGTGGTGTTGGGCGGCTCCCTGGTGGTCCTGGGTGGCGATCCTAGGGGGGCTGCGCTGATAAACAATCAGCGCAGACCTCCCCTGTCAGGAGAGCAGCCGATCGGCTCTTCTCTACTCACGTCTGCAGACACGAGTAGAGAAAAAGCAGATAAATGGCTCTTCCTGTTTACACTGTGATCAGCCGTGATTCTGGATCGGAGATGCAGTGTGTCAGACTGACACACCACATCCCCGATCGCCGCGCACGCCGCCTTGTTATCCTACTGGACGTCATATGATGCCCAGTCAGGATAACTGAACCACTTCCTGGATGTCATTCTGCATACGGCAGTAGGGAAGTGGTTAAGGAGGCCCACCCCCTGCCAATCCAGGTTGGGGATTGGTCAAGGCTCCCCAAAACACCCCAGGCAGCTCCACCTCTCCTCTCCTCCTCTCTTTCCATAACGTTCTCGCAAGCTCTGGAAAGAAGAGTGAGGTCTCAGAGATGCTGCCTGTGAGTCACCAGCTCTACCATGGGCCACTCCCCACCCTGATCACCCAAAACAAACAGACCTGGCTGCCAGCCAGACTTGCCTAAATTTTCCTACTCTAAACAAAATATATCCTCATACTAGCACCTACACTCCTAAAGGGTGCTACACCTGAACCCTCTATTACTTTTCTGGGAACAACCCAAAATTTGGGATTTTATTTTACTTTCACTTTCAATTATAATGGTAAACAGGACAAATGGAGAGGCTGATTCTCCCTAATGGGGGCACAGACAGCAATAAAAACCTTATAGTTGTCCTGATCCATCTCCACTCTATCCAAGACTAAAACAAAGTTTTGCCTTCAGTTTTACTTTAACCGCTTAAGGAGCAGCCCACATACATATACTGCAGCAGGGCAGCCCTTTAACGCAAATTAATGAACCTGTACATCATTGTTTGTTACTGTTCTGGGGGCCTAGCCCCGCTCCTGCTGTGATTGGACATAGCCCTCGGGACCCGCCGATCGTTTCGAGGAGAGGCGGAACAGTGGTCTGTAAACAAGGCAGATCGCCGTTCTACCAGAGAGGAAAATGGAGATCTTGTGTTTCTGTTAAGCAAAAACATGGATCTCTGTTTTCCTCCAGTGTCAGCATTTCTCCCACAGTTAGAAATCACTCCCTAGGAGCACATTTAACCCTTTGATCGCCCCTGGTGTTAACCCCTTCCCTGCCAGTGTCATTTATACAGTGAAAGTGCATATTTTTTAGCATTGATCAGTGTATTGGTGTCACTGGTCACCAAAAAGTGTCACTTAGTGTTCGATTTGTCCGCCACAATGTCGCTGTCCGGCAAAAAATCGCTAATCGCCGGCATTACTAGTAAAAACAAAAAGTCCATAAATCTATCCCATAGTTGTAGACGCTATAACTCTTGCGCAAACGAATCAATAGACGCTGCTTGGGATTTTTTTTACCAAAAATATGTAGCAGAATACATATTGGCCTAAATTGATGAAGCAATTGGATTTTTTACATTTTTTATTGGATGTGTATTATAGCAGAAAGTAAAAATTATTTTTTTTTTTTCAAAATTGTTGATCTTTTTTTGTTTATAGCACAAAAAATAAAAACTGCAGAGGGGATCAAATACCCCCAAAAGAAATCTCTATATGTGGAGAAAAGAAAGGCATCAATTTTTATTTGGGTACACTGTCGCACGACTGCGTAATTGTCATTTAAATTAACACAGTGCCGCATTGCAAAAAAATGGCCTGTCAGGAAGGAGTTAAAGTGGTTCTAAAGCCTTAAGGTTTTTCTCCTTAGTGCATCCTATGCATTAAGGTGAAAAACCTTCTGTGCTGCCGCTCCCCCCTCCCCAAGCCCCCCTTTTTCTTACCTGTGCCTGATTCCTGTGCATAAGAGCAGCAGCTCCCGCCGCTGTCTCCCTCCTCATTGGTCTGATTGATAGAAGCGGGACTGATGGAGTGGGTCCGGGTCTCGCTGTCTGTGTCAATGGACACAGCAGCAGGACTCAGGAGGGAGCACACATGGGTGCCCCTGGCCGCTTTCCCTGGGAGCACCCGCCGAAAAGGAGGGGTCTGGGGCGCCGACAGGGGACCCCAGAAGAAAGGGATCGGGGCTGCTCTGTGCAAAAGCATTGCACAGAGCAGGTATGTTTAGGCATATTTGTTATTGTCATTGAAAGAAAAAAAAATGGGGGTTTAATACCGTTTTAAGGTTAACGTTTTACTTTGCCCTACATGCACAATGCAGAGGTTCACTTTAACCACTTGCCGACCAGCCGACATCATTTTACAGCGGCAGGTCGGCACGTTCTCGCGAACCGCTGTCATGGTACATTGGTCGCGGGAAGGGGTTTTGTGAGTGCGCGGGGGAGCCAAACACCGGATGGGGCGGACGCGATGTCTGCTGGCCACCCAAGATCATTTCCCGCAGTGACAGTGCAGGGATCTGCCTGTGTTAAACAAGGCAGATCTCCGTTCTGACAGGGCAGATCACACAGATCCTGTCTGTCTGCTATACAGCAAGACGGATCTGTGTGTTTCCCCAGGCAACCCATCTCCCATACAGTTAGAACACACAGTGAGGGAACATATTTAACCCCTTGATCGCCCCTAGTGTTAACCCCTTCCATAAAGGGCAGCGCAGCTCACGCATTCACAGTGGGAGGCTGGCTACGCGTGCATCTTGGCGCAGCTTTTGGCGGGAACACATGCGCACTGCCTTCGCTCGTTCACGGTGGACAGGCGCACTCTTTGATCGGTTATGAACCCTCCAGCAGCACTGAATGTCCGTTCGGAAATCACGCTGGACAACTCTCCATACCAGGGTACACAGTTTCGTTGAAAGGGATCATGGGCGTCCTATAGGATTTAGCGTGCACTGCGCATGCGCGAGTCTCACTGCGTGAGTCTTTTGAACTGTTCTTTTTTTTCCAGACGTTTTTGGAAAATGTGGGAAAAAAATTAAAACGCTTTTCCAGTGTCATTAGTACAATAACAGTGCATATTTTTAGCGCTGATTACTGTAATAATGTTATTAGTTCCCAAAAAAAGTGTCAAAAATATCAGTTAGGTGTCCGATCTGTCCGCCGCAATGTCGCAGCCCCGCTAAAAATCACTGATCGCCGCCATTACCAGTAAAAAAAATAAATAAACTTAGTAAATTATCCCCTATGTTGTAGACGCTATAACTTTTGCACAAACCAATCAATATATGCTTATTGGGATTTTTACCAAAAATATGTAGAAGACTACATATCGGTCTAAACTGATGAAATTATTTTTTTTTACTTTTTTTTGGATATTTATTTTAGCAGAAAGTAAAAAATATTGTCTTTTTTTTTCAAAATTGTCGCTCTTTTTTTTGGGTTTATAGCGCAATGATCAAATGCCACCAAAAGAAAGCTCTGTTTGGGTACAACGTCGCACAACTGCGCAATTGTCAGTTAAAGCGACGCAATGCCGAATCTCAATAAATGGCCTGGCCATTAAAAATCCTTCCGGTCCTTGGTTAAAAAATAAAGGCTACATTTTAATTGTACAGATTTGTCCATCTGTTGCTGTATTCGGTTATTGCTGGGATCACTGATACCTTTAACGACATGCATACCTCAGCAGATCAGGCATAATTGTAAATGCCATTTACAAACCTCTGACGCTAACTCCTCCTCCTGTCATTGTCTTTCACTGTCACCTCACCGCCTGTCTCCTTATTTGTAGGTCACCTTCTTCCTAATCTTTCGCCCTCAGCCTCTCTGCCAGCTTATAAGCTCACCACCTGCCCCCCCCCCCTTAAGAGCTGCTGCACTTCAATTTTCCAGGCACTTGGCAGGTTGGCGATCTGTTATCTTTGGATCGCTTCCACTTTTAAGCTTGGTACACACAATGGGAATATCACACTAATGATCGTCCGCTTTTTTTTTTTTTTTGCATGCTTGTCTCATATAAAATAAAAAAAAAGTCACTAAATTTACAGAAATTCTCGTACGACAGAATACAACTTCAGAATTAGAATTAGAAATAATGCGTGGTCTTGCTCTTCCGTTTATTTTTTTCAGACGAAATCTGTACTGACAAAACGAAAAGCGTGCGCTCTGGTAGCATACAATTTTTTCGTGTTTGTCCCTTTAGATAATTTTGGATGAATTGTCGTGATCTGCTCTCAAAAGCTGTGCACTAACGATCAGATTATCATACGATCGCTTCTTAAGTGGTATATTTTCTGATCGTTTGTACTAGGCCTAACTCTGTTTTTGTTTAATCCCCTCCTGTAATTTCCAAAAATCACTTTATTGTAAGATTATGAGCGTTTGTAAAGTGTTTCCTGTGTGTCCCAAGCCATGAAGCATTTCTCTCTGGCAGCTAAATACTTGAGATAAGGTACATACACATGTAAACTGCCAAAAGTTTTTTAATTCTGTTCAGCCAGCCTTCTGATCCAGGAGCCCTTGTAGCATTGCAGTGACAGATATGTGACTCCACTTGTTTTCACTGCATTAAAGGGGTTGTGAAGGCTTGTGTTTTTTTTTTAAATAACAAACATATCATACTTACCTCCTATGTGCAAGGTTTTTGCACAGAGTGGCCCCCAATCCTCCTCTTCTGGGGTCCACCTGGCGGCGCTCCTGGCTCCTCCTCTTCTCGAGTGCCCCGTTGGAGAGCCGCTGTCCCTGGGGGTACTCGTGCAGGCGCGCTCCTGAGTCCTGCTGCTGCGTCCACTGACACAGACAGCAGGACTCCCGGCTCCCATATCACTGGATTTGATTGACATCAGCGGGAGCCAATTGCTCCTGCTTCTATCAATCTATCCAATGAGGACCCGAGCCAGTGGATGGAGCTTCTGGGCTCTTCGCCGTCGCTGGAACGATCAGGTTCAGGTAAGTAAAAGGGGGACTCTGGGGGGCTGCTGCACCACAGAAGGTTTTTCACCTTAATCCGGACCGCATTGTGTACATTTACTGCTGCAGTGTGGCTCTGTCCTGCAAATCGCCGCCTATAAACGGCGGCTCACACATGCGCGATTTGCGGGCAAGCGCGCTGCACACTCCGTGAGCGTGCCCACGGGTCGGTCCGCCGGCCACCCGGGATCACCTGTGACAGGGCCAGAACGGGGAACCGCCGATGTAAACATGGCGGTTTCCCGTTCTGTGAGGGGGGACATGACAGATCTACTGATCCCTGTACTTGGGATCAGTTAGATCTCTGGTGCCCCTGCCAGCCCAGCCCTCATACAGTTAGAACACGCCTAGGGAACACAGTTAACCCCTAGAGCGCCCCCCCAGGTTAACCCCTTCCCTGCCAGTGACATTTATACAGTAATCAGTGGATGTTTAAACTTCTGATCGCTGTATAAATGTCATTGGTACCAAAAAAGTGCAAAACATGTCCGACATGCCCGCCGCAATATCACAGATATCGCAGATTGCTGCCATTACTAGTAGAAAATAAAAAAAAAAAAAAAAACCCCAAAAATGAATTCTCATCGTTCATAAACGCAGCAACTTTTGCGCAAACCAATCAATAAACATTGGTTGCGATTTTTTTTACCACAAATATGTGGAAGAATATAAATCGGCCAAAACTGATGAATAAATTCGTTTTTTTTATATTCTTTTTGGGTTTGTATTTTAGCAAAAAGTAAAAAATATTGTTTTTTTTGCAAAATTGTCGCTCTTTTTTTGTTTATAGAGGTGATCAGAAATGTCGCATAAGGGATCAAATACCACCAAAAGAAATCTCTATTTGTGGGAAAAAAAGGATGCCAATTTTGTTTGGGTACAACGTCACACGACCGCACAAAGCGACGCAGTGCAGAATCGCAAAAAGTGCTTTGGTCCTAACGTGGGAAATCCTTCCGAGGTACAAGTGGTTAATGCATAGAATGCGTTAGGGTGGAAAACCTTGAGGGCAATAAAAAAAAAGTCCCTAACCTACTCAGTCTACTGTTTGTATGATAAAAATCATCTCTCTGCCCACATGGCTCTACTCCTGTCAGCAAGCTTTCAGTATGAGACTTAGACCCCTTTCATACACATGTACCATTTGTTCTTTTTTCATCCATTCGTTGACGGATGGAAAATGGACATCAATGTATCTCTATGGAAAAACGGATGTAAATGGATGATCATCCATTTACATCAGTTTATATCCGCATCCGTGAATATCCGTTTTTTGAAATGGATCAAAGCCCTAAAAAAACGTAATGGACGAAAAGGGGATGTCGTTTTTACATTGGTAATGGATGCAAAAAAAAACTGCTATAAAAACCAGTGGCGGCCCGTCCATTGAGGGCGCACAGGCGCCACCCCCCCCCCCCCATAAATGCATCCAGCCCGTGCATGAATTCCTATAGCAGAGGGTATGTTTTTTTGAAGCACTGATTAGACCCAGAGGCTCTAATAGGTTTTAAAATAGTGTGGGCTCGGGGAGTTAAAACAGCGAATGAATATTCGATATTCTAACAATGATCCTCCTCTCGGCCAATCAGGAAGCCGGTCTGAGACCCATCACATGACTGAATGGACAGGCGATCCTATTGGACGCCTAGGAGGAGGGAAGGAGATGCACAGCGAAAGCGAGGAGGAAATGACACAGGAGCCGCTGCCCGCTACCCAAATGCCCACTGCACGGATGCCCGCTGCCCAGATGCCCGCTGCCTGAATGCCCGCTGCTCAGATGCCCTCTGCACGCTGCCCGGATGCCCACTGCCTAAATGCCCGCCACCTAGGTGGGGTAAGTGCCGGGCTGACCCGCAGACAGCGAGCGGGGGGGTATGGGGGGATTGTTGTTTGCCGCCGCCCCCCCCAAAAAAAACCACCAGCCACCACTGGTAAAAACTGATGAGAAACTGATGAAAAACGGATGTAAACGTGACTGAACTGATAAAAATTAACGGTCCACATGTGTAAAAGGGGCCTAACAGCACTGTGTAATGCTGTAAAGCCTGATTGGCTCACAGTGCAATGCCCCTCTGTCTCCCAATCAAGTCCAACGTACAGTTTGGTAATCTAAAGACTCGAGTTAGCTATTTATACTAACTGCTTTATTTCAGGTTTAGTTTATGGATGTAAAACTGGTTTTAACAGTGGTCCATTTGCCTGGAATTCTACTTGAAGCCCCACAATGCATTGGTTCAGTAAGGTTTCCCTTACACCTACTGTCCAGAACCCTCTGGAGTTGATGACAGTGTGGCAGGACGAAGAGTGGCTTGATGGGTCCAGATGCAGCCAATGATCTGGAGACAGGATACTGTTGAGGTTCTAGAGAAGTTTGGATCAGATCTGTGTAGAATTCTGGTTTGCAGATCAAGCACAGAAAGACACACAGTACCAGGAAGCAGAACCTTAGTCAGGCAGATTGGGCACAGGACAGGAAGCAGAACCTTTGTAGGGCGGATCGGGCACAGGAACTAGGGTTGCCACCTCAACCCTTTATACCAGAACACATATTAACTACATAGGTTCTGTGGCTGATAAAGGTGGTATTCAAACTCGATTAGTGCCTTATCTGCATTAAATTAGCCTAAGAACCTGTGTAATTAATATGTGTTCGGATTTGAAGGGATGAGTTGCCAACCCTAGTTCTGCTTCCTGTTCCTGTGCCCGATCTGCCTCATGTTCCTGTGTGTTTCTGTGCAGATTAGGTATAGGAACACACAGGAAGCAGAATCTGAGTCAGGCAGATCGGGAACAGGAAGCAGAACCTTTGTAGGGCGGATCAGGCACAGGAACTAGGGTTGCCACCTCATCCCTTTAAACCCGAACACATTAATTACACAGGTTCTGTGGCTGATAAAGGTGGTAATCAAACTCAATTAGTGCCTTATCTGCATTAATTAGCCTCAGAACCTGTGTAGTTGATATGTGTTTGGATTTGAAGGGATGAGTTGCTAACCCTAGTTCTGCTTCCTGTTCCTGTGCCCGATCTGCCTGACTAAGGTTCTGCTTCCTGACCCTGTGTGTTCCTGTGCCTAATCTGCCTGACTAAGGTTCTGCTTCATGTTCCTGTGTGTTTCTGTGCAGATTAGGCACAGGAACACACAGGAATAGAATTTGAGTCACGCAGATCGGGAACAGGAAGCAGAACCTTAGTCAAGCAGATTGGGCACAGGAACAGAAAGCAGAACCTGAGTCATGCAGATCGGGCACAGGAATATGCAGGAGCAGGAAGCAGAACCTTAGGCAGATCAGGCACAGGAACACACAGGAACAGGAAGCAAAACCTGAGTCAGGCAGATCGGGCACAGGAACATACAGGATCAGGAAGCAGAACCTTAGTCAGGAAGATCGGGCACAGAAACACACAGTAACTGGAAGCAAAACCTGAGTCAGGCAGATCAGGCACAGGAACAGGAAGCAGAACCTTAGTCAGGCAGATCGGGCACAGGAACACACAGGAACAGGAAACAGAACCTTAGGCAGATTGGGCACAGGAACATAAAGAATCAGGAAGCAGAACCTTAGTCAGGCAGATTGGGCACAGGAACAGGAAGCAGAACCTGAGTCAGGCAGATCGGGCACAGGAGCAGGAAGCAGAACCTCAGGCAGATTGGGCACATTGATGTACAAATATATAAAGCAAAACACCGCGCTCTATAAGGTAAGTGTAACAAAACTTCAAAATATGCCTCTGCTTTACTGAAAATTTATATAGAAATTGAAAACCTAAAAACTTGCAAATGTTTTCAGCAGCGCAATATAGTTAAATAATCTCAAATATTATGACATAAAGTGCATGTGCTAACAGTCCATCTGAAAAGAAGAACATCTGTCCATAAAGTGCTGTGAAGGTAGTAAAACGTAAACCCAAGAACTCCTCCACCAGTGTCACCACGTGAGATCATTGAACACACTGAGGCTCACCAGACATCCTGAGGTCAATCAGCAAAATTTCATAATTTTCACGCTTATTTTGCAACCCTGAACCCGAATTTAATTTGAGTACAGTGTTGCATGACCGCGCAATTGGCAGTTAAAGTAGCGCAGTGCTTAATAACAAAAAAATGGCCTTTTCACAAAGGGGGTAACACTTTCCAGAGGTCAAGTGGTTAACCACTTGCCGACCGCCGATCGGCATCTGACGGCGGCAAAGTGGCTCGTTCCCGCAAATCGCCGTCATACGACGGCGGCTGCGGGAACGAGTTTAGTGAGCGCGCACGCGCCGCCGGAGGCGCGCCCGCGCGCTCACTGTGTCCAGGGGGGGCCGGGGAGCGGGTGCGGCGGCTTCGATTGCCGCCGGCCACCCGCGATGGCCCCCCCCGGAGCGAATGAGCGGAGGTCCGTGTATGTAAACACGGACCTCCGCTCTGTGTGAGGGGGAAGGGCTATGAACACAGCCTTCCTTTATGTGAAGGCTGTGATAACTTCCCTTCCCCAGATAGGCAGTCCCCCATACAGTTAGAACACGCCCAGGGAACATAGTTAACCCTTAGCGCGCCCCCTGCAGGTTAACCCCTTCACTGCCAATGGCATTTACACAGTAATCAGTGCATTTTTATAGCACTGATCGCTGTATAAATGCCAATGGTCCCAAAAAACTGTCAAAACGTTCCGACGTGTCCGTTGAAATATCGCAGTACCGCAAAAATCGCAGATCGCCGCCATTTTTAGTAAAAAATAAAAAAAAATTAAAAACCCCAAAAATGAATTCTCATCATCCGTAAACGCGACCACTTTTGCGCAAACCAATCAATAAACGCCGATTGTGATTTTTTTTATCGCAAATATGAGGAAGAATATAAATCGGCCAAAAACGGTGAAAAAAAATGTTTTTTTATATTTTTTTTTTGGATTTGTATTTTAGGAAAAAGTAAGAAATTTGGGTTTTTTTGCAAAATTGTCGCTCTTCTTTTGTTTATAGCGGCGATCAGAAATGACACAGCGGTGATCAAATACCACCAAAAGAAAGCTCTATTTGTGGGAAAAAAAGGACGCAAATTTCGTTTGGGTACAACGTCGCACGACCGTGCAATTGTCAGTTAAAGCGACGCAGCGCCGAATCGCAAAAAGGGCTCCGGTCCTAAAGCTGGAAATCCTTCCGGGGCTGAAGTGGTTAAAAAAGAACTCCTTTTTTTTAAAAACAGTCTTTAGGTCCCTGGACATCTTGCTGTGCTTTCATTACAGATGACACAGCTCTTTACCCATGTGATCATCATCAGCTGTGTCCAATCAAGGAACAAGGAAATGCCGGTTATCGGCCCTCCTCTCCTCACACTGACAGAGTGTGAGGAGAGGAGAGCCAACCAGCGGCATCTCTTCACAGGGTAGGCAGGGCACTGATCATCAGTGCAGCCCCAACAGTGCCCAGCAGTGATGCCAGTCAGTGCTGCCTTTCAGTGCCTATCAGTCTGCTCATCAGTGCCGCCCATCAATGCTGCCTATCTGTGCAGCTTATCATTGCCCATAAGTGCCACCTATAAGTGCCCATCTGTGCCACCTATCAGTGCGCATCAGTGCCACCTATCAATGTCTATTGGTGCTGTCTATTAGTGCCTCCTCATCAGTGCCACCTATCAGTGCCCATCAGTTCCATCTATCAGTGCCCATCATTGCCACCTATCAGTGCTCTTTAGTGCTGTATATCAGTGCCACCTATCAGTGTCCATCAGTGCTGCCTATTAGTGCCTCCTCATCAGTGCCCATCAGTTCCATCTATCAGTGCCCATCATTGCCACCTATCAGTGCTCATCAGTGCTGAATATCAGTGCTGTTTATCAGTACCCATCCGTACTGCCTATTAGTGCCTCCTCATCACTGCCACCTATCAGTGCTCTTCGGTGCTGTATATCAGTGCCACCTATCAGTGCTCATCTGTGCTGCATAGCAGTGCCTCCTCATCAGTGCCCATCAGTGCAGCCTCATCAGCACACATCAGTGAAGGAGAAAAATTACTTCTTTACAAAATTATCTGACAGAAGCTAAGAAATACTTTTTTTCCAAATGTTTTGGTCTTTTTTTCATTTTTTTTGGCATAAAATAAAAAACCCAGAGGTGATTAAATGCCACCGGTAGAAAGCTCTATTTGTGTGAAAAAAAAATAAGAATGTTATTTGGGTACAGTGTAGCATGATCGCGCAATTGTCATTCAAAGTGTGACAGCGCTGAAAACTGAAAATTGGCCTGGGCAGAAAGGGGGTATAAGTGCCCGGTATTGAAGCGGTTAAAAAAGATGGCGCTCCCGCCTCGAAATGCTAAGTTCGGAACGACTGAAAAGTTGTCAAGTGGTTAGCCATCTAGGAACATGAAATTTTGATCCCTGACGCAGACAGGGAGCGACGTGAACGGCTCATATAATACGTACATGCGTCGCGGGCTCAGCCTGTGAATATGGTAGATAAATAATAGCCGTAGAACCTATCATGCCGGTCTTTTCCCATTGTGCTTGCAGCACTTCAGTATTGAAGAGAGTAGAAGATTCAGATGTGGACATTGCGTAGATTTGTGACAATTCGCTCAGCCTTAATTGGCTGTCCTACCCCCAGCTGCAACGAAGGGGTTAACTGCCCGCAACTGAGAGGGTGGCAGCACGAGGGCAGATTAGAAGGATGCTGTACAGAACAGATGGTCATAGAGAGATGGGTTGTTGGAGGAGGGTGGGGGGAAGAGGAGACTAACCCCCTTCTGGAAGGAGAAGTGGGTAGACCTTCCTGTCACCAGATGGAGGGGACTGAAACCCAGTAACCCCCTCGCTGCTGAATGAAAGCCTCTCACTGTTTTATAGCGTGAAGGCGGTCAAGCAGTTTTGCACTTGAGGTCGCAAATTCGCATAGGCAAAAAGAAAATAAAAATCGGCCATACTTATTAACACAAAGCTGTGTGCGGCTAATTCATTAACAAAATGGTATAAACGTGTGATGTTTTGTGTTATAAAAGAAATACATATCCTTTGTTTAAAAATAAATAAAAAAAAAACAGAATTTGATAAGGTATGGGTTTCCTTTTTAAAATTTAAAAAAAATATGCAAATCAATATACACAATTTTCAGAAAGGTGGGCAATTTCTATGTTATCTCTGTAAAACCTTATAGGCATTTTCCCCCTTTTATGGGCTATTTTATATATGTAAATTAATACACGCAGATTTTCAGAAAGGTGGGCAAATTTGTTATTTCTGTAAAACCTTATAGGCATTTCCCCCATTTATGGGCTATTTTATATATGTAAATTAATACACGTAATATTCAGGAAGGTGGGCAATTTCTATGTTATCTCTTTAAAACCTTATAGGCATTTTTCCCCCCTTTTATGGGCTATTTTATATATGCAAATTAATGCGCGCAATTTTCAGAAAGGTGGGCAATTTTATATTATTTCTGTAAAACCTTATAGGCATTTTTTTCTTATAGGGGCTATTTTATACATGCAAACTTCCAGTGACCAGTATGAGACAGTGAGAGCGATAACACCAAATTTAACACACCTGCTCCCCATTCACACCTGAGGCCTTGTAACACTAACGAGTCACATGACACCGGGGAGGGAAAATGGCTAATTGTGCCCACTTTGGACATTTTCACTTAGGGGTGTACTCACTTTTGTTGCCAGCGGTTTAGACATTAATGGCTGTGTGTTGAGTTATTTTGAGGGGACAGTAAATTTACACTGTTATACAAGCTGTGCACTCACTACTTTACATTGTAGCAAAGTGTCATTTCTTCAGTGTTGTCACATGAAAAGATAGAATAAAATATTCACAAAAATGTGAGGGGTGTACTCACTTTCGTGAGATACTGTACATGTATATATATATATATATATATATATATATATATATATATACACACATATATTTATTAATACATAAAAAACACAAAATTAAAACTTGCAAATATAAAAAACCTCATTTACACCATGTGTTGTGTTAACATATGTGCTGACTCCATGCAGTTAGCATGTGGGACTTGAACCAAGGTCCCCAGTGCTGCAAGGTGGAAGTGCTCAACACTAAGCCACCGTGTGTTTAATTAAAGTAAGTTAACAGCATTGCCATTTATTATGTATGTATATATATATATATATATATATATATATATATATATATATATATATAATATT
>BLSH010088107.1:1343277-1355772 GCA_018402905.1 Glandirana rugosa
CCCATATGTGTATGTGTGTGTATGTATATAAAATGTATATGTAAAAAAAAATGTGTGTATCTATATATATATATATATATATATATACACACACACACACACTTTTTATATTTATTTTTTCATATATTAATTTTATGTTTTTTTGTTTTGTTTTTTGAAAGACAAAAATACCCAGAAAATGAACACTTACACTTAGGGGAAAAAAAACGTTCACACCATTCTTAACGTACGTTAGCGTGTTAGCGTACGTGATGACGATATTGCACACTAAGACGAGGGCAAGACAACCCATTCATTTTTCTCACCTGAATACACGATTAAACGGACATGACGCTTCTATTCTTTTTTTTTATTTTTAACCCAGGACACCACTTGGCAACTATGTTGTGGTGCGCTGCAGCTTGAGTGCATTCCAAATGATCTGTACCGCAATTCACTACGCAAAGCGCCATGCGTTGCATCCGATAAAATACACTTTTTTACTGTGCGATGCCCCAACACACAAGTCTGAATGGGCCCCCAGGACCCCCGTTAGCGGATTTTCTGCGTTCTGTTTTACATTTGGCCTCCTTTGCTTTATTAACTGTAAAAAAAAAAAAATACTTAGGTAGTGCTTGTGTATGGAAAGTGTTAAAATATTTGTCGCTGATTCCATTTTTTTTTTTTAGAGTCGCCGATTCCATTTACTTTTTTTTTTTTTTTTAGCAGACAGCGTGAAGACAGTGGCGAAAAAGGTGGTTTCACCCCGTCAGATAGCAAGAAGGGGGAATTTGATGATAAAAATGACCCTCCACCCACCCCCACATCTTATCGTCACCAGTGTGTGACACTGGGAAGGTCCCTTTAGGGGGAGACTGAGTAATCTGAAGGAGGGGGTTAGCCAAAGACTGGGAGGAAGGGGAAGAGAGGGGGGGTGGGGGTGAGATAAGCCTAGTCATAGCTGCCCTTTTATACCTACAGTCTATGTTGTTTTTATGCGCAGATGAAGTTAAATATCGCCCTTCTTGCTGCGCGTTTGGCCGCTGTCTTCTCGCCCACATCGGTCTCTTGGTGCATAGGTGATATATTCTATATATGTCACATATAGGGCGGTGGAAGCTAACAGGTGCATGGACAATGCAAGGCTGAGCTCACATCAAACATCAATGCAGGCCACACATGTGACAGTCTGATTGTACAATCTAGTTGTAGAAAAAAATCAAACCGTGTTTCCTTACATTGTGTACCGCCGTTCAAATTGTGAACTGTTCATTTTTTTTGTCCTAGTAAAGAGCTGCACCATGCACAACCCTTCTCTGTTTATTTGCTGCACAGTTGCTGCCTTGCAAATGGGGGTTTTGATTGGACAATTTCCCTTAGGCCCTCTTCACACATTTTTTGTTTTAACGCGTGCGTCGGAATTTGCTAAACTGAACTTGTCATCAAAGACAATGTTATAAAAAGAGCCTGGACACATCAGTGCTCTGCAGTGCATTTTATATATATATACACACACACACACACACACACACACACACACTATATTATCAAAAGTATTGGGACGCTTGCCTTTACATGCACATGAACTTTAATGGCATCCCAGTCTTAAGTCTTAAAGAGGAAGTAAACCCAGATTGAGTATGCTTCCTCTACATTCCCCTGCAAAGTAGATGCATAATGGGCTACTGTGCATTGCAGAGTAGCCCATTATGTGCCACTTATCTGCAAACGAAGCCTGCAACGCCCAGCGATGTCCCCTGTGCTGGCAGCGTCCATCAGGGTTGCCAACCGCCAGTAAATTTACTGACAGTTTGTAAAAATCAGTGATTTTTACAACTGTCTATGAATATCAGGGTCTAATAATTTGTCACGCTGTGCTCATTTTTTAAGTGTAAACCAAGCAAATTACTTGATATGGGTATTGTCAGGGTTTCCATGTTGTGTTTGAATATCAATTGCCTTATTTTTTAATAGGAGTTCTGTTATTTTTCAGGTTGTCAGTAAAAAATGTGCTCCGCCAGTAAATTTTCCATGTTTTGCCAGTAAAAAATGCTGCGGGAGGTTGGCAACACTGGCGTCCATCTTCAGCCCCTCTGCCTTCCGGGGCCACGATCTCCGGCTCTGTGACTGGCCGGAGTCGCGTGACGTCACTCCCACGCAGAAGCCACCAGTCAAGGCACGATCACAGTGAAGAAACGGCACGGAGGGCGTTTCTTTACTGCGCATGTGCCGAAATGACATGGGCACATCTAGTACACTGCATATCTCCTGAACCGTGCAGGTTTGGGAGATATGCAGGGAACCTACAGGTAATCCTTATTATATGCTTACCTGTAGGTTAAAGTGGTTGCCACGAGTTGACAACTACTTTAAGGCCCGTACACACGATGCAAAATTCAGACGGGAATTTTCACACGACGGCCGATCGTTCAAAATTCTTACCGTTAGTATGCTCCTTTCAACGGCCATTTTTGATTTTTCGTAAGACAAAAGCTGGGTGTGCAGACTAGTATTTTTTTTCGTACGGCAACTCAACGTCCGATTTTCGTATCATTAGTATGGTTTTCCTACGAAAAAATCGTAGGATCACGACTACGCATGCTCAGAAACTGAAAAAAAAATGCATACAAAACTATTCAACGCATTAAAGCTGTTGTATACTCATACTGGGGGAAAAAAAAAAAAACCTGTAAGGCAAAGGCATAATGAACTAGTTTGCACCGCATACTAGCTCATTATGAAATACTTACCTCAGAACGAAGATCCACCCGGGCGGCTCGGTACCCAGAGTGAGCTTCCATCTTCCCTCAGGGCTTCCTTCCAGGTTCGCAGCTCTGGCGCTGTGAGTGGCCGGAGCCGCGAGACATCACTCCTCCTTTCAGGGGGAATATCTCCTAAACTGTACAGGTTTAGGAGATATTCATTTTACATACAGGTAAGCCTTATTATAGGCTTACCTGTAGGTAAAGGTTATAAAGATGGGTATACAACCGCTTTAAGTCACTTCTGACATTGAATTCGGTCGTACGAAAATTTTCGTATCATTAGTATGCTCTTCACTTTTGACATGAGACAAGTATCCAACAAAAAACGGACATTCCGTCGTCTGAAAATTGGATTGTGTGTACGAGGCTTTAGTCCGTAGGGTTCAATATTGAGTTGGCCCACCCTTTGCAGCTATAACAGCTTCAACTCTTCTGGGAAGGCTGTCCACAAGGTTTAGGAGTGTCTATGGGAATGTTTGGCCATTCCTCCAGAAACGCATTTGTGAGGTCAGGCACTGAGAAAGCCTGGCTCCATTCTAATTCATCATAAAGGTGTTCTATCGGGTTGAGGTCAGGACTCTGTGCAGGACAGTCAAGTTCCTCCACCCCAAACTCGCTCATCCATGTCTTTATGGACCTTGCTTTGTGCACTGGTCTAAATCATTTGGTGGAGGGGGGATTATGGTGTGGGGTTGTTTTTAAGGGGTGGGGCTTGGCCCCTTAGTTCCAGTGAAGGAAACTCTTAAGACAGTGGTTCTCAACTCCTGTCCTCGGGACCCACTAACAGGCCAGGTTTGCAGGGTAACTGAAATACATCACAGGTGATATCATTTGCTGCTCAGTGATTGCAGTATTCTAGTCTGCATCTCCCCAAGGTAATACTTAAAATCTGGCCTGTTGGTGGGTCCTGAGGACAGGAGTTGAGAACCAATGTCTTAAGGTGTCAGCATACCAAGACATTTTAGACAATTTCATGCTCCCAACTCTGTGGGAAAAGTTTGGGGATGCCCCCTTCCTGTTCCAACATGACTGCACACCAGTGCACAAAGCATTGTGGGTGGCCTAAAGCTGACCATACATTAGAAGAATTTTGTTTAAAAATTTTCATTTTTCTAATCATTAGCAGGATCAAATCAACGTTCATTTTTGACCACAGTGACAAGAAAATTGGAAGGAGCATGATGAAAAATATATCTTCAAGAAGATCATTTCTAACAGTGAATGTGGTCTCCATTTGTGGGAAGTCTGTTCACTCCAATATCGAATGTTAGGCTGCATTCACACCTGAGCAGAACCACTTCAAGCGTTTATATTTCAGGACGTTTGTGCGCATGTACAAGCATTTTAGAAGCATATTGAAGGCATTTTACATGTGTATTCAAGCATCAGTTTTTTATTTTTAGCCAATGGAAAGCACTAGGGGGAGAAGACCAGTTATTATAGGCAAAAAAAAACGCCTGAAATGCACCCAAAGAAAGCTAGAAAAAGCTTGATTGTCGTGTTTAATGCCTGAATCTGACTCAAACGTATCTTATGTAGCTTTTGGAGTGCCAGACATTGAGCTACACCTCATGGCCACCATTGAATTACATGGAATTTTGATTTTTGAGAGTTTTGGAGCTTCCAGCTGCAAAATGCTTAGGGCCTTAAAGCAGTGGTTCTCAACTCCGGTCCTCAGGACCCACCAACAGGCCAGATTTTAAGTATTACCTTGGGGAGATGCAGACTAGAATACTGCAATCACTGAGCAGCAAATGATATCACCTGTGATGTATTTCAGTTATCCTGCAAACCTGGCCTGTTAGTGGGTCCCGAGGACAGGAGTTGAGAACCACTGCCTTAAAGTGATTGTAAAGAAATAATAAAAAAAGAACAAACATGTTATAGTTACCTGCTCTGTGCAATGTTATTTTTTCAGAGCAGCCACGATCTCTTCTTGGGTCCCCCATTGGCACTCCCGGCCCCTTCCTCCTGCTAAGTGTCCCCATAGCAAGCTGTTCGCTATGGGAGAACTAGAACGTGCTTGCTCCCGATCCAGAAGACACAGAGCGTGAATCATTCCCACTTCCTGCCCCCTCCTCACTTGCTGTGATTGACAGCAGCCAATGGCTCCTGCTGCTGTGTCTGAGCTAATGAGGAGGGAGAGAGCTGCTGCTCTTGTGCACATCACTGGATCAAGATCAAGCTCAGGTAAGTATTGGAGGGTCTAGTCACTTATTACTGCCTTCATTTGCGGCTCTTTGCTTTGGGGGGTTTTCATTGTTGGTACTTCCTGACCAATATTATTGTATATAAGCGTTTGTTCCAGAATGAGGTCTTATTGATGGGGGTTACATTTCATTCAGCCCCTTTCTATTTGATCAAATTCAGTCTTATATTACTTTATTTGTTGATGTACATGCTATAATGTGTTTCTATGCTCATGAGGTATATGTTTCCTTTTTTACATGTTATGTAGCTAGTCTGAAATTTGCCCGGTGATACCTCTCCATTTGTTTGGCCATCCTTTATTTGCGGTGTTAGTCTTTTTTACATAGGTCTTCTTTTTGATATGTGCGTGTTTATTCTCATGTTTACTTTTATTTTTATTATCATATCTTCCTCCGGCGGCCCTATGTTATATAGTACACACATTTCGAAACTAAGTTCACTTTATATTTTGGTGTTTTTATTGATATGTATGTATACAATTTTTGTCTGCTTATATATGTGCTTTTGCATTGCTTGGAGACCGCTGAGGTTGATGCAGATTTGTGATTAGAACGACTTGCTCCGGATTAATTATTCTAAATTTATGCTTTATACACCTGCATCTCCTCAGGTGTCTCTAATGTGTTCTGGGAATCAGGCTTGACCATGTACGTGGGTGGCTTTTCTAACAGACTATACGGATGGTCAACTTGGTTCTCATTAGCTATGATTAAGCACCCACTGGTGGTGTGAAACGCATTAGCTGTTTTGTTCCTGTACCTCTGTGACTATATGGAATTTATTGGACTTAAATAAAGGTGTTGCATCAGAGTGCGGCTGTCCAGCATTCTCTTGTTCTGACATTATTTTCAGAGCTAGCACCTGTGCTTTCATCAGCAGGGGAGGTGTGATTGTGGGATTACTGCCTGGAGCGGTGTGTACTTAGTATTGGAGGGGTTGGGGGGAGCTGCTTCCAGAAAGTTTTTTGCCGTAATGCATAGAGTGCATTAAAGCGGTAGTAAACCGCATACAAAAAAAAAATTGGCACGGGCAGTTCAATCATAATGTTAACCTGAAAACAAACCCCTCCAGCGGCGCGCTGTCACTGCTGAAGGTGCCTCCATCTTCACCTGTTCTTCCTTCTGGGTTTGTGGGCTTCGGCAATATAAATGGCTAAGCCGGCGATGGTGTCACTTCCGCGCATGCACGCAGGAGTCACTGTTTATGTCAGGGCTCTGACGGAATGGCACTAAACATTCTGCCTTTAGAATCACTTTAAAGCAGAGCTATACTTACCTTTTCTTCAATGGTCCCCATCCCTTGGCTGATTCAGCATCAATGTTCCCCGTCCCTTAGCGAATTCAGCATCAATGGTCTCTGTCCCTTGGCCGATTCAGCATCAATGATCCCCGTCCCTTGGCGAATTCAGCATCAATGGTCCCCGTCACTTGGCAGATTCAGCATCAATGGTCCCCGTCTCATGGCGGATTGAGCAACAGTGGTCCCTGTCTCTTGGCAGATTCAGCATCAATGGTCCCTGTCTCTTGGCGAATTCAGCATCAATGGTCCCCATTCGTTGGCAGATTCAGCATCAATGTTCCCCATCCCTTGGCAAATTCAGCATCAATGGTCCCCATTCCTTGGCAGATTCAGCATCAATGGTCCCCGTCCTTTGGCGAATTCAGCATCAATGGTCCCCGTCCCTTGGCGAATTCAGCATCAATGGGCCCCGTCACTTGGCGGATTTAGCATCAGTGGTCCCCGTCTCTTGGTTCGTGGGCTGCAGCAATATGAATGGCTAAGCCGGCGATGATGTCACTCCCGTGCATGCATGCAGGTGTCGCTGTATGTAGCAGGGCTCTGACGGAATGGCACTAAACTTTCTGCCTTTAGAATCACTTTAAAGCAGAGCTAAACTTACCTTTCCTTCAATGGTCCCCATCCCTTGGCAGATTCAGCATCAATGGTCCCCGTCCCTTGGCGGATTCAGCATCAATGGTCCTCGTCCCTTGCCGGATTCAGCATCAGTGGTCCCCGTCCCTTGGCAGATTCAGCATCAATGATCGCCGTCCCTTGGCGAATTCAGCTTCAATGGTCCCCGTCACTTGGAGGATTCCGCATCAATGGCCCCCGTTTCTTGGCGAATTCAGCATCAATGGTCCCCGACTCTTGGCAGATTCAGCATCAATGTTCCCCATCCCTTGGCGAGTTCAGCATCAATGGTCCCCGTCTCTTGGCGAAGTCAGCATCAATGGTCCCCATTCCATGGCAGATTCAGCATCACTGGTCCCTGTCCCTTGGCAAATTCAGCATCAATGGGCCCCGTCACTTGGCGGATTCAGCATCAATGGTCCCCGTCTCTTGGTTTGTGGGCTTCAGCGATATGTATGGCTAAGCCGGTGATTACGTCACTCCCACGCATGCACGCAGGTGTCACTGTATATGGCAGAGCTCTGACGGTATGGCACTAAACTTTCTGCCTTTAGAATCACTTTAAAGCAGAGCTAAACTTCCCTTTCCTTCAATGATCCCCATCCCTTGGCAAATTTCGCATCAATGGTCCCTGTCCCTTGGCGAATTCAGCATCAATGGCCCCCCTCACTTGGCGGGTGTAGTATCAATGGTCCCCGTCTCTAGGCGGATTCAGCGTCAATGGTCCCCATCTCTTGGCGATATCAGCATAAATGATCCCCGTCCCTTGACGGATTCATCATCAATGGTCCCTGTCCCTTGGCAAATTCAGCATCAATGGTCCCTGACCCTTGGTGGATTCAGCATCAATGGTCCCCGTCCCTTGGCGGATTCAGCATCAATGGTCCCCATCCCTTGTCGGATTCAGCATCAATGATCCCCGTCCTTTGGCAGATTCAGCATCAATGGTCCCCATCCCTTGGTGGATTAGGCATCAATGGTCCCCGTCCGTTGACAAATTCAGCATCAATGGTCCCCGTCCCTTGGTGGATTCAGTATCAATAGTCCCCATCCCTTGGCGGATTCAGCATCAATGGTCCCCATCCCTTGGCGAATTCAGTATCAATGGTCCCCGCCCCTTGGTGGATTCAGCATCAATGGTACCTGTCCCTTGTCAGATTCACCATCAATGGTCCCCATCCCTTAGCGGATTCAGCATCAATGGTCCCCATCTCTTGGTGGATTCAACATCAATGGTCCCTGTCTCTTGGCGGATTCAGTATCCATGCACGCAAGAGTCACTGCTTATGGCAGGGCTCTGACAGAATGGCACTAAACCTTCTGCCTTTAGAGTCACTTTAAAGCAGAGCTAAACTTCCCTTTCCTTCAATGGTCTCCATTCCTTGGCAAATTCAGCATCAATGGTCCCTGTCCCTTGCCAGATTCAGCATCAATGGACCCCGTCTCTTGGCAAATTCAACATCAATGGTCCCCATCCCTTGGCGGGTTCAGCATCAATGGTCCCTGTCTCTTGGCGGATTCAGCATCAATGGCCCCCCATCTCTTGGCGAATTCAGCATCAATGGTCCCCATCCCTTGGCGGATTCAGCATCCATGCATGCAGTAGTCACTGTTTATGGCAGGGCTCTGAAGAAATGGGACTAAACCTTCTGCCTTTAGAATCCCTTTAAAGCAGAGCTAAACTTCCCTTTCCTTCAAAATCCCCATCCCTTGGCGAATTCAGCATCAATGGTCCCTGTCCCTTGGCAGATTCAGCATCAATGGTCCCCGTCCCTTGGTGGATTCAGCATAAATGGTCCCCGTCTCTTGGCGGATTCAGCATCAATGGCCCCCGTCTCTTGGCGAATTCACCATCAATGGTGCCGATCCCTTGGCGAATTCAGCATCAGTGGTCCCCGTCCCTTGGCAGATTCAGCATCAATGGTCCCCATCCCTTGGCGGATTCAGCCTCAATGGTCCCCATCCCTTGGCGAATTCAGCATCAATGGTCCCCGTCCCTTGGCGGATTCAGTATCAAGGGTCCCCATCCCTTGGCGGATTCAGCATCAATGGTCCCCATGCCTTGGCGGGTTCAGCATCAATGGTCCCTGTCTCTTGGCAGATTCAGCATCAATGGCCCCCCATCTCTTGGCAAATTCAACATCAATGGTCCCCATCCCTTGGCAGATTCAGCATCCATGCATGCAGTAGTCACTGTTTTTGGCAGGGCTCTGAAGGAATGGGACTAAACCTTCTGCCTTTAGAATCACTTTAAAGCAGAGCTAAACTTCTGTTTCCTTCAATGGTCCCCATCCCTTGTCGAATTCAGCATCAATGGTCCCTGTCCCTTGGCAGATTCAACATCAATGGTCCCCGACCCTTGGTGGATTCAGCATAAATGGTCCCCGTCTCTTGGCGGATTCAGCATCAATGGCCCCCCTTTCTTGGCGAATTCACCATCAATGATCCCCATCCCTTGGAAAATTCTGCATCAATGGTCCCTATCCCTTGGCGAATTCAGCATCAATGGCCCCCCTCACTTGGGGGGTTCAACATCAATGGTCCCCGTCTCTTGGCGAATTCAGCATAAATGATCCCTGTCCCTTGACGGATTCATCATCAATGGTCCCCGTCCCTTGGCAAATTCAGCATCAATGGTCCCTGACCCTTGGTGGATTCAGCATCAATGGCCCCCGTCCCTTGGCAGATTCAGCATCAATGGTCCCCATCCCTTGTCAGATTCAGCATCAATGATCCCCGTCCTTTGGCAGATTCAGCATCAATGGTCCCCATCCCTTGGTGGATTAGGCATCAATGGTCCCAGTCCGTTGACAAATTCAGCATCAATGGTCCCCGTCCCTTGGTGGATTCAGTATCAATAGTCCCCATCCCTTGGCGGATTCAGCATCAATGGTCCCCATCCCTTGGCAAATTCAGTATCAATGGTCCCCGCCCCTTGGTGGATTCAGCATCAATGGTACCTGTCCCTTGTCAGATTCACCATCAATGGTCCCCATCCCTTAGCGGATTCAGCATCAATGGTCCCCATCTCTTGGTGGATTCAGCATCAATGGTCCCTCTCTCTTGGCGGATTCAGTATCCATGCACGCAAGAGTCACTGCTTATGGCAGGGCTCTGACAGACTGCCACTAAACCTTCTGCCTTTATAATCACTTTAAAGCAGAGCTAAACTTCCCTTTCCTTCAATGGTCTCCATTCCTTGGCAAATTCAGCATCAATGGTCCCTGTCCCTTGGCAGATTCAGCATCAATGGTCCCCGTCTCTTGGCGGATTCAGCATCAATGGCCCCCATCTCTTGGCGAATTCAGCATCAATGGTCCCCATCCCTTGGCGGGTTCAGCATCAATGGTCCCTGTCTCTTGGCGGATTCAGCATCAATGGCCCTCCATCTCTTGGCGAATTCAGCATCAATGGTCCCCATCCCTTGGCGGATTCAGCATCCATGCATGCAGTAGTCACTGTTTATGGCAGGGCTCTGAAGGAATGGGACTAAATCTTCTGCCTTTAGAATCACATTAAAGCAGAGCTAAACTTCCCTTTCCTTCAATGGTCCCCATCCTTTGGCAAATTCAGCATCAAGTCCCTGTCCCTTGGCAGATTCAGCATCAATGGTCCCCGTCCCTTGGTGGATTCAGCATAAATGGTCCCCGTCTCTTGGCGGATTCAGCATCAATGGCCCCCATCTCTTGGCGAATTCACCATCAATGGTCCCCATCCCTTGGCGAATTCAACATCAATGGTCCCCGTCCCTTGGCAGATTCAGCATCAATGGTCCCCATCCCTTGGCGGATTCAGCCTCAATGGTCCCCATGCCTTGGCGAATTCAGCATCAATGGTCCCCGTCCCATGGCGGATTCAGTATCAAGGGTCCCCAACCCTTGGCGGATTCAGCATCAATGGTCCCCGTCCCTTGGCCGATTCAGCATCAATGGTCCCCATCCCTTGGCAGGTTCAGCATCAATGGTCTCTGTCTCTTGGCAGATTCAGCATCAATGGCCCCCCATCTGTTGGCGAATTCAGCATCAATGGTCCCCATCCCTTGGCGGATTCAGAATCCATGCATGCAGTAGTCACTGTTTATGGCAGGGCTCTGAAGGAATGGGACTAAACCTTATGCCTTTAGAATCACTTTAAAGCAGAGCTAAACTTCCCTTTCCTTCAATGGTCCCCATCCCTTGGCGAATTCAGCATCAATGGTCCCCGTCCCTTGGTGGATTCAGCATAAATGGTCCCCGTCTCTTGGTGGATTCAGCATCAATGGCCCCCATCTCTTGGCGAATTCACCATCAATGGTCCCCATCCCTTGGCGAATTCAGCATCAATGGTCCCCGTCCCTTGGCAGATTCAGCATCAATGGTCCCCATCCCTTGGCGGATTCAGCCTCAGTGGTCCCTGTCCCTTGGCGAATTCAGCATCAATGGTCCCCTCCCTTGGCGGATTCAGTATCAAGGGTCCCCATCCCTTGGCGGTTTCAGCATCAATGGTCCCTGTCCCTTGGTGGATTCAGCATCAATGGTCCCCGTCCCTTGGCCTATTCCTTCATCAATGGTTCCCAACCCTTGGCAGATTCAGCATCAGTAGTCCCCATCCCTTGGCAGATTCAGCATCAGTGGTCTCTGTCCGTTGTCAGATTCAGCATCAATGGTCTCCATCTCTTGTCGGATTCAGCAACAATGGTCCCCGTCACTTGGCAGATTCCCCATCAATGGTCCCTGTCTCTTGGTGGATTCAGCACCAATGGTTCCCGTCCCTTGCCAGCGTCAGCATGAATGGTCCCCGTCCATTGACGGACTCAGCGTCAATGGTCCCCGTCTCTTGGCGGACTCAGCGTCAATGGTCTCCGTCTCTTGGCAGATTAAGCATCAATAGCCCCCGTCTCTTGGCTGATTTAGCATCAATGGTCCCCGCCTGTCAGGAAATCGGGTCTGGAAGCCTGTGCGTAGCGTCCGCGTGTGCCGGCAATGGCACCAAAAGCCCATTTAAGCGGACAGCACCCTGCAACCAGTGCTGTCTGTTCTACAGCATTTGTCTGTGTGTTCCTGAGCAACCCGATTACATGATTGTCTGTTCCTGTGACCCGGCTTGTCTTGACCCTGCTTTGATCTCTGCCTGCACTGAACTTGGCTTCCATGAGCACTCTCCTGCCTGCTCCCTTTCTACCTCTGCTGCCACCGGTGACCAGTTCAACCTTCGTGCCATCCTCACTCCTGAACCTCCTGTCTGCTCTACCAGGGGTTCACGAATCAGGGTTGCAAGGGAGGTTATCCCTGCATAAGTCATACTCCACCACCAGGTACATGACACCACCTCTTGGCAGATTCAGCATCAATGGTCCCCGTCCCTTGGCAGATTCAGCATCAATGGTCCCCATCTCTTGGCGGATTCAGCATCAATGGTCCCCATCTCTTGGCGGATTCAGCGACAATGGTCCCTGTCTCTTGGTGGATTCAGCATCAATGGTAACCATTTTTACCCTAATGCACAGAGTGCATTAAAGGGGTAGTAAACTGCATACGGGGGGACCGTGGAGGGGCTGAGTGCGGGGGGACAGTGGAGGGGCCAAGTGCAGAGGATCGTGGAGGGGCTGAGTGCGGGCTAGGAGACGTGAACCGGGGAGGTGACAGGGGGG
>BLSH010088107.1:1370570-1381912 GCA_018402905.1 Glandirana rugosa
CACAACCCCCCCCCCCCCCCCCCCATCCTAACACAAATCCACCCTCCTAGTTCAAATCCCCCTCCCAACTCAAATCCCTCCTCCTAGCACAAATCCTCTGCCCCAAAAATTTCCCATCTGAGCACGAATCCTCTACTCCCCACTCCCAGCACCAATCCCCTCTATTAGCACTAATCCCCCCCCCCCCCCCCCCCCAATTTCCCCTCCTAGCACAAATCCACCTGACACCAGGAGAAAAAAGGTGACTGGGGGAGCTCCAGGAGACTGACAGTCTCAGTTCTGTTTCTGTGTGCTGTGTGAAGGGGTGTGTGTCCCTTTCCTCCAATCAGCTCTCAGAGCTCTCCTCACTGAGCGCTGCAGAGTGTTAATTCTGCTCCTCACCCCCTTTATTTCCTGACAGCTCAGACAAGCTTTATAAACTCTGGACTTTTGAAAGATGTAGAGAAGAAAAGACTTTTATTAAACAGGTACAACCTATGGAGGATGATTTGTTTCACCTCTGTGTGTCAACTGAGGTTAGTCACTTCTCTGGGTATATGGAAGGCTTTACGATGGCTTTAAAGCGGTTTTATCCCCCCAACCATGATTTTTACCTACAGGTAAACCTATAATAAGGCTTTATCTGTAGGTAAAATGAATATCTCCTAAACCTGTATGGTTTAGGAGATATTCCCCATGCAAGCAGCCACTGACAACAGTGGCGCATGCACAGTAAAGTCCTGGCGAAGGCCCAGCAACTTGTGCTGGTAATTGCCGGAACTGAGGACTCCCGTGCGAACGCGTGGGAATGTCGTCTTGCGGCTCCGGCCACTCACAGCACCGGAGCCACATATCCGGAAGGAACATCTGAGGGAAGATGTCCGCTCCCTCAGAGGAAACCGAGCAGCCCTGACATATCATCATTATAAGGTAAGTATTTCATAATGAGCTAGTATGTGGGGCATACTAGCGCATTATGCCTTTGCCTTACAGGTTTTTTTTCCCCTGGGGATACAACCACTTTAAAGCCCATCTCTGGACTAAATTATTTTTTTTTAAATTAATTATAATTAATATAATAGTTAATAATTAATTAACTATCTTAAAGTGGATGCAAACCCTCACATATACCCAGTGCAGTGAATGGCCTCAGATGATACACAGAGATGAAATAAATCTCCCTGTACATAAATTTTACATGTATATCTGCTGTCTTCAACTTTCTATATTCTTTAGAATTCTTATATGGTGTTAGAATTTTCACTTCCTCATTCAGCACTGGGAGTATAGATTTGGCTTACACTGGGGGACAGCTGATTGGAGGAAAGGCACACACACCCCCTCCACATAGGCAGAAGAACAAAGATACTTTTTAGAGCTGTGCTGTGACAAGACAGGATCTCTGCTAATCTATTTATAGCAACTTCCCACTACACAAATTTTCAGCTGCTTTTATCTCTTGTCTAGGAGAACTTGTCAGAAGTTATCATGCTGATAACAGAGGATCGAAACAGCAGGAACACACGGGAGAGAGAGAAGAAAACACTACAGATATATGTGCATAGGTCAGATTTCATGAATTGGGTTTACATCCTCTGGTGGTTTAAACAAAGCAGCTCAGGCTACAATACTTACCCTCAATCTGGATCTGTTGCCCTCTGTATTTCTTCTTCACCACAAAATGTGACCCGGTCTCCTGGATTTAATGCTTCCCTCAACCTGGAAGACTAAGGACAGTACTGTGAGTGCGGGGGATGCTAAGATCTCACCCTTCGAGAGGCCTTCACCATGGCGGCCTTCATTCACACTGTATTGGTGCAGAAAGTCAGCACTGTTCTCTGCATCAGTAAGGACCACCCAGCCTAGATATTAGGCAAAGATGAGGAGAACCCTGCAGAGTCACATTACTAGCCTGAAGACTTTGGAATAGGTAAGTATTAAAGTGTTAAACTTGTTATAGAGATATGAAATTCTCAGGACTGGATGGACAGGGATACAAATAATTTGAAAGATAAAACAGATCTCATATATATATTGTGTTTGTGTATTTAGCTGTTCACCTGGGGTTCAGCTTTAACATGCCCCTGTCATGAACTGCTTGAAATTAAACTAAAACCAACCTATAAATGAAGAAGATGTATATTTACCTTTCCAGTGGGCCCTATATTAAAAGTTAGCTGTGTTGCAGATCTCCGGACTCTACTGCTTTCTGACACTTCCGGGTGTGTCGGTTACCTGCTTCCCTGCCACATGCTTTCCTTATTGCCTCCTATATCACTACAGAGGCATTTTAGGAGTTAGAAACTGCCATTCTCTGACTCCCTGGCTTCATATTAGCCCCAGAGCAGTAACTTTATTCAAGATGAGTCCAAACAGGTTCAGCTTCAATAGCCTGGAACTAATATGTACCTCAATAGGTTGGCTGTTCCGCCCAAGGTTTACCACTTGGGTATTTCATTTTGTGACAGATGAATAAGCTGTTAGGTGGCTCGGTAGTATTATAGGATAGACT
Organism: Glandirana rugosa; assembly: GCA_018402905.1. Taxonomy (NCBI): domain Eukaryota; kingdom Metazoa; phylum Chordata; class Amphibia; order Anura; family Ranidae; genus Glandirana; species Glandirana rugosa. Next base: position 1,373,062 of record BLSH010088107.1, read on the forward strand.
ATAGGATAGACTCTGTGACTGATCATGGATCATTGTTTTTCTTAACCCTTGGCTGGTTAACAGATGACAAGCACTTAAGAAATTACTCTGGAGCTGCAGAAATGGCTTATATGGATGGATGTTGTTGGGCATTTTTGTTGGCCCATTTAAAATGGCTAGCAAAACTAACAGTGATCCCCATGACTAAGGTCCGGGGGCGGAGTGAATCACATTGGGGGCATGGCCTGGTCAGAATTCAGGCTGAGGTTGTCACTCCATTCATCGCAGTAAGACACCATAGATGTGCGACTTTCAGGGGTCACCATTCCTTCCTAAAACTAAGAGTGAGCCAATCAGTGACAGCAGAACTTTCAGAACTCTGGTGGTCACCAGTAAGGCCTAGTGATTCCTGATTGAAGTTTGTACAGTCCACAACTTGGCCCATCTGAATATTTGTAACATCTTGAGGGTCAACTTGAGGGACATCTTGAGGGTCAACTTCACGTGGTTTGAAAAACTTGCACCAACTGCTCCTTTAACAGGAGGTCATTGAAGTACCACACAATGGAGATGCCATGAGAATGCAGCAGGGCTAGGACAGGGGCCAGCACCTTGATGAATACCGAGGTACAGATGAGAGTTCAAAGGGCAGGGCCACAAACTGGTGCAGGGGCCCCATGGCAAAGTGTAGGACTTGCTGATGCATTGGAAAGATAGAGATATGTACAGTAAGTAACATCTTTGATCCCCGCAGAAGCCAGAAAATCTCCCTGCTGATGGGAGATGATGATGTGGAAGGTTCTGTGCAGAATTTTTGGATTTAAATGAAGACATTCATAGCTTTGAAAACCAGAATGGGGTGAATTTTACCTTGGGAGTGGTGAAGAAGTTGGAGTAAATCCCCTGGCACTGTTAAAGCGGTAGTAAACCCATGCATTTAACAGGTTAAAAACCAGTCACATTTCCGGCATGTGCCGGAAATGTAACACTCCCATTGGTTGTGCTCTAAACCAAACTGTCAAACCATCCAATGGCTGGTGTCATAGCTGATCACACGTGCAGCATCATGGCAGTTGTAGATTAAACAGAGGCCAAGATGGCAGCTTCCTTGGCTGAAAATGATAGGAGGGTTTACTACCACTTTAAGCCACAGGGACTGGGGCAATGATACCTTGATCCTGAAGAACGAGAGTGTTGGAGGTGAGAGATGATTTAGCATCTGTTCCACTGAAGAAGATAGGTGATCTTGCTATTAGTAGTATCATACCTCCCAACTTTCCTGATTTCGAGGGACTGTCCCTGATTTGGAACAATGTCCCTCTGTCCCTCATTCCTCAGTTTGTCCCTCGTTTTGGTCTAATCTATAAAGTTGTATATAAAATGCACTATTTATCGTTCAAAAAGTATTTTCCAGCGCTAAACCTTTCATCCAATTTCTAAATTACTGCATTTGTAAACTTCAAAAGCCAATATAAAGGAAAAGTAGTTGTAAAAATAAAGCACTTGTGGGTTAATTTTTGTGTATAATTCTCCTTTAAGGGGGCGTGAAAGGGTGTGTGTCCTATGACTACATATATTTGCCAATAGGTGTCCCTCTCTCCCATCTCAAAAAGTTGGGAGGTGTAGTGAGTAGCACTTTCACTTAGTAGTAAAAGGGTTGCTGGTTAGAATCCCAACCATGACACCACCTGCTTGGAGTTTGCATGTTCTCCCTGTGCCTGCGTGGGTTTCCTCCGGGTACTCCGGTTTCCTCCCACACTCCAAAGACATGCTGGTAGGTTAATTGGCTCCTGTCTAAATTGGCACTAGTATATGTATGAATGTGAGTTAGGGACCTTAGATTGTAAGCTCCTTGAGGGTAGGGACTGATGTGAATGTATAATGTATATGTAAAGGCGCTGCATAAAATTGACGGCGCTATATTAGTACCTGAAATAAATAAATAAAATAAATAAGTATCAGTGATTATATTGTCAAGAGCTGGTCAGAAGAAGTGCTGTCATTCGAAGACCATGCTAATAAGTATTAAAGGAGTGCAAACAGCTTGTCAGGATGGTTCCAAACTCCACAGAGAAATATTTGGAAAAGTGAATAGATATGGAAAGTTTTTGTGGCCTTGGGAGTTTTAAATGGCCGCAGGCTGGAAACAGCACTAGTAGAAGCAATAGGCTTAGGGTTGCCACCTTTTCTTCAATCCAAACCCGAATACTTTAGTAATAATTCATTTTAAGGGGGAACTCTGGTGTAAGGGGGTTTTTGCTCACCAAAGCTCCCACTTACTTTAGAGTTCCCAGCATTTCCCCTTAAATCAGGGTTCCCAAAGCCCCCTTACATCAGAGTGCACAGGGCACCCCTTATATCTGAGTCCCCCTTATCTTAGAGTACACAATCATTAAGAGGCAGGAAAGAGAAGGTAGGTGGGGGGGGGGGACTTCAGACATTGGATGGTGAGCTTACTGAGGATGGAGGCTCAAGCATTGACACCTTTTGTCCATGATGTATCTGCTGGCTACTGAGCTTCAAATTTCCAGCCCATGCATCCCTTTCCTAATCACAGAACACCAAGGTTTGGGTGGGCAGTGTGGGTGGGCAGACAGAGGGGTAAGGGCAGGAGGAAATCAAACCCTCTCTCCTTTCCTGTCCATGTATGGGGGTGGGTAATTGTGCGCACAGCTATGTACTTGGTGGTTGTGGTACTCATTACTTGGGGAATCGCAGTCCATTCTCAATAATGTGTCTGGGTTTCAAGAGGTCGGAAATCTGGACACATGATTCCAAACCCGGACTGTCCGGGTGAATCCCGGACAGGTGGCAACCCTAAATAGCCTGATCCTTCCGCTTCAGAGTGTTGTGCGCTGCAGTAAAAGGGCCAAAATGGTCTCCTTTAATTTGGAAGTAATAGCAGAAGACTGACTCCTTGGGGTAAGTCCATCATTCAAAGACTAGAGCGACTTAGAACTATTGGATTTGATTTACTAAAGGCAAATACACTGTGCACTTTGCAAAGTGCAATGGCACTCTGCAAGAACAGTTGCTCCAGAGCTTAGTAAATGACAAAAAAAGCTCTGCTGACTTCCATCATTCAATCATGTGCAAACAAAAATGCTGTGTTTTTTATTTTCCTTGCACGTGATTGGGTACTTTTTGCAAAATTAGGTTTTAACTCATTTACTAAGCTCTGGAGCAACTGCACTGTAGATGTCTCATCTATTTGCCTTTAGTAAATCAACCCCATAGTCTCTGCAACTGGAAACCGATAAGACCACAGGCAAAACAGATATAGAATCTGCAGGAGAGGGCATGGGAGCATACATGTGGCTCTTGTGATCAGTCAGCAAATAATTGAGTAATTTGGGTCATAAAAAATTGCATGATCATGGTAAAGATGAAAGTACAGAGAGCCCAGCTACACCTGGGGTTGATTTACTAAAGCTGGAGAGTGCAAAATCTGGTGCAGCTCTGCATAGAAACCAATCAGATCTCAGTTTTTATTGTCAAAGCTTAATTCAAGATGCTGAATTTAGAAGCTGATTGGCTACCATGCACAACTGCACCAAATTTTGCACTCTCCATCTTTAGTAAATCAACCCCCTGGAGTCAGAGTCAAGGAGGACTCAGAGGACAGAATTGACTCTTAGCCTGCATTCACATAGGGGCGACCCGACTTCGCTAGGCGATTTCAGCACGACTTCAAGGACCTCAGGCGACTTTAAAACATGACTTTGCCTTGACCAATCAGAGAAGGGAGGGAGGGGGCTGCCTAAAAATAAATTCTATTCTTTTAACTGTAAAGTCGCTTCCATGTAGATGGGGATCCGACTTGGAGGCGACTTCTTTTGAATCCTATGGGCACAAGTCGGATAGAAGTCGCCTAGAAGTAGTACAGAAACCTTTTCAGAAGTCACCTTGAAGTTGGACTTCAGTCGTGTATATTAAGACGGTTCCCATTCATTTCAATGGGATTTCAACTGTCAAGCGACTTGGGGCGACTTGAGGCAACTCAAGTCGGATCGCAAGTCGCCCCTGTGTGAACGGCACTAAGATCAGAGGATGGCGGATAACAAAATTCCAGGCTACAGCCCTCAACAACGTCAGCAGGTGCTGTGCAAGCAGCTACTGAACCATTAGTAAAGTGTAAACTGGGGGCATCTAGAATCAAATTTCAACCATGTGGCTATGTTAAAGGCCCGAACACACGATCAGAAAATCAGATAAAAAATACCGCTTTCGAAGCGGTCGTATGATAACCTGACCATTAGTACACAGCTTCTATCCGAAATTTTCTGAAGGGACAAACATAAAAATTTTTCTAGCACGACACCAGATTGTACGATTTTCATTTAACCAGTACAGTTTTCATCTGAAAATTCAATACAAATACAAAAAAAAAGAATTTTTGTTATGTTGTACCAGAATTTTCGTACTTTAGTAACCTCTTCTTTTTTGATATGGAGACTAGCATGCAAAAAAAAAAAACGGACAATCATTCGTTTCATAATCTCATCGTGTGTAACAAGGTAAGGGAAAAGGCTTCAGGTATCTACAAAATCTAGACAACTGGTAGCAGCTGAGGGTCTGATGGCCAGAAGTGATGAAAGTCACTGTAGGCAGGCGGCAGAGGCGTAATTTGAACCTTCAGGGCCCCGGTGCAAGAAATTACGAAGGGCCCCCCTGACCCCTGGCCAGGGCCCTTCCCTCTTCTCGCTGATCCTGGGGCCCTTTACTCCCATCGCGGGTCCCTTTATTACAGTCCCGCAGCGGCACCCTTTCACAAATTCGGCAGCGTGCCCCCTTATTGCCATCTTCGGGCCTCCCCGTGGTTGTGAAATGCCAGGGCCCGGTCGCAATTGTAACCTTTGCAATCCTGATAGATCCCTCACTGGTGTCAGTAGTTTTTAATTTTTATTTTCTATTTCTATTGTTTTTTTACCATTTCATTTTATTTCTTTTTAATTTTATTTTTATTATTTTTTACAATTTTTTTTAGGAGCTCTGTTGGGGGGCTTTGATGAGATATCAGGGGTCTAAACAAACCCCAGCCCTCAATCTCCATCTGTGGAACATCAGCTGCACAGAATGAATGGACAAGAGTTGAGTACCGAGCCTCCCAATCATTCAGAAATGGAAGTATAGCAAAAATAGTTTACTATGCCTCAGTTATGAATGAACCAATTGGTACCAATCACTGACTCTGTCCATTCAGAAAAGGAAGGAGCCGGTAAATGACAAATTTACCGACCCGTTCCCATCTCTCCATCATGCAACATCTTCTACAGCAGCTGGCAGGAGAGAGGAGGGGGGAAAACAGCAGCTCTGTGGGGGGCGACCAGGGAAGCACACAGGGGCCCTGGGAAGAGTAGAAGACAACTAAACTGGATAGGAGGGGCGGCGGGGGCAGCATACAGAGGAACCAATCTCCTGCATTAGGAGGAAAATGGAGGAGATTGGTTCCTCCAAATGCCGCCCCTGCCATCCCTCCTATCCAGGTGTACAAGGGAGGCGCACGGGCCCGCTGGAGCATGGGGCCCGGTTGCAATCGCAACCCCTATCGTTACGCCTCTGGCAGGCAGCAGGAATGGATTGGGTGTTCTTTCCAAGCAAGAACAGCAGCTGGGAGATGCTTCCTCAAAGCTATGAAGTGGAAAGGAAATGCACTCTTGCAGATGATATCAGCGCTCTGTCCCTTAGCATAAATCCCTTCCATTGCAAAACCAGCAGAAACAAATTACGTTGGCTCCCACTGCTCGGTCCAACCAGCATGCTCACTAACTAAGTCAGTCTTATAAAATTGGAAGTTCTCTATCAGCTAGTTTTTTTCCAGAACGGAGTCTGGTAAGCACTCTACTGAAAACCCAGTGCCCAAAGGTAACTTCTTGGCTAATCTAGTAGGGCAGTGGTTCTCAACTCCGGTCCTCAGGACCCACCAACAGGCCAGATTTTAAGTATTACCTTGGGGAGATGCAGACTAGAATACTGCAATCACTGAGCAGCAAATTATATCACCTGTGATGTATTTCAGTTATCCTGCAAACCTGGCCTGTTGGGGGGTCCCGAGGACCGGAGTTGAGAACCACTGTAGTAGGGTCTGCCTGTGGTACTCTAAACAGTACCAGAAAGCTGCGATCAAAGAGACAAAGCTTCAGCAGAGAGAGACTCGATTGAAGAAAAAAGTGCTAAAAAAATAAATAAAGCAGATCTGTAGAAAAGACAGACATCCTCCTAGAACACTAGTAAAAAAAGGAAGGTATGCTGGTAATAGGTGGGGTAATCTTGGGCTGGCCTACATCTTTATTTTTTTTTGTTCACCAATGTCTGATCTTCCAGTAGGCAGCAGTATAACCTGAAAGTTTACGACTTTCTGTGTCCCTCAATGAACCAGAAGGAAATTCCATGGTGGCTGCAATAAGGGGTATAAAACGCAATGCAGGCCTGGCAAGAATGTCAGTGGAGAGGGGAGGGGAAGCAATGCAGAGGAAAAAATCAACCATTATTTTCCAGCCACATCTGCAGACACCCATAGACATGAGATTGTTACCAAATCCAGCCACCTTTGCTTACAAGATAAAGGCCGCTGGCACTGAATCAAAGTGAATGAACCACAAGTTGTAGTTTACATAGGGCTGGATGGTTTCCTTGGCTCGGGGTGCTGAATGGAGTGGTGCAGGAGCCAAGGAGAATAGTGTATGCTAAGACAGTGCTCTCCAAACTGCAGCCTGGGGGCCATATGCCAGATTTCCCACTGTTACAAGGCACTATTGCTCCCACTGACACCAATGATGAGGCACCAATCCTTCCACTGACACCATCAGTCTGGCATAATACCTGCAACTGACACCAACAACGGGGCAGTATCCCACCCTCCCCCTTTTTCAGGCCTTGGGGTACTGTTCCTCCCCCTGATACAAGGCACTATTCCTCCTACTGACACCAATGATGAGGTACCAATCCTTCCACTGACACCATCAGTCTGGCATAATACCTGCAACTGACACCAACAATGGAGCAGTATCCCACCCTCCGCCTTTTTCAGGCCTTGGGGTACTGTTCCTCCCCATGATACAAGGCACTATTCCTCCTACTGACACCAATGATGAGGTACCAATCCTTCCACTGACACCATCAGTCTGGCATAATACCTGCAACTGACACCAGCAATGGGGCAATATCCCGCCCCCACCACACACACACACACACCCCACCCTCCCCCTTTTGGGCCTTGGGGCACTGTTCTTCCCCCTGATACAAGGCACTATTTCTCCTACTGACACCAATAACGTGGCACCAATCCTTCTACTGACACCAGCAGTCTGGCATAATACCTGCAACTGACACCAACAATGGGACAGTATTCCCCATCCCCCCACCCCACCCTCCCCTTTTTCAGGCCATGGGGCACTGTTCCTCCACCTGATACAAGGCACTATTTCTCCTACTGCCACCAAGGCACCAATCCTTCTACTGACACCAGCAGTCTGGTATAATACCTGCAACTGACACCAACAATGGGACATTATTCCCCATCCCCCCATCCCACCCTCCCCTTTTTCGGGCCATGGGGCACTGTTCCTCCCCCTGATACAAGGCACTATTCTTCCTACTGACACCAATGTTTAGGCACCAGTCCTTCCACTGATACCATCAGTCTGGCATAATACCTGCAACTGACACTACCAATGGGGCAATATTCCTACTGACCACAGGTGCTATGTATTTCTTTTTGTCCCACTGACTATCAAGCCTAAAGCATTGTCTACTCTCAATGACGTTGGGGCGTTTTCTCCTCATACTAGCCACAGTCCAGCCCCCAATAAAGCATGAAGGACAATAAACCGGCCCTTTGTTTTGAAAGTTTCAAGACCCCTGTGCTAAGGGACTGTTATTAAAGTAAACCTGTTGCTTTGTTACAAGTAGCCGGACTGGAGGCATAGTCTACACAAGTTTGCTTTAAGAGCAATACATACATTTTAGGTAGTCAAAGATTACTATCTTTATACAGAGCAATACATCTGAAATGAATATAAATCAACAATTTAATTCTGCCCCTTTACTGTGAGGACCTATGAGCGAGCTCGTTGACCAGTAGCCACATCTCCCAACCAGAGGCGTAACTAGAACCTTCAGGGCCCTGGTGCAAGAAATTATGAAGGGCCCCCCTGACCCCTGGCCAGGGCCCTTCCCTCTTCCTGCTGCTTCTGGGGCCCTTTACCCCCATCGTAGGTCCCTTTATTATGGTACTGCAGCGGGCCCCCTTTCTGCCATCTTCGGGCCTTCCCATGGTGGTGAAATGCCAGGGCCCGGTCTCAATTGCAACCTTTGCAATCCTGATAGTTCCCTCACTGGTGTCAGTAGTTTTTAATTTAAATTTTTTTACCATTTCATTTTATTTCTTTTACAATTTTATTTTTATTATTTTTTACAAGATAGAGATATCAGGGGTCTAAACAAACCTCATCCCTCAATCTCCATCTGAGTAACCTCAGCTGCACAGAATGAATGGACAGGAATAGCTGTGCACCGAGCCTCCCATTCATTCAGAAATGGAAGTATATTAAAAACTGTTTACTATGGTTCAGTAATGAATGTACCAATTGGTACCAATTATTATTATTATTATACAGGATTTATATAGCGCCAACAGTTTAGGAAGCGCTTTACAACTTGAGGGTAGACAGTACAAATACAATACACTTGAATACAGTAGGAATCAGAGGGCCCAATCACTGACTCTGTTCATTCAAAAAGGAAGGAGCCGGTAAATGACAAATTTACCGACCCGTTCCCATCTCTCCATCATGACTCATCTTCTACAGCAGCTGGCAGGAGAGAGGTGGGGGGAAGACACCAGCTCTGGGGGGGGGGGGGGGGGGGGGGG
>BLSH010088107.1:1391049-1410953 GCA_018402905.1 Glandirana rugosa
GAACGAAAGTAGTTCTCATGGAGATGTAGTGCACTGGGAACAAGATTAGAGATTTTTTGGATAAATTCTGGTGTCACTTTGACTTTGAATAGAAGTAACGAGTGCAGAAAAATTGGTCTTTAGGTGTCCGTGGGGCCTTCCCACCGTAACCCTATAGAGGTACTCTTGATGAAAGCAAGAATTGGCCTTGCTGTAAAAAATTGCAATGATATGCACCTGTCAAACAGGTGCAGAAAAATTACTCTTTGGGTGTCGGTGGTGCCTTCCCACCATAACCCTATAGAGGTGCTCTTGATGAAGGCAAAAAAAATTGCAATGATATGCACCTGTCCAACAGGTGCTGAAAAATTGGTCTTTGGGTGTTAATTGTGCCCATGAAACCTATACCAAAAACATTCTTCCAGATGAAATGATTGAACACCCTCAAAGCTAGGCAGCCTCGAGGTCCTGCAGAGATTCCACATCCCAAAAACACTTAATCAGTGACATCGGCATCAGGGGCTCCATAGCTGGTAATCCAGGACTGATTAATTTTGATAAAAGTCAAACGGTCCACGGAGTTTGTGGACAGACACGTTCTATGATCAGTAATGAAAACTCCTGCAGCACTGACTGCCCACTCTGAAAGCAGGCTGGATGCAGCCCACCTCAATAGTATACTGGGCAAGTTCTGGCCAGTGGTCTATTCTCATGACCCAGTAAGCCAGTGGATCATCAACTGGAAAACTCTCCATCTTTGTTTTGGCCCCAAGGTAATTGTCCACCATGTGATGCAGACGCTGCCGATGGGATGTGGAAGCTGACAGCCCTGGGTGGCGAAGACTAAAAAAATTCTGAAATGCATCACTTAGGCGGACGCCTTCTCCAACGCTCCTCTCTTGACCAACAGAAGCCTCAAAACTATGTTTTCCACGACACTGTAACCTACTGGAGTCGGGAAAAACGTTCAATAAAATCCTCTTTAACGTGTCCTCAAGATTGTCCAAGATTTAATCTTCTGCACTCTCTGTGGGGACAGGATGAGTTCTGAGACCTTCCCCTTAGAACGGTGGTCAAGGGGGGTTGCCAACCAGTCATGATCCTTCTCCTTTATGCCACGTATTCTGGGTCCTTTCGCAGGCTTTGAAGCCTGAGGTTGCCCATGTGCCTCAATTTGCAGAGGCTTGAGAAACAGACTCCTCAGGGTCACTCAGGATGACAGCATCTGGAACTTCCTGCTCCCAGCCACGTACTACTCCCAAGGGTCCTGGGGTTGGAAAGCCATCGCTTATACATTGGCACATGTCTTCCTCTTCTTCGAAGCTTACGAAACTGCCAGAATCCTCCTCCTCATCCTCCTCGCCTCTCTCCTCCTGTGTGTTCTGTGACATAGGAACGATGGTGTCTGGATAAAATGGGCCATAATGCCACACAGAGTCTACTCCAGCAGGAACACAACAGGGATTGTCTCACTGATGCATGCACTGTCACGGCTTATCATCCTTGTGGCCTCCTCAAATGGTGACATTACAGTGCATGCATCCTTAATGATCAGCTATTGGCGTGGGGAAAAAAAATGAGGCGGCCTGAGCCTGTCCTTGTGCCGTACTCGCACAGGTACTCGTTGACGGCCCTCTGTTGCGTGTATAGCTGCTGCAGCATTGCCAAAGTCGAGTTCCACCTGGTGGGCATGCCACAAATCAGGCGGTTTATGGGCAGGTGGAATTCCCGCTGAATTTCAGCCAAACGAGCACTGGCTGTGTATGACCGCCTGAAATGGCTACAGACTCTTCTGGCCAGCTTTAGCACATCTTCCAACCCTGGGTACGTATTTAGGAAACCCTGCACCACCAAATTGAGGACATGTGCCAGGCATGGCACATGTGTCAACTTTCCCTGTCTAAGGGTGGACAGGAGGTTTGAGCCATTATCGCACACCACCATTCCTGGCTCCAGCTGGCGTGGTGTGAACCACCTCTGAGCCAGTCCCTGCAGAGCTGAAAGAATCTCTACTCTGGTGGGGTTCCTGTCCCCTAGACACACCAGCTGAAGCACTGCATGGCACCTTTTAGCCTGACTCATGGAATAGCCCTTTGGACACTTAGGGGGTACCTGATGTTCATAGGACAATTCTGCAGAGGAGGGTATGGAGTTGGAGGAGGAGGAGGAGGGGGTAGAGCTCACAGGTCTGCCATCATCACCAACTGTATGGAGACATGGGGGCACAAAAAGCTGCAGCACCTAGCCCTGTCCTGCATCCTTCCGCGTTGCAAGCAGCGTTACCCAGTGTGTTGTGAACGAAATATATCATCCTTGCCCATGCTTACTGGACCACGTGTCAGCAGTAAGGTGGACTATGCGGCTGACTGCCTTGCCCAACGATGCCAGGACATTCCCTTCCACGTGATGGTAGAGAGATGAAGCGGCCTTAGGTGAAAAGTAGTAGCGACTGGGAACCTGCCATTGTGGTACAGCACATTGCGCAAATTCACTGAAGGGGGCAGAATCCACCAGGCTGAAAGGCAGACGTTGGAGAGCCAACAGCTTTGACAAGCTTGCATTTAAATGCTGGGCATGTGGGTTGCAGGGACTGTATTTTTTCTTTCCGCTGGAGCAGATGGTGCAGAGAAATTTGCCGGCTACAGTCTGCAGCTAGTGGTGTGCTGCTAGGACCTGGGACACCCTATGCTGTACCATCATCCCTGTCAGTGGAGGCTGCTGAGAGGTCATGACTCGGTATAGCAGTGGCAGACTGAAGTGGGTAAGGAGGAGGGGCAGATTTGTGCCCCTTTTGTGTGGCTTTTAGGTGCTCTTGCCGGCGGGCTGAGTGGTTGAATATTAAATGTCTTGTTAAGCATGTGGTATCCAAATAGCTGATGTTTTTGCCACGTTTGATGTGCCTGAGACACCATTTGCAGATAGCAACAGTGCAATCTGCTGATGTGCTGAAAAAGGCCCAGACAGCTGAGCTTTGGGAAGTGGGCTGGGAGATAACAGCTGCAGAATGTGATGGAATAGGGTGGTTGCTCTCTACTCTTTCTTGATGTCGGCCTTCTTGGGGTTGTGCCGCCTCACCTTCAGTTTCCTCCTCTGCTCTATCTGGCACCCAAGTCGCATCGCCCTTAACCCTCCCTCCTAGATTGTAAGCTCTAACGAGCAGGGCCTTCCTGTATTGAATTGTATTGCAATTGTACTGTCTGCCCTAATATTGTAAAGCGCTGCGCAAACTGTCAGCGCTATATAAATCCTGTATTATAATAATAATAATAATAATCAGTGACCTCATCATCATCTCCATCATCTTCATCATCATCACCACTGGGGACAACTTGGCAATACATTGTGGCTGGGGAAACACAAATGCCAATTTGTCTACCGGTGTTCTCCCCTCTCTCTAGGCTCATGTTCCTGTCATCCTCAACCTCAGAACCTATATCTGAATGCAGTAATGGCTGGGCATCATCAAGGAGCAAGTGGCTGACGCTGTGGTCAAATAACTCAGCTGACTCCTCCATGGCTGATGTTGGGGCTATGTCAGGAATAGATGTGGAGAAGGAGGCAGGTTTATCCACTCTGGCAACTGCAGGGGACCGCACACTTGTCTCTGCTTGCGTGACAGAGGATGAGGAGGATGAGGAAGGTTTAGTAAGCCAGTCCACCACCTCCTCTGCATGCTGTGGCTGGATAGCATGTGCAAACTCACTAAACAGATGAAATGATGCCCTGCCTGAGGACTGACCACTACATTTACCTTTGCCTGTGGACACATTTTTTGCTGGCCCCCTTACAGTGCCACAAGATCGTCTGCCTCTCCTTGTTGTCCTCCCAGACATTATTGGAGGGGGGGGCGGTGCTTATTAGCAAATGTAAAGAAGAAGTGGATATCTGTACGTAGATGCACTTTAATCAATGCAAAGTGGTGTTTGGTGCACTTTAATTTGAGTACTCACGCTACACAGACACACTCAACGGATACACTATAATATACTGCAATATAATGTGTCAAACATACAGTGACGCACAGAACTATATGGCATTAAACTTGCAGTAACGCACAAGACTATATGCCGTTAAACTTGCAGTAACGAACTAAACTATATGGCGTTAAACTTGCAGTAACACACAGAACTATATGGCGTTAAAATTGCAGTAACGCACACAGAAATAAATGGTGTTAAACTTGCAGTACCGCACACAAAAATATATGGAGTTAAACTGGCAGTAACGCACAAAACTATGCGCTGCAGTAAACTGGCAGTAACGCACACAGAAGTAAATGGCTTTAAACATGCAGTAACGCACAAAACTATATGGTGTTAAACTGGCAGTAATACACACAGAACTATATGGCGTTAAACTGGCAGTAGCGCACACAGAAGTAAATGCCGTTAAACTTGCAGTAACGCAGTCAAATATACAGTGTTCAGCCGTCACTACACTAACGCTATCTGAACTGTCCCTAATCTAGATGTAAAGATTAGTGACACGGTCTCACTACACTATACTGAAACTATCTGAGCTGTCCCTACTCTAGCTGCACACTATGCAAAGATGAATGATGGTCCTCCTCACTACACTCACACTATCCCTAGACTGACATGAAACTAATATTCTACGCTGACAATTGAAGCACAATAGCACAGTATAGCACACTAACTAATAGCACTGAACAGAGCCCTGTTCAATCTCTCTCCACACCAAAATCACACTGAAAATGGCTGCCATTAAAAGAATACTTTTATACTGGGGGGCGGGAATGAGCCATGATTGGATAAAGTCATGATGACAGTGTCCAATCATGACTCTGACAGTGCTCTGTGCCCCGATTGGCTGAAGCTTTCACTGCTTCAGCCAATCAAGGCTTGCAATGTACTGTTCAGCACCACAATGCATTACGGTCCGTTCTGGGGGCCGAACTAGTGGTCCAACGTCCCGTTTGTTCGGCTGTTTGCCAAACGTCAAAACAACGAAAGTTCGGCCCAAACGTATGCCCGGGCTGAACCGTTTGCCCATCCCTACTCAAGAGGAACAAGAGGAACAATGGTCTAAACTTGGAATTCATCTGAGTTGAAGCTGCAGTACCTCCTAGACAGTTTGGTTGACTCTTGCCACACTTGCCTGGTGTAACTGGACCCTTAACATTTATAATGAGGTTTTAAATATTGGGTCTCGATCTACTTTAATTATCACTGATCATTAAGGCGTGACGGCCAAAACACATTGGCATCTTTATACCGTACTGACCATGTAGCAAATAAACTTCACCCTATATGGATGATACCGAGTTACTTGCTGGACCTTGTTTTTGGATACTGCACATAAGACCAGAGGGTTTATATAGGCTGTGACTCAAGAGGAATAATGGTCTACAAAACTTGGTCCTCATCTCAGTTGAGGCTGGAGTACCTTCTACACAGTTTGGTTGACCTGTGTCACACCTGCCTGATGTAAATGAGCCCTTAACATTGATATTAAGGTTTTAAATTGGGTTTCAATCAATTTTATCACTGATGACTAAGGCCTGAAGGCTGAAAAGCATTGCCATGTGTTTGCTAAACCTTATTTTTGGATACTGCACATAAGACTGGAGGGTTTGTATAGGCTGTGACTCAAGGGGAACAGTGTTCTACAAAACTTGGACCTCATCTCAGTTGAGGCTGGAGCACCTTCTACAGAGTTTGGTTGATATCTGTGACACCTGCCATGTACCATAGCACCAGCGTTGGGAGCCGCCATAATGATTCCCTTGACCAATCAAACTGTACAGCAGATTTTTAAGCAGTTTACTTGGCTAAGAACCAGTGGGGCCATCTTCATTTAGCCAGGCCTAGAGGCTCAGGCTCAAGAACAAGCAGAGCTGCCCATCTGCACTGTGAGCATTTTCTGGAGGAATATGGAAGTATTCATTTAGATGCAGTACCTACCTCTTTATAAGAAAATCTTACACGAACCTTACCAAACGTAAACAGTGTGATGCATTGTAACAATGTATTTCACCACCCCTCCTGGGCATGTGTAGTACAAACCACAACATGCTTGTATAAATGGGCCTTTATATTGAGTTTCAAGGGACTTTAGAGGATTAGACCAGTATGAATTGTACCCAGGGCCATAGATAAGGAGGTACCACCAGTCCTCCTGTATGGGGCCCAGGCCAGCAGGGGGGCCCAGGCAGCAGGGTGAATCGGCAGTGGGCAAGCAGGGTGATCGCTACAGCAAAGAGGCAATTAGTGGAACCAATCCCCTGTATGGCTCTCTCTGCAGCAGCTGAATACTGGCTTATTCCCCTTTCCCTCCTGTTGGCTCAGGTGCTGCAGAGAGAGCCATACAAAGGCTCGGTTCTAGTAATTCCACCCCCCCCCCACCACCACATTGATCACCCTCTCTGTGCACCATCCATTCCCCCTGCTGCCCAGGCCCCCCTGTGTGCCTCCTGCCTCCTCAGCGCTTCTGGCTTCCCTCCTCATCTTCCCAATGGCAGCTGCAAGCACACAATATGATCCCTCAAGATTGAGATTGGGGAAAGGGTTAGGTAAATATGTCACATTTACCAGCCCCTTCCTTTCCTGAATGAACACAATGAGTGATCGGTACCGATCACTCACTATATTCACTAATAACTGAAGCATTGGCTGTATGGGGCCCCATGTAAAGTTGTCTGTATGGGGCCCCATGGTTTCTAACAGCAGCCCTGATTGTACCTACTGTGGCTTTGAGCGGCCAGGTGTGGCCACCGGCCCCATTCACTATAATGAGAGGTTGCTATCGCCGTAGCTATTTGCAGCTCTCTGCACGGCCGGTGATCACTATAATGATAGGTCGCCGGCGGCCCCAGGTATTCACGGCTGTCTGCATAACCAGCAATTACCCACGATGATTGCTACTGGCCACACTTTATGTGCATCCAGCGACGGTCAATGCAGGTTATCGCCAGCTATGTGGACAGTCGCGAATACCTGTGGCTGCCAGTGACCTATCGTTATAGTGAACACAGACAGTAGAGCTGCAGCGGGAATCGCCAGTGTGAACATAGCCTTAATAAATGGGTTTTCGATATACTATACTTTAATTATCACTGACTTTAGCATGTTATATTACCAACATTTGCAGTATTTGGCATGTATAAGTCAGATGAGGAAGATTATCACATATGCTTTTATTCCTGAACACCTCCTTCTGGCTGCCTGTACAGTGAGTTTCACGAGGTGTCTGCTGATGAGAGTAAAAACTGAGCTGTCCCAGGTGATAATAGGTGGAATAGTCTTTTGTAGAATCTATTAGTGGCTTGTAATATTATCACTTGCTCCCTCATGGATTCTCCATAGGAAGATATAGAATGCACCCCAGAGAAAGCAAACAGGAAGTTTCAGGTTTTCATTGCTGTGTCCTAACCAAGACAAGCATGAGTAAAAACCTGACAAAGTAGATGTAACTGTTGTAGCCGAAACTAAAAAACTATTTTGCACACAGACTTGTTGACTGAAAGATCCTGAGTAGAATGTTCTGTAAAGAACACATCAAGGCACGTAAATGTGCATATGTGTATACAAGCGTAAAATTTGTTCGACATTGGCAGTTTTGCAATATACGCGTGTAAACGTGCGTGCGTGCGTGCGTAAATTTACTGCACTCAATGTAAAATTTTACATTTCTGTTATGTGATTCTGTACTCATCGTTGTGTTACTTGTAGCACCCTCCTAGTACAGGATGCTAGACATTGGTCTTGGTCATGGTTTCACAATGCTAGGAGTTTGGTTGTTTCCCCCTACCTATGGGAGAAGCTTCCAGAGCCTAAGGTGGGAAATTCAAATGAATGGCCTGAATATTTACTATAAGATACTGGTGAAGAGCTGGCACTCCCACGATGCAGTAAATAAAGAATTTCGGCATACAAAGCCTTGTTCACAGCACAAGGGAGTGCCGCCTCTTCACTAGTATCTTGCTGCAAACCGTTTGAATGAGAGGAGGTCATTCAGAGCCAGAGCACCTGGATTTGGGAGTGTTCCACAGCAGTGGCGGCTGGTGAAATTTTAGGATGGGGCACCAGACCCAGCCCTTCCTTTTTGACCCCTCCCACTTCTCATAAGCCCCACCCCTTATAGTTTCCACCCATTGTGTCAGGAGTATACAGCCCAGCATCACCAGATAGGGTATACAGTATCACCAGATAGGGGTATACAGAGTCACCAGATAGGGTATACAGTCACCAGATAGGGATATACAGAGCCACCAGATAGGAGTATACAGAGTTACCAGATAGGAGTATACAGAGCCACCAG
This sequence comes from Glandirana rugosa, assembly GCA_018402905.1. Classification (NCBI taxonomy): domain Eukaryota; kingdom Metazoa; phylum Chordata; class Amphibia; order Anura; family Ranidae; genus Glandirana; species Glandirana rugosa. Next base: position 1,399,309 of record BLSH010088107.1, read on the forward strand.
ATAGGAGTATACAGAGCACCAGATAGGGGTATACAGAGCACCAGATAGGGGTATACAGAGCACCAGATAGGGGTATACAGAGCACCAGATAGCAGTATACAGAGCTCCAGATAGGGGTATACAGAGCCACCAGATAGAAGTATACAGAGCACCAGATAGGGGTATACAGAGCCCCAGATAGGAGTATACAGAGAACCAGATAGGGGTATACAGAGCCCCAGATAGCAGTATACAGAGCACCAGATAGCAGTATACAGAGCACCAGATAGGGGTATACTGAGCCCCAGATAGGAGTATACAGAGCACCGGATAGGGGTATACAGAGCACCGGATAGGGGTATACAGAGCCCCAGATAGGAGTATACAGAGCAACAGATAGGGGTATACAGAGCCCCAGATAGCAGTATACAGAGCACCAGATAGCAGTATACAGAGCCCCAGATAGCAGTATACAGAGCCACAGATAGCAGTATACAGAGCCCCAGATAGGGTATACAGAGCCCCAGATAGCAGTATAAAGAGCCCCAGATAGGGTATACAGAGCCCCAGATAGAAGTATACAGAGCGCCAGATATGAGTATACAGAGCCCCAGATAGCAGTATACAGAGCACCAGATAGGAGTATACAGAGCCCCAGATAGGAGTATACAGAGCACGAGATAGGAGTATACAGAGCACCAGATAGGAGTATACAGAGCACCAAATAGGGGTATACAGAGCCCCAGACAGCAGTATACAGAGCACAACGGGCAGCACTGACAGCACCGCTTGTCTCCTCTTCCTTGCCAAAGCGCCTAGGCATCCAATAGGATCGCCTGGCGCTTTGGCCATTCGGGAAACAGGTCTCACCGACCTGCCTCCTGATTGGCAGGGAGGCACTGCAGTGTGAAAATAAACACTTCCTCCCGCCATAGGAATCCATGTGTCCGGGCGGGAGAACACAATGGCTCGGTGGCAGGGATTCCCCTGTCAACACTGTCTGTTGTTGATGGGAGAATTTCGCAAATTTATTTCCTGAAACCCGTGGTGCCGTAAACAGGGACAGCGGGAGTGATGTCATTGCGGCTTGTCTGCTCAAAGGACCAGAGCCCGCGAACCCGGAAAGAAGACCGGGGGGAAGATGGAAGCCCTGTCAGCGGTGACAGCACGTCGCTGGAGGGCTTTGTTTCAAGGTAGGTATCACATAATGTGCTAATATGCGATGCATACTAGCACATTATAACATTGCCTTGCAGGGGAAACTTTTTTACTGCCACTTTAATACAGGAGGTGTGTTACTGGCCAAATCAGCAGAGGAAACAGAGGGAAAAAAGCCAAAGAAAACAAATGCAGCCACCACATCTAATGAGTGATAGGCAAGCTGCAATATAATACATTTTTGGTTTTGGGTATAATGCCGCTTTAACCTACCAAGGCGCCATTTTTTATTGATGCCTTCTTTATTGTGTGTATCTGTGTACTTGTTTACTGTATGTTCTGTGTTATGTTCTTGGAATGAGCCATAAATAATAAATAATATAATAATAATAATAATTAAAAAAAAAAAAAAGAAAGGACCAGTGCTGGGTTAAGCAAAAGTGACTCTTTGAGGTGGAGGTGAGTATTGCAGCCAGAGCTGCTCTTTTACATTTAAACTCGCTAAAGCTTGTTATTAATTAATTCATTTTTTTTCTTTTAGAAATGTGCTCTATTTGTTCATCAGTAGCCTTTACCCAATGTTCACATCTATGTGGCTGCGGTAGATGCGTTTTTCTGGCGCGTTTTGCGTTTTTGAACCTGCATGTGTGATGCATTTTTACATGCGGTTTTAATGCCCTTTGCAGGTTTTTTTTTCTCTTTAACAAACTGTGAATAGCCGGTTGTTAAGGCCTCGTTCACACCCGAGCGATTTTCTGCTTGAAGCTTGTAGCTCTAAAACGCTCAACAAACCAAATCCCATTCATTTCAATGGCCCTTGTTCACATATGAGCGATCTGTCGCCTGAAGCAAAAAGCTCAAAAAAGTACATGAGCTTCTTTTTGGCAGACTACAAGCGTTTTTTTGCCCCATAGACTTCAATAGAAATGCCTGACTTGAGCGTTTTAGGAGCGTTTTGTCCCACGTTTTCTGCTCTGCACTCCTAATTTCCTCTCCCTCTCCTCCCCCTAGTGCAGTGATGGTGAACCTTGGCACCCCAGATGTTTTGGAATTACATTTCCCATGATGCTCAACTACACTGCAGAGTGCATGAGCATCATGGGAAATGTAGTTCCAAAACATCTGGGGTGCCAAGGTTCACCATCACTGCCCTATTGGCTAAACAAATCGCCTGAAGCTGTAAAAAGCTTGGAATAGGCTTATAAAACGCTTGTAATACACGTATAAAAGTGCTCAACAACTCCAGCATAAAAACGCCAGTAAATCATTATGCTCAGGTTTGAATGAAGCCTAAGGAGTGGGCGGCCACCGCGTTTTTACACGTTTTTGACAATATTTTAGTAAAGGAATTGTCAAAAACGTGTGTTGTGTTTTTATTTACTTTTTACACTATTTCCTGCATGTAAAAACGCTGAAAAAAAAACGCAACGCAGGCTTTTTTGGTGCAGGTCCATTGAAGTCTATTACACGCAAAACGCAATCTGCTGCAGGAAAAAAAGTCCCTGGTTCTTTCTAAAAAGGCAGCGGCTGAAAAACGCATAGATGTGAACGTGTACAGAGTTAACCACTTCCCGACCAGCCGCCGCCATTATACTGCGGCAATGTGGCTCGATCCCGCAAAATCGCCGTAGGTGTACGTCGGCTCGTGCACCCACTTTTGTGCTTCCATTGGCCAGTGGGGGAGCCAGTCAGCGGGTGGGGGGGACTTGATGTGCACCGGCCACCCGCGATCGTTCCCCGCAGTGACAGAACGGTGATCTGCCTGTGTAAACAAGACAGATCTCTGTTCTGACAGGGGAGATCACACAGATGCTGTCTCTCTGCTATGCAGGAAGAGGGATCTGTGTGTTTCCCCAGGCATACCAAACAATGACCACTGCCTACACCTATGACTGCCCTTTGCAGCAAGGAGCATTGGAGGGCAACAAACAGCAAAAACAAGGGCCAGGGATAAATCCAAGGCAAATACCAAGCTCTACTTACCGGCCAGCCTGAGACCAACCAGATTAACCTGTGTTTCCCCAGGGAGCCCATCCCTCATGCAGTTAGAAAACACAAACAGGGAACACATTTAACCCCTTGATCGCCCCTGATGATAACCCTTTCCCTGCCAGTGTCATTAGTACAATGTCAGTGCATATTTTTAGCACTGCTTACTGTAATAATGTCACTGGTCCACAAAAAAGTGTCAAAAATGTCAGTTAGGTGTCCGATCTGACCGCCGCAATGTCAGAGTCCCACTAAAAATCACAGATTGCCGCCATTACTAGTAAAAAAAATAAAATAAAAATGCCATAAATCTATCCTATGGTTTGTAAACGTGCCAACTTTTGCGCAAACCAATCAATTTATGCTTATTGCGTGGGTTTTTTTTACCAAAAATATGTAGCAGAATATATATTGGCCTAAACTGAGGAAGAAATTAGTTCTTTTACATATTTTTTTTTGGAAATGTTTTATAGCAGAAAGTACTTTTTTTTTTTCAAAATTGTCGCTTTTTTTTGTTTATAGCGCAAAAAATAAAAACTGCAAAGGGGATCAAATACCACCAAAAGAAAGCTCTATTTGTGGGAGAAAAAGGGAGTCGATTTTGTTTGGGTACAACGCTGCACGACTGCACAATTGTCAGTTAAAGCGACGCAGAGCCGTATCGCAAAATATGGCTTGGTCAGGAAGTGCCGGTTCACACATGTGCGATGACAGACATCGCATGTAATTCGCACTGCACTGCTGTTCACATTACATGCGATGTCTGTGCAATGTGATTTCACCCATACAAATTGTATGGCTGAAATCGCTTTGCATTCGCACCAAAATGGTGCAAGACCCTTTTTTTGGTCCGCACTGGAATTGGATCGCATGGGTGTTCACACTTATGCAATCAAATTCCTTCACCATTTCACATTTCGCACTGCGATCTGCGAACCAATTTGGGGGTATCCTTAACTTTGTACTGACACCCGCAGCGATTCGCAGATTGCAGTGTGAACCAGTGTGCGATTCAGGTGCGATGCGGGAACCCGTATTCGATTCACAGGGTTCTCGCATAGCACAAGTGTGAACCGGCACAAAGTGGTTAAAAAGAAACCATGTTAAGTGAACCATAGTGCATTTCTCTAAACTGCAAAACGCACTAAAAAAACACATGGGTGTGAACCTACACTCAAGCTTTGCTCCATATGCTCAGGCACCCTATAATGCATGGCGAGCAGCTCTTTTTTACAGCACTGCCTAGCAAATTATATGCATTTAATTTTGTGGCCTGTGCCTGCCTTTGCCTCTTCTATGCCGCATTTGAAAATTGCATTTTGCAGAAAGATAACCCCCCCACCGCACCCCCTGCACACAAACAACATGTGACGGGCTGGGGATGTGGGAGTCACTATCTAGAGTTCCCCTCTGGATATGAGAATTCGGGGAAATAGGGAGGGTTCTACTCATCCGGCCTCACAGGCCAGAAACCACCTTTTAATTTTGGCAGTGAGGAAGTAACCCCCCCCCCCCCTTTGCTTCACATCCTGGGGACAGTGGAGGAAGCTGGCAGGCTGGGGTGAGGGGCAGGAAAAAATAGAAGAGTGGGGGGGGGTTTATAGGAAGCGACAAGCTCTCTGCAACTAGTTTTTTTTTTTTTTTGCACGGAGGCGTCAGTTTTTGCTGGCCAGAAAACGACAGGGGAAAATTTTTTGGGATCGGGGGCGAAAAAAAATAAATAAAAAATGGAAAAACGCAGAGGCGAGACTGGCCCGTCGCCATGTGGCGCAGGTTAATGGTAAAGGGTGGTCTTTTCCTTTTTGTACAAGCCAACCCAAAAATAACTGTTTATCCGTTCGGCCTTGGCCGCGGAGAGGTGGGAGGGTGCAGCGCGCCTTGGAGTTCTTGGCTGCTCTGAAGAGAAGACCTTATAGCAATGAGAGAGAGAGGATGGTGGTGGTGTACAGTGAACAGATGATATTCACTCCAAGCTTCCTCTTTCACTCAGCGTGTGCGGTCCCTCCATTAACTCCTCTCCTGCCACATCCAAACCTTACAGGCTGCAGCATATGGTACAGAAAACCTGGCTAAGCTTGTCTAAGGTCGTAAGCTGGTTTCATACACCCCCCCCCCTCCTTCCCTTTAAATCCCATCCCCCCACGCAGGCGACATATACAATTACTACTCCTTCCAAAGTAGCACCTGTGCACCCAGATCAAACCGTGTGTGTACACAGGTGGGTATATACAAGCCATCCGCTCACCTGTATAATTTATAGGGAGCCAAGAAAAAAAAAAGAGCTGAGGCTCAACTCTCAAAGCTTTATCCTAAGGATATGGATCTTTAATTTCAGCTAGGTGACTATAATTTTCAAACCTCATTGGCTGAAAAGAACTGTCACTTTTTAAAAAAATTAGGATCCTTATCCTGGTGTGTTAGCTTTGTGAAATAGGTCCGATGCGTCTTTGCCTAGTGACACTATAATAATTCAGTTGAGGAAAGTGAAAAGCTGAGGAGTGCTGGAGCCGTAGGTTTATTTTACTGGTATTGTTATCTTAAGGAAGGGCCTGTCCTTCAGAGTTTAGAGGGGCCAGACCATGGCCAGTAGAAGTAGGCAATGCCCCAGAGTCAGATGTACCATCATTGGTTTTAGTTGGAGGAATAGTCAGGGCTAGCACAAGACATAGTGCTGCCTGGGTCCAAGAATGAAATGCTGCCCCCCCACCCAAAAAAAAAAATAAAAAATCATGCCCACCAAAAGCCCCCACATCCATTATTTTATATCATCATAATTAAAACTAAAATTACATTTATCAGGAAGTCAGGTTTACATGCAACATCACCTTGTCTATATGTAAAAGTATATGGCATACCATTGTGTTCAATTCCAAGGGACAGGCTAGGGGAGTATATGGACAGGCTAGAGTAGTATATAGACAGGCTAGGGTAGTATATGGACAAGCTAGGGTAGTGTATGGACAGGCTAGGGCAGTATAGGGGCAGGCTAGGGCAGTATATAGACAGGCTAGGGCAGTATAGGGGTGGGTTAGGGTAGTATAGGGGCAGGCTAGGGCAGTATAGGGGCAGGTTATGGCAGTATATAGACAGGCTAGGGCAGTATATAGACAGGTTAGGGTAGTATAGGGGCAGGCTAGGGTAGTATATAAACAGGCTAGGGCAGTATATAGACAGGCTAGGGTAGTATAGAGGCAGGCTAGGGTAGTATACGGGCAGGCTAGGGTAGTACATAGACAGGCTAGGGTAGTATATGGACAGGCTAGGGTAGTAAATGGGCACACTAAGGTAGTATATAGACAGGCTAGGGTAGTATATGGACAGGCTAGGGTAATATATGGACAGGTTATGGTAGTATATAGACAGGGTAGTGTAATATATAGACAGGCTAGGGCAGTACAGTGGTGGGCTAGGGCAGTATAGGGGCAGGCGGAGCAGGCCCAGTTGTCATCATGACACACAAAACTGCTGGAAAAAAATAGAAGAGAAGGAGAGGCGGCCGTGGTTCAATTTGCTGTCCCTCTCAAAGTGCTGCCTGGGTCCAATGGATCCACTGGGACCCAGGTAGGGCCAGCCCTGGGAATAGTGCCCTCCATCATTAGTTTTAGTGGGAGGACTAGTGCACCATCATTGATATCATTGGGAGGAGTAGTGCCCCATCATTGGTATCAGTATCAGATCACATATACAGTATATACATGATCTGGCGCACAGCTGCCGCCCTGTAGCAGTAAAACTGCTATAGGGCGGACCTGAAGTGGTTAATATTGAGGTAAATTATTTGGTTCCTGGACAGGCGGCTTTTACACCCCAGTGGATCTCCACGGTCTCCTTGGCTTGTAGTGTAATGTAAGAAGGGTTGAAAGTGAAGCACCACACCACTGCTAAGAGGCCCAGATACAACGTCATTCCATTAAAGGTCAGGGGTACAATTCAAGAAATAGCCAACGCATTTCGGGGGTCTAAGTGCTCCCTTCATTAGGGCTTGACTGGCAACCAAGTGAACAAACCAGTAGTAAACTGGACCTACAATGGTATTTATTCCAGTGTGAGTAGAAAGCACAGGCCTAATCAGCAGCTTGTTTGTCAGCAACCATGCTAGCCCACCCCCCCCCCCCAAAATGCGTTGGCTATTTCTTGAATTGACCCCTGACCTTTAATGGAATAAAATTGTATTTGGACCTCTTAGAAGTGGTGTGGCACTTAAATGTTAATCCTTCTTACATTACACTATAATAATGAAGGCATTTCAGTGCCAGTGAAGCTGGCCATACCTGGATCAAAACTTGTCCAGTTCAGCAGGGCCTGGCCGAGATTCTATCCATCTATGGGCAGGCTGATTGTACCCAAGTCCATCCATTGATCAACTTGGGTACAACCAGCCTATCCAATTTTTTGCATGCGATTTCTATCTCCCAAACTTTCTGACATGGGAACAAGGGACACCTATTAGCAACAGTATGTAGGCATAGGACACCCCCCCGACACACCCCCTTAAAGGAGAATTGTATAAAAAAATGATTGGTTAAACCCACAAGTGCTTTTTTACCACTACTATTCCTTTATACTGGCTTACGGAACTTACAAATGCAACAATTTAGAATTTGGATGAAATATTTAGCACTGGGACATACTTTTTGTTAGCTAAGTAGTGCATTTTATGTACAACTATATAGATCAGACCAAAATAAGGGACAAATGAGGAGGAAAGAGGGACTCTCTTCTGAATCATTGACAGTCCCTTGAAATCAGGGACAGTTGGGTGGTATAGTGTTAGGCTGGTCATGTGCACTAAAACATGCTTGCTAACACATGTTGCCACAACACATGGTAATGGATCTACTCTGTGTGTGGTGCATTGGGGTTTTTATTCATTGTTAATGGCATCTCAACCCATCCCACTATGTTTTCCCACTGACACTGAGGCATTTTCTAATTCCACTGGCCATGGTACGTCCCCCTAACGTCTGAGGAACAGTAAACTGCCCCTTTGTTTAGAACAGTGGTCTTCAAAATGTGTCCTGTGGGTCGGATGCGGCCCTTTGCTTCCTTTTACCCGCCCCTTGGAGCATTTTTCCTCCCGCCAATACAAGACACTATTCCTCCCACTGACACCAACAATGGGGCATACTTTCTTCTACTGAAACCAACAATGGGGCGCTATTTCTCCCATTGACATCTATGATGGGGTGCTATTCCTTCCACTGACACCAATGATGGGGCATTATCCCTTCCACTGATACCAACAATAGGGCACTATTCCTCCTCCTAATGCCAAAGATGCATTATTTACTACCACTCTTGCCAGGACAATTTCTACTCCCAATGGCCACAGTCTGGCCACCCTAAAGTCTGAGGGACAGTAAACTGGCCTTTTGTTTAGAAAGTTTGGAAACTGCTGCTGTAGAACATGGGTCTCCAAACTTTCTAAAGCAGGGGTCTCCAAACTTTCCAAACAAAGGGTCAGTTTACTGTCCTTCGGACTTTAGAAGGGCCGGACTGTGGCCAGTGGAAGTTGAAAAGGTCCCAACATCAGTGGGAAAAAATAATGCCCCATTCTTTCAGTGAGAGTAATTGAGCCCCATTATTGGTGTAAGTGGGAGAAATTGTGCCCCATCATTGAGGTCATTGGACATCATCATTGGTATCATCGAGAAGAATTGTGCCCCATCATTGATATTGAGAAGAATTGTGCCCCATCATTGGTGTCATTGGGCCCTATTGTTGGTATTATTGAGGGGAATTGTGCCCCATCATTGATGTCATTGGGCCCCATTGTTGGTATCATTAAGAGGAATTGTGCCCCATCATTGATGTCATTGGGCCCCATTGTTGATGTCATTGAGAGGAATTGTGCCCCATCATTGATGTCATTGAGACCCATTGTTGGTGTCATTGGGAGGAATTGTGTCCCCTTCCTTGGTGTCAGTAGGGGGAATTATGCCCCATTGTTGGTATCAGTGGATGACATAGTGCCCCAAGGGCCAGATAAAAGCAAGCAAAGGGCCACAGTTTGGAGACTGATGGTCTATGTAGTTTAAAAGCAGCTGTAAATATAAAGCAGACAGCATGCAACCTCCTATATCACTGTTAATCATTTTAATAAAATAATTGCATGATACCCCCAAGGGGTGGAGCCTGTACAAAAGGATGTCATCATTCACGAGTACCTAGCAGAGCATGGTGCCTGGGTAGTGGCATTGAACTGTGAACTCAGACTGCACTCCATAGGTGTGTGCAGCCTATTGGATTAGGATGTGCACCCTAAAGCTCAAACACGTGTGTTTACCTAGATATGACCAGTGTTAATTTCGTCAACTAAAACTGACATTTTTTAACTTAACTAAAAAAAAAATCATTTTAGTTGACTAACTTAATACCATTTTAGTCAAAAGACTAAAACTAAATTGAAATTTGATGTCAAAATTAACACTGGTCTGTAGTGCATGCTCATACCTCAATACCATAAATGATAACATATTAGATTTAACATTAGATTAGCAGTATATAATGAGTTTGGAAATTGTAGAGAAATGCTTAACTAATGCATTACATTTTAACTACACCCATTAGATTTTTAGACGACTAAAATGAGTTTTAGTCGACTAAAATGATTTTAGTCGACTAAAATGTATTGGAGATTTTAGTCGACCAAAATGTAGGACATTTTAGTCGACCAAAATGTCCTGGAGATTTAGTCAACTAAATACGACTAAAACAATTGCAGAAGACCAAAATGGGACTAAAACTAAAATGCCATTTTAGTCCTAAGACTAAAACTAAATCGAAATTTGCTGCCAAAATTAACACTGTATATGACCCCGGAACAAGAGGGAGATCTTTCCCATCTTCCTGCTGCCACACAGAGCGATAATGGTAATGCACATGGGGTGATTAGGGTGTGCCCAGGAACATCTGGCACACCCTGTGCGCACACCTATGGTACACTCAAACCTTTGGGATACGTTGCATTTTTTTTCCTGTGTTTTTTGGCGCATTTCTTGTGCGATAGCATAGGACAGCTCATTCACTAAAATGGGCTGTTCTATGCGTGATTAATGTGCCAAAGTAGCTCATGTACCTTTTTTTGGGCACTGAGTCAAGCGCTTTTTGCCGCATGACAAAAACACTGGACTGCTACCCATGCTACAGGAATCCTTTGCCCTTACTCAAGATGGCCACCACCAGAAATGCTACAGGGGTGTTCTTCAAAGTGATTTCTCATCAAAATAAAACATGGAGACATGGATGGATGGTGGAGTTTGCGTTGAATATTAAAAATTAATTAAATAGTGTTTTTGGTTTGTGTTGCTCAAATGCAGTGAAGGTCCACTTTAACCATTTAAAGCGGAGTTCCACCCAAAAGTGGAACGTCCGCTTTAAGGGCTCTTTCACACATACGGACCGTTTGGGTCCGCCTGTCAGTTTTCCAGGCGGACCCAAACTGCAGACCCAAACTACTCCATGTACTTCTATGGAGCGGCGGATGTCAGCGGTGACAGAAACAGACGGATGGAGGCCCTATATTCCATCCACCTGGCGGATCGGATCGGATGAACACAGACAGACAGTCCATGCTCATCCAATTCTCCATAGAGGAGAATGGAGCTCTGACAGGTCAGTCAACGGATGGAACCCCGTTGAGCAGCGGAGCCCGTCAAAATGGGCTCCGCATGTGTGAAAGAGCCCTAAGGGAAGGTGACCCCCCCCCCGACATGCCGCGATTGGCATGTCATTTTTTTTTTGGGAGGGGGGGGGGCCTGTTTTCACAGAGTCCCAGGTCCACTTCCTTTCCTAGAGCTGCGGAGCCGGAAGGAAGTTCACCTTCCTCCCCCTCCCTCTCGGCAATCTTCTGGGACGTGTCACAGAAGATACGCCGGCCATTCACAAGGCGCAGTGCGACTCGCGCATGCGCAGTGCGCGCCCGGCTTTGAAGCCAAAGCTGGGTGCCCACACTTGTGATACCAGCGCCCCCGAGGAGGAGAAAAGCGAGCCCTCAGGCGACCGCATTGCTGGATCGAGGGACAGGTGAGTGTCCGATTATTAAAAGTCAACAGCTGCATTTTTGTAGCTGCTGACTTTTACCTGGGTGGAACTCTGCTTTAAGGACCACCTCACGCAGATTTACTGTACGTGATTCAGTGGCGGCTGGTGAAGTTTTTGGATGGGGGGGCGCCAGGCCCCGCCCTTCCCTTTTGACCCCTCCTACTTTTAATAAGCCCCGCCCCTTATAGAATCCACCCACTCGGGTAGGTTTTTGAAGTGGTCGGCGGTGACTTAGTGCATGTCATTTAGACGCACTCCACCAGGAATTTCGTCTCAAGGTGGGTCCATTTTCAGTCGTCGATGTTTTTACGTCGACAACTGAAAATTATTAGCCTGTGAGTGGACAGGGAGCTAGGTCGTTACGCCAGCGGACTCCCGAGCGAAAAGAGGAGGAGCCCCCGCGACCATAGTGTTCACACCCGTGGGTCGAAACCGAAGTTTCGGCCCGCGCGTGACGCGTACGCGCTCAGCGTGAC
>BLSH010088107.1:1414225-1424284 GCA_018402905.1 Glandirana rugosa
CGCCCCCGGCCCCTCATCCAATCACCCTGAGCGGAGGCTCAGGGCAGCCAATCAGCCTATGCATGGCCGCAGGAAGAAGCGCACATGCATAGGCGTGAATGGCCGACCAATAGGCTCACTTACTTGGCCTGTCATGTGACAGCCAAGGAGCCGAAAGAAAAAAAAAAAAAGAAAGTCAATGTACCGGCGCCACCTGTAGGTGGGCGGGGTTGACTTTTTTTTTTTTTTCTCGTCTTTTGCCGGCGGGGAGGCGGCGCCCCAGCGCCCCTCCCACACCAGCCGCCGCTGACGTGATTTCATGCACAGGGTCTGGGGCACATGCCGCCGGCGACCTGCTGCCGCTGTGATCGGAGACAGAGGGAGAAAATCAGCGGGGCAAACGAAGCAGACCACCGTTCTGTCAGAGAGGAAGATGGAGATGGATCGTGTTTCTGCTCAGCAGAAACACAGATATGTGTGTTCCTCCAGTTAAGCCATCCCCCACACAGTTAGAAAGAACTCCCTAGGAGCACATTTAACCCTTTAATTGTCCCTGATGTTAACCTCTTCCCTGTCACTGTTATTAGTACAATGAGAGTGTATTTTTTTTAGCACTAATCACTGTATTGGTGTCACTGGTCCCCAAAAAGTATCACTTCATGTCAGATTTGTCCGCTGCAATGTCGCAGTCCTGCTAAAAATCGCTGATCGACGCCATTACTAATAAAAAAACAATAAAATATGCCATAAATCTATCCCATAGTCTGTAGACGCTATAACTTTTGCGCAAACCAATCAATTTACGCTTATTGGGATTTTTTTTTTACCAAACATATGTAGCAGAATACATATTGGCCTACATATATGAAGCCATTTGATTTCTATATATTTTTTATATTGGATGTGTTTTATAGCAGAAAGTAAAAAATATTGTTGTTTTTCAAAATTGTCGGTCTTGTTTTGTTTATAGCGCAAAAACTAAAAAGACGCAGAGATGATCAAATACCACCAAAAGAAAGCTCTATTTGTGGGAGAAAAAGGACAAAATGTATTTGGGTACAACGCCGCACGCACTTGTCAGTTGAAGTAGCGCAGTGCCGTATCGCAAAAAATGGCCTGGTCATGAAGGGGGGTAAAGTGGTTAATTGAACAAACTAAGGTAAGAAGCTGATTGGTTACTGTGCACAGCTGCACCAGATTCTATTATTTTAAATATTTGCAGATCCATTTGTTCAAATTGCAATGCATCATTTGCTACAACTTTCTTCTTTTCATTTTTTTTTTTTGGCTATAGCAAGGAATGAGCAGAACGTTTTTTGTTCTTTTTTTTAATTTTCCTTTGGCTGCCACTTCCTGACCCAGAGACACAACAGGAAGTGAAAGAATATCCTGTTAGGCAGTTGTCACCGAAAAAAGGTGTCCTCATCCGGTGGCAACCATAAAATTTCTAATTTTTTTTAATATAATTTTCTGTCCCAGTTGGCAATGGTTGCCAGGATGAATCTTACAGGCATTTATAAAAACCTGGCAGGGATTTAAACCCCTCCCTACGTTGTTCACAATTCAATTAAAAAGGGCTTTTGACTTTAAATACATTTTAAAATCTTGTCCAAATATTCCTAAAAAAATATATGCTGATCAAGCCGGCTTTGAATGCCATCAGTATATTGATGCCGGTATATAACGCAGCAGAAAAACAAAAAACCTTCACCTGCTGTATGCAAGTACGGTACAGGTTAAAGGTGGGTCCGTATATATCTGTAACTGATAATTAGACTCCCATACGCTCCCCTCCCTCCCGTCAGCCTTCTCTCCGAGTGCTCTGGAAAATTACAGTTCCAGCCTAGCCCTCCCACAGCCCCAGGAATCCACAATGATCCCTCCAGACTCCAAACTACCCCCAGCTCCCACCCTGTAACCTTCACCCCACCCCCCACCTCCCCAACAGCTCTGTTAACCCCCCAAGTGCTGCAGATGGAAAAAATCTGCAGGGATTGCATCATGCTTTTTAAAGTGTATGTAAACCCAAACCAGTAAATTATTGTAACGTGTCCCTTTTAATCTGCTAAATATACCGGCGTCATTTTTTTTTTCTACAGTTATTTGTATCTGTTAATAGTTAAGAGATGAACCTGCCAGTATTTGCCTCTTCCTGTAAATGGATGACAAACCCAACCATAGGCACCTAATACTGTGGTAGCACTGTCACCTAAGTAACTGTTGAACCTGCCAGTAGCTGACTTATCCATTAAACAGGTGACAACCCCAACCACAGGCTTCTAATGCAGTGGTAGCGTTGTCACTCCAGTATCTGTTGAACCTGTTAGTAGCTGCCTCTTCCTGTAAATGGATGACAAACCCAACCATAGGCACCCAATACTGTGGTAGCATTGCCACTCCACTATCTGTTGAACCTGCCAGTAGCTGCCTTGTGACAACCCCAACCATAGGCTTTTAATGCTGTGGTAGCGTTGTCACTCCAGTATCTGCGAACCTGCCAGCATCTGCCTCTTCCTGCAAATGGGTGACAAACCCAACCAAGGGCACCTAATACTGTGGTAGCATTGTCACCTAAGTAACTGTTGAACCTGCCAGTAGCTGCCTTATCCATTAAACAGGTGACAACCCCAACCACAGGCTTCTAATGCTGTGGTAGCGTTGTCACTCCAGTATCTGTTGAACCCGCCAGTAGCTGCCTCTTCCTGTAAATGGATGACAAACCCAACCAAGGGCACCTAATACTGTGGTAGCATTGCCACTCCACTATCTGTTGAACCTGTCAGTAGCTGCCTTATCCATTAAACAGGTGACAACCCCAACCACAGGCTTCTAATGCTGTGGTAGCGTTGTCACTTCAGTATCTGCTGAACCTCCCAACATCCGCCTCTTCCTGTAAATGGATGACAAACCCAAACAAGGGCACCTAATACTGTGGTAGCATTGTCACCTAAGTAACTGTTGAACCTGCCAGTAGCTGCCTTATCCATTAAAAAGGTGACAACCCCAACCACAGGCTTCTAATGCTGTGGTAGCGTTGTCACTCCAGTAACTGTTGAACCTTCCAGTATCTGCCTCTTCCTGTAAATGGATGACAAACTCAACAAACAGCACCTAATACTATGGTAGTATTGTCACCTAAGTAACTGTCATAGGCGTGCGCACAGGGTGTGCCAGGTGTGCCTTGGCCACAGAGAAAGCGACTGGGGAGTCTCTATCCTCAAAAGTGAGACATCAGGGGTCTGTTTAGACACCTGATATTACACCAAGACCCCCAATGGGGCTCCTAAAAAAAAAAAATGTAAAAAACAAGAATAAAAAAAATTATTGTAAAAAATAATTTAAAAAAATACAAATTGTAAAAAAGTAATAGTAAAATCTTAAAAATACTGACACCAATCTCTGCCCTACTGACATCGTCCACTGCTCTACTGACACTGTCCATTGCACTGTAACTGCCTCTTCCTTTAAATGGGTGACATCCCCAACCACAGCGTCATAATGCTTTGGTTGCATTGTCACTCCAGTAATTTTTGAACCTGCCAGTATCCACCTATTTCTGTAAATGGATGACAAACCCAACCAAGGGCACCTAATACTGTGGTCGCACTGTCACCTAAGTAACTGTTGAACCTGCCAGTAGCTTCATCTTCCTTTAAACAGATGACAACCCCGACCACAGGCTTTTAATGCTGTGGTATCGTTGTCACTCCAGTAACTGTTGAACCTGCCAGTATCCACCTCTTCCTGTAAATGGATGGCAAACCCAACCACAGATTCCTAATAATGTGGAACAATTAGCACCTTAGTAACTGTTAAACTTGCCAGTAGCTTCCTTTTCCTTTAATCAGGTGAAACCCCAACCACAGGCTTCTAATGCTATGGTAGCGTTGTCTCTCTAGTAACTGTTGAACCTGCCAGTATCCGCCTCTTCTTGTAAATGGATAACAAACCCAACCAAGGGCACCTAATACTGTGGTAGCATTGTCACTCCAGTAACTGTTGAACCTGCCAGTAGCTGCCTCTTCCTTTAAACAGATGACAACCCCAACCACATGCTTCTAATGCTGTGGTATCGTTGTCACTCCAGTGACTGCTGAACCTGCCAGTATCTGCCTCTTCCTGTAAATGGATGACAAACCCAATCACAGGCTCCTAATATCATGATAGCATTGTCACTCCAGTAACTGTTGAACTTGCCAGTAGTTGCCTCTTCCTTTAAACAGGTGACAACCCCAACCACAGGCTCTTAATGCTGTGGTAGCGTTGTCACTCCAGTATCTGTTGAACCTGCCAGTATCTGCCTCTTCCTGTAAATGGATAACAAACCCAACCAAGGGCACCTAATACTGTGGTAGCATTGTCACCTAAGTAACTGTTGAACTTGCCAGTAGCTGCCTCTTCCTTTAAACAGGTGACAACCTCAACCACGGGCTTCTAATGTTGTGATAGCGTTGTTACTCAAGTAACAGTTGAAACTGCTAGTATCTGCCACTTCCTTTAAATGGATGACAGCGTTAACCATATGCTCCTAATGCTTTGGTAGCATTGTCATCCAAGTAGTTGTTGAACCTGCCAGCATCTGCCTCTTTCTGTAAATGGATGACAGGCTCCTAATGCTGTGGTGGCGTTGTCACCTATGTAACTGTTGCACCTGCCAATAGATGCCTCTTCATTCAAACGGGTGATAACCCCAACCCTAATACTGTGGTAGTGTTGCCACCCACGTAACTGTTGGACCTGCCAGTATCTGCAGCATTCTGTAAACAGATGACAATGCTAACCACTGACTCCTAATTCTGTGGCAGCGTTGTCATCCCACCTCATGGGGGAGGGGGGGGTTTAAAGAATGACAAGGCAGAAACATGGCACTGGGCTGCTTTAGAGCAAGAAGATGTAGGGGACGAAGAGCCAGGAAGATGGAATTAGGAAGGTGGCACTGAGCTTCTTTAGCTTATCTAATGAAAGAAAGATGGCACGGGGGTAGAAGATAAAGGGCAGGAGGATGGCACAGGGGTAGAGGATGAAGGTGCAGAAAGATAGCACTGGGGTAGAAGATGAATGTGCAGTAAGATGGCATTGGGAGAGTGGATGAAGGCATAGGAAGATGGCACTGGGGAAGAGGATGAAGATGCAGTGAGATGGCATTGGGGTAGAGAATGAAGGAGCAGCAATATGGCACTAGGGCAGAGGAAGAAGGCATAGGAAGATGGCACTGGAGAAGGTTAGGAAATAAAGGGTCAAGAAGATGGCACTGGGCTAGTATATAGCATGTAGGGGTAGAGGATGAAGGAGCATGAAGATGGGATCAAGGCAGTTTAAGGAAAGGCAGCATGGAGGGATGGGAAGATGGCACTGGGCTAGTTTAGCTGATCTAGTGGCACGCAGATGTCACTGGGGTAGAGGATGAAGGGACAGGAAGATGGTAGTGGGGGATGTTTATAGGGTGAAGGGGCAGAAAGATGGCATCGGGGTATAGG
Source organism: Glandirana rugosa (assembly GCA_018402905.1). Classification (NCBI taxonomy): domain Eukaryota; kingdom Metazoa; phylum Chordata; class Amphibia; order Anura; family Ranidae; genus Glandirana; species Glandirana rugosa. The sequence goes on from BLSH010088107.1 coordinate 1,419,682, forward strand.
ATGAAGGGGCAGAGAGATGGCACTGAGGTATAGGACGAAGGGGCAGGAAAATGCTACTGGGGCATAGGATGAAGATGCAGTGAGATGGCATTGGGGTAGAGGTTTAGGCAGCAATATGGCGCTGGGGGATAGGAAGAAGGCACGACAAGATAGCACTGGGGTAGGTTAAAATATGAAGGGGCAAGAAGATAACACTAGGGTAGAGGATGAAGGAGTGAGGAGATGGCACTGGGGGGAGGGGGGGGGGGCTTATGGAATAGAGGGACAAGAAGAGGGCACTGGGCTAGTATAGGGCATGTAGGGGTAGAGGATAAAGGAGCAGGAAGATGGAATTGAGGCAAGGCAGAATGAAGGGATGGGCAAATGGCACTGGGCTAGTTAAGCTGATCTAATGGCAGGAAAATGCCACTGGGGTAGAGGATGAAGGAGCCAGAAAATTTCACTGGGGTAGAGGATGAAGGGGCAGAAAGATGGGATGGGGGTGTAGGATGAAGGGCAGGAAGATGTTATTGCGGCAGTTTTGAGGGTGAAGTAGCATGAAGATGGCACAGAGGCAATTTAGGGGATGAAGAAACAGGAAGAAGGCACAAGGGTGGCTTAGAATATACAGTATAGGGGCAGCAAGATGGCACTAAGGTAGAGAATGAAGTGGCAGAAAGATGGCACTGGGGTCGTATAGTGGCAGAAAGATGGCACTGGTGTAGAGGATGGAAGGGTAGCAAAATGGCACTGGTTTAGAGGATAAAAATACAGGAAGATGGCAATGGGGTAGAGGATGAAGGCAGAAGAAGGTGGCATTGGGGTCGAGGATGAAGGGGCAGCAAAATGGCACTGGGGCAGAGAATAAATTACAGGAATATTCTACAGGGGTAGAACATGTAGGAGCATAAAGATAGATTGTGAAGGAGGTTGGGGGGCAGGGTGCACAGGGGAAGAGTTTAGAAAATGAAGGGACATAAAAATGTCACTGAAAAGGCAGAGGATGGAGGAAAGGGAAGATGGAATTGGGGCAGTGTAATGGATAAAGGGAGAGGAAGATGGCACTGGGTTAGAGGATGAAGGCATAGAAAGATGGCACTCGGGTAGTATAGGGGATTAAGAAGCAGGAAGATAACACTAGGATAGAGGATTCAGAGGTGGAAAGAAGGTACTGGGGCCAGTTTACAAAATGAAGGGGAAAGAAGATGGCACTGGGCTAGTGTGGAACATGAAAGGGTAGACAGAGGACGAAGGGGTGGGAAGATGGTACTAGACTAGTTTATCTGATCTAGTGACAGGAAGATGGCACTGAGGTAAAGCATGAAGGAGCAGAAGAATGGCACTGGGGGCAGTTTAGAGAATGAAGGGACAGGAAGGTGGCACTGGGTAAGGGAAGGGATAGATGAACATATGAAGGGATAAAGAATGAAGGGGCAGGAAGATGGAATCAGGATAGTTTGTAGAATGTACAGAGGGTGGTACTGGGCTTCTTTAGTGGCAGGAAGATAGCACTAAGGCAGAGGATGAAGGAGCAAGAAAATGGCATTGGGTTTGTTTAAAAGGTAGAGCCTGAAGGGACAGGAGGGAAGCATTTATGTAGAACATGAAGGGACAGAAACATGGTGCTGGAGTAGAGGATGAAGGGGCGGGAAGATGTCACTGGGGCAGTTTAGAAGACGATTGGGCAGACTCTCTAAAACATGCCCTAGTCACACCTATCCTTAAAAAGCCCTCACTGGACCCCACCAATATTAACAACCTACGCCCCATCTCCTTACTCCCCTTCACCTCTAAACTCCTTGAAAGACTGGTCTACAACCGACTGAGTGACCATCTGACAATGAACAAACTTCTTGATCCCCTTCAGTCTGGATTTCGCCCTCAGCACTCTACAGAAGCTGCTCTCCTTAAACTCACTAATGACCTAATAACTTCTAAAACCAACGGACACTATTCTGTACTACTACTCCTGGACCTCTCTGCTGCCTTTGACACAGTGGACCACCCCCCCTCCTCAAAAAACTCCACGCCTTTGGTCTCCATGACTGTACTCTTCGCTGGCTCTCATCCTAACTAACCCACTGCTCCTTTAGTGTCATCTACAACTCTACTTCTTCCTCTCCTCTTCCTTTCTCTGTCGGTGTCCCCCAAGGTTCTGTTCTTGGACCTCTCCTTTTCTCAATCTACACCTCCTCCCTGGGTCAGTTGATTGCCTTCCATGGCTTTCAGTATCATCTCTATGCTGATGACACACAAATCTATCTCTCAAACCCCCAGATCTCTCCATCTGTCTCCTCGCGCATCACCAACTTACTAATAGACATATCAGCCTGGATGTCACATCACTTCCTCAAACTCAACCTATCCAAAACCGAGCTTATGATATTTCCTCCCCCTCGTGCCACTTGCCCAGATTTCTCTGTCAAAATCAATGGCTCAACTATCAACCCGTCACCCCACGGTCCTAGATGTAATCCTAGACTCCGAATTAACCTTTCGGCCCCACATCCAATCGCTATCCAAAATTTGCCGTCTCAACCTCCGCAACATCTTCAAGATACGCCCCTTCCTAACCGATGACACCACAAAGCTACTAATCCACTCCCTGGTCATTTCTCGCCTCGACTACTGCAACTCTCTCCTCACTGGCTTACCTCTAAATAGCCTATCCCTACTCCAGTCCATTATGAACGCTGCCGCCAGGCTCATCCACCTTAAAAAACCGTTTGGCATCTGCTACACCCCAATCTCTCCACTGGCTGCCAATCAACCAATGTATTAAATTCAAGATAATAACAATCACTTATAAAGCAATTCACAACCTGGCCCCCAGCTACATCACTAACCTGGTCTCAAAATACCAACCAAATCGATCTCTTCGCTCCTCCCAAGACCTCTTGCTCTCTAGCTCCCTTGTCACCTCATCCCATGCTTACCTCCAGAACTTCTCCAGAGCCTCTCCCATCCTCTGGAATGCGCTACCCTAATCTGTCTGTCTTTCTCCTAGTTTGTCCACCTTCAAACGATCCCTGAAAATCTCTTCAGAGAAGCCTATCTGGCTCCCACCTAACAACTGTACATTTATCTTCTCTATTAGCACATCCCCCGCAGTTATTACCTCTTGTATCTCTTGACCCTCCCTCTTAGATTGGAAGCTCTAACGAGCAGGGCCCTCTGATTCTTACTGTATTTAAGTGTATTGTCAATGAAATTGCAGCGCCAGAAATACATCTATAATTCAATGTCCAAATGTAAAATTATACAGAAATGGTAGATGGTGAATATGCAAGATGCACCGGAATCAATATCTCTGCGACTTATTCCAGTAAGAATGCACTGTTAATAAAGTATAATTCCTCCTGAAATTGAAGGGGTATGCGCTTACCAGACTCTGGTAGAAATATGGCGAAAAAGTATCCAGGGACCAACATCCTCAGCCCAGTCCGCGTGTCCCCCGTGTGGGTTTACTCGTCTGTATACCACCGCTGGTATATAAATGTGGATCACTCCGGTGGAAGAATTAGCTATTGAGCTGTACTCCAGAACTCACATGTAGAGTGGGAAAAAAAGAGAAGATAATATAGACTGTGCTAACTAGCTCCTGAATGCTAAAGCCTATGAGAGGGGTTTATTCAGGATTGTTCATTCTACAAGCTAAATTGTGCTAACTGTCGTCTGAATGCTAAAGCATGTGAAAGGGGTCTATTCAAGTGTGCTTCTGGCTGCTAGGTCTGTGATAGAGACTTGTCCAGAAATCCTGCTGGCTGCTTGGTCAGTGTGAGAGTCCTGTCCGGGCATACACGATTTGCTATAAAGAGAAGCTATTCTACCTCTACCTTTGGATTTAAAGAGTCTGTAAGTGATCTGCAAACAAGGTATCTGAAACCTACCCTAACCCTCTCTCCTTCACTGCTTTCAAGATCTTTTATTAAAGCATTGAAAAATACCTAAAGTGATTGGCGCCCAAGTTTCTGTTCTAAAACTCCCCATTGTAGCCATGGATCCAACCCTGAGATATGATGTATGCTCTTCCCATCCTTGGTAAGCTCCCAAGAGGGTGGTGTACCCTCTACACTTAGAATGCAGTAGTCAGGAGTAGAGTTGAGCGAACCCGAACTGTAAAGTTCGGGTCCGTACCGAACTTTTGGGTGTCCGGGACCCGAACCCGGACTTTTCAAAAAAAGTCCTGGTTCGGGTCCGGGGTTCTGGTAATTTAACCACTTCAGCCCCGGAAGGATTTCCAGCTTTAGGACCGGAGCCCTTTTTGCGATTCGGCGCTGCGTCGCTTTAACTGACAATTGCGCGGTCGTGCGGCGTTGTTGGTCCTGAAAAAAACTTTTCAGGCCCAAGCCCAGGGCCTGTGGGTTTTCAAGCCATGCCTGGGCTTGAAATGTCAAGCCCAAGCGAGTTGAGATGAGGACTGATGACGTAAGATTCACATCTCCCATGTGGTGGGAGAACCCTCGAATGGTTCCTACCCTTCTCGTATGTAGTATAGAGTCCCAACCTAGGTACCGATGTTACCCCTCAAAATCTTGTCTTTGAACCCGCGGTTAGTGAAATCCATAAAAAGTTACGAAATTATTTTCTAGAACTTTCGTCACTTCCTCTCTCCCAATCCCAT
>BLSH010088107.1:1424294-1441698 GCA_018402905.1 Glandirana rugosa
GGCGCGCTAAGGGTTAACTATGTTCCCTGGGCGTGTTCTAACTGTATGGGGGATGCCCTAACAGGGGAAGGGAAGTTATCACAGCCTTCACGTAAATGAAGGCTGTGATCACAGCCCTTCCCCCTCACACAGAGCGGAGGTCCGTGTTTACATACACGGACCCCCGCTCATTCGCTCCGGGGGGGGCATCGCGGGTGGCCGGCGGCAATCGAAGCCGCCGCACCCGCTCCCTGGCCCCCCCTGGACACAGTGAGCGCGCGGGCGCGCCTCCGGCGGCGCGCGCGCGCTCACTATACACGTTCCCGCAGCCGCCGTCGTATGACGGCGATTTGCGGGAACGTGCCACTTTGTCGCCGTCAATCGCCGATCGGCGGTCGGCAAGTGGTTAATAAAAGTTTTGAAAATTGCTGTAACAAAGTCCTGGAAAGTCTTAGAGGTCTGCAAAAGGAAGGAAAATGGGGGCGAGGGTCGGACAAGTGCCCTACAAAGAAATGGGGACAGGGAAATAACTTAAAAGCATTTTTAAACTAAAATCACATAAAAAAAAGTCAAAAATGGAGGTGGATGTGGACCATCTTCAAACTGTGTGAGAAAAGTATCAATTAGCGGGAGAAGCCATAGCAGTGTTCTAAAATCATCTTCAAACTGTGTGTGAAAACTATAAATTAGCCGGGAGAAGCCATATCACTGTTCTACAATCATCTTCAAACTGTGTGTGAAAAGTATAAATGAGCGGGAGAATCCTCCAATCAATTGTCTTGGATGTGTGCCCAGACTTCACACTCAGTGTTCAACAGGAAGAGAACATCTCTAACAGGATCTGAACTTTCTAAAGAATATATATAAAGCCAAAGGCAGCAGATATACATGTAAAACTTATGTAGGGAGATTTGTTTCATCTCTGTGTATCACCTGAGGCTGTACAGTTCACTGGGTATATGTGAGGGTTTACATCCTCTTTAAGCAACTGCAATATTCATAATATTTTTCAGTTCCAGGAACCTCACAATTAAACTTTTAGCACCAGACTTCTGACACAGATAACAAACGTACTGGTACCATTTTATTGACCGTTAATACATTGTTACAGTCCCAGAATTGTATCCATAACTGAGTGATGTACAGACTCTAGCACAAATAATGCAAGCCAATTTCCAATGACCGCTTGATGAATCCTTCATAAAGACATATAATGATATTTACAGTAGTTTATTTAGATCTGTTTTCTTTGGGTGTTCACTATGCTTTACTGGCTTTGAAATGCTAATGATCTTTATACAATTATAGGTAGATTAGTTGCAGAAGTGTCCGATGTCACACTTCATTTCAAGGCCAGCAAGCCGATTACGATGACATATTTCACAGAATCAGCTAAAAATGTATAATCTTCTGCCTGTATTGCATTATTCATGGGAAACATTATGTTGATTGATATTATTATATTGAGTAGAGGTCACAGTGATGAACCTGAACGTGGAGTCACAGGGTCCAGATTCTGAATATTCTTTTGAGCTGCAAGTTTTTATGCGAACTTTTGAAAAGGCTTTTGTGTGGGTTATTAATAAGAACTAAGACGGCTGTCCATCAGCTAAATTATTTACAGCTCGTACTTATGATGGGCCTATGACACTGTGAGTACCCACGTCTGAAAACTGATTGCAACATGGCCACAGTCTTTTCCAACTTCACTTCAAAAAATATTCTTCATGGTGGATTCAGGTGTCGGCATTTTTTGACACAACAGTTGTCTGAAATAAGGATGGGCTCGGAACCATACATGCCCGAGCCCACCAGGAAGTGAACCCTGCATCCGCTTATCACAGGCAGTGAGACATTTCCCTTGGCTGCAACAATCAAGGAATGTCTCACTGCCTGTGATTAGTGCAGTGCAGGGTTCACTTCCTGTGGGCTCGGGCATGTATGGTTCCGAACAAGCCCGAGCCCATCCTTATTCTGAAATGGTTCTGACATTTAGCAAAGAGTTAATGTGCCACTATCAATAGAAAAATGTTCATGGGTTGGAGGAATGCAGTACAAATGATAGCAAAACTTTAGATCATTCTAAGCAAGTAAAACATATACAGGCTGGAATTGGCAATATATGCTAACATACACTATGTTGTCAAAAGTATTGGGACACCTGCCTTTACACGCACACAAACTTTAATGGCATCCCAGTCTCCGAGTCCGTAGGTTTCGATTTTGAGTTGGCCCACCCTTTGCAGCTTCAACTCTTCTGGAAAGGCTGTCCACAAGGTTTAGGAGTGTGTCTATGGGAATGTTTGACCATTCTTCCAGAAGTGCATTTGTGAGGTCAAACACTGATGTTGGACAAGAAGGCCTGGCTCACAGTCTCCACGTCATACTAACTCAATATTGAACCCTATGGACTAAGACTGGGATGCCATTAAAGTTCATGTGCGTGTAAAGGCAGGTGTCCTAATACTTTTGACAATATAGTGTATCTTAGTGATAATAGAAGAAGTGTGGCAATAAAAAAAAAACACACTCACCATTATGACTACAGCATCGCTGTGAAGATGCAGCTATCTGCTGCCGACTCGATCGCTCAGTTCTCAGTCATCTTTGAGCAGAGAGCAGTGACTGTCAGTCACCGGCTCTCTGCTCTGTCCCTCCAGTGCTCACTGGAGAGCCAGACCGGGGAGGGTGCAGGAGCAGTGGCTGGCTCAGGCTCTCATTGGCGAGCTGAGAGGCTGAGCTAGCTAACAGTCAAACATCTGGGTGGATCCTGACTATGTGACTCTCTGTGGACCGGTTCTGTGACATCAACCGGCTTTAGCCCTCTGTGACTGAGGAGGTTTTGACAAAGGGACCACACCCCGAAATGCGTAACCACGCCCATTATTATCACACATTACATCATTTTGTGGGCCTGCCACACTTCCCTGCTGTCCACAGTGGTTCTTATCCATGTGATATACACACTAAGTCAGCTGCTTCTGCTGACTCTTCCTGGTGTTCCCCTGGTCAACTTCCTGGTTCCCAGCACCTTACATCACATCCTTGTGGAGGGGCTTGCTCACCATTGACCAACTGCAAGTTTGCCACCTGCTGGAGACCTAGTGATGCGCTGTTTAATGTCTTTTAAACGTGAGTGCATATTTATTGTTTTCCATTTTACCAATATGTTTTAATAAATACTACACTTAGGTAGTGCCACTTTTTCTCCTTCTGTTTACTATTTGTTTGGAAATCCCTTGCCTATAAGCCTAGAAAATGGCCTTTACTGGTTTTCAACATTTGACTACCATTGACTGCAATGGGGCTTGGATTCAGCACTCAAATTTCAGTAAAGTTCACCAAAGCCATGTTTCTAGGTCATTCCTAGACACCACTCTTGGCAGCATTCTCTAGTAATTATTTTAATACATGTAGCAGATGCCCCGCTATTTCTGCAGCATTTCTAATCGGATGCCGTAAATACACAGGCTTTCCTAGAAGGGAGAATGCACTTGTCAGCCCTGCGGGGGAATTTCTCTCCCTCCTTCTTGTTTTCACTGACTAGAATAATGTAATGTGTGCAGAGTCACACAGACACACAGAAGGATCAGGTTACACTTCTCTCTTGTGTGCTTCTATGGGCATAGGAAGAAACAGTCAATGGAAGGAACAGTTACAGCAGCCAAAGAATGAGGCTTTTACAAGCAGCAGCACCAGAAGGATTGCTGGGAGCAGAGGTGCCTCATGGGAGAGGCTATTTAAGCAGAGGCTGAGGCCTGACACAGCCTCTCTGGACTGCGGTGATCGATCAAGTAGCATGGCTGGTCCATAAGGGGCGCTTGGATGCCGCCTCCCCGCTGGGAAGGAAGAAAAAAAAAAAAAGTCAGCCCGACCTCCCAAAGGAGGCACCGGTATATTGACTTTTTTTTTTCTTTGGCTCCTTGCTGTCTGCTGACAGCAAGTAGGGAGCCCATTGGCCAGTCTTAAAAGTGAAAGTAAGTACGCCAAAGAGGCGCACTTACTTTCACTAATTGGCTGCCCTGAGCACTGGACTGCCAGTGATTGGTGCAGTGGACGGGGGCGGGACTGTGCGGCGATGGACAGGAGAGATGGCAGTGCTGTCTGAGCTGACATGAAGCGGCTACTCCATATTCAGGTAAGGCAGCACTGCAGCATTGTTAGCAGAACTGCTCTCCCTCTACATGGTTGTGTCACCTAGAGCCCGTGGGAAGGGGGGGGTGGGGGTTGTTGTAATGTTAGTTCTTGTCTAAAACTCCCCACGGGCTCCAGCCGACACTGCCATGTGGAGAGCACTACCCTATCTGGTGCTATGTATACACCTATCTGGGACTCTGTATAACCTATCTGGTGACTGTATACCCTTTCTGGGACTCTGTATACCACTATCTGGTGACTGTATACACTATCTGGGATTCTGTTTACCCCTATCTGGTCACTGTATACCCTATCTGGGGCTCTGTATATCCTATCTGGGACTCTATATACCCTATCTGGTGACTGTATACCCTATCTGGGGCTCTGTATACCCTATCTGGGACTCTGTATACCCTATCTGGTGACTGTATACTCTATCTGGGACTCTGTATACCCCTATCTGGTGACTGTATACCCTATCTGGTCACGACTAGACGCCTAGGACACAGGTTGAGAGAAGGACCTTTGTCTATAAGACGGAATACAATTGGTGCTATTCAGGGTTCCAACGGGGGTCTATATTGGTTTTCCCCTTGATCAAGTTAAAGGGGCCGCCCCCCTTCCACCTACCCACCTATTACCCAATCTGTGAATTGTGCACAGGGTCTTTCAGTGGGGGTACATCCCCCCCCCCCTCCTCTTTTCATGTTTTTTGGCATACAAACACAGTGAACGATCTCTCCGCCTGGTCGCCGAAGTGGCTCTCTCATGTATTAGCCTAGGACTTACTATCACGAACCACCGGATCGCCTGAGGAAGCACGCAGCGAAACGCGTAGCGGTCTTTATGTGGCGAAGAAGTCTCACTTAATTTTGGGGTCTTCATGTGATACCGGCTACTTATATGAGAATGACCGGGAATTGGGCTGACCTCATTTTTATCCACAGTGTTACATGTATTTATTGCCACATTGTATACTATATGTGATAAATTATATATTTATGTAACAAAATAAATTACTGATTTTACTTATACCTCACTGCCTCACGTTCCTGTTTGGATAACCATAGTGACAACCTCAAAAGTCCCAATAATTTTCCTTTATCTCCTTTTTTGTGCAATTTATTACGGGATGTGGTGTCACATGAAGCAATATTCTCCTCTATATTGTTCTTGGGGACTGTATACCCTATCTGGGATTCTGTTTACGCCTATCTGGTGACTGTATACCCTATCTGGGGCTCTGTATACCCTGTCTGGGACTCTGTATACCCTATCTTGTGACTGTATACCCTATCTGTTGACTCTATACCCTACCTGGGGCTCTGTATACCCTATCTGGGACTCTGTATACCCCTATCTGGTGACTGTATACCCTATTTGGTGCTATGTATACACCTATCTGGGGCTCTGTATACCCCTATCTGGTGACTATACCCTATCTGGTGACTGAATACCCTATCTGGTGGCTCTGTATACACCTATCTGGTGACTGTATACCCTATCTGAGACCCTGTATACCCCTATCTGGTGACTGCATACCCTATCTGGTGCTATGTGTATTGCTATCTGGGGCTCTGTATACTGCGATATGGTGACTGTATTCCGTATCTGGTGCTATGTATACTGCGGTATGGTGACTGTATACTGCTATCTGGGGCTCTGTATACTGCTATCTGGGGCTCTGTATATTGCGATATGGTGACTCTGTAGACCCCTATCTGGTGACTGTATACCCTATCTGGTGCTATGTGTACTGCAATATGATGACTCTATATACTGATATCTGGGGCTCTGTATACTACTATATGGTGAGTCTGTATACTGCTATCTGGGGCTCTGTATACTGCTATCTGGTGCTATGTATACTGTGATATGGTGACTCTGTATACTGCTATCTGGGGCTCTGTATACTGCTATCTGGAGCTCTGTAAACTGCTATATGTTGACTCTGTATACTGCTAGCTGGAGCTCTGTATACTGCTATCTGGGGCTCTGTATACTGCGATATGGTGACTCTGTATACCCCTATCTGGTGACACTGTATACTGCTATATGGTGACTCTGTATACTGCTATATGGTGACTCTATATACTGCTATCTGGGGCTCTGTATACTGCTATCTGGGGTTCTGTATACTGCTATATAGTGACTCTGTATACTGCTATTTGGTGACTCTGTATACTGCTATCTGGTGCTCTGTAAGTGTATACTGCTATCTGGTGACTCTTTATACCCCATCTGGTGACTCTGTATACCCAATCTGGTGATGCTGTATACCATATCTGGTGATGCTGTATACCCTATCTGTGATGCTGTATACCCTATCTGCTGATGCTGTATACCCTATCTGGTGATGTTGGACTGTATACTCCTGACACAAAGGGTGGAAACTATAAGGGGTGGTGCTTATGAGAAGTGGGGTGGATCAAAAAGGAAGGGCAGGGTCTGGCGCCCCCCATCCTAAAATTTCACCAGCCGCCACTGCGATCAATCAGGACCCTGTGTGGTGGAGGGGCCTGGATTGCGGCCTACTCCCACAGACTGAGAGGTTCAGTAACCTTGTAGTACTCCAGTGAGTAGCCTGGGGAATCTACCCTACACCGAGCGGAGCCTGTTCCTGGTTTCCTGCGTCCCGCTGGGGCGATCGATGTGGGAGAACCTCGGAGAGAGACGGTGGAAGTTGATCCAAGGTGCTAAAGAGCTGGAGTGTCATCCTCATCACCTCCATCCTCATCGTTACCGTCATCCAAGCAGCGGATCCATCCCTTACAGTCACTGTTCTTGTTGGGTGAGCAAGCTAGGCCCATCAATATAGTACTGTGCACATAAAGACCAATTTCTCATACTTATTGTTAGCCAAGGCCTAGGCATTAACAGAGAAGAATACAATAATTCAAACTCTTTTACGGGATTGCTGTCAGCTGTAGCTTTCATGCAAAGTCAGTGGCCACTGTGAAGTTCTTTCTTTCATTGCTGTAAGAGTGTTTTACATCATTATAGTGCACTACTTGGAAAAGTCTGTTTGCAGCTACTACAGTCACTTGCTGAGTATCTGCCATATAAATTAAAGGGCCGGCTGAAGATTTGCTGAACTTTGATCCAGGAACATTGATTCAATACAGTTGCATCTGCTTTCTTCCTATTTAGTAGGTTTCAATACTAACCCAGTTTGGAGCATACAGAATTCACCTAGGAATACTCCATTACAGAGCAGGTTGAATTTGTGTATATCTGTAATATATACCTAAGTTGTACTAGTTTACCTACAGTCAATTGAGTTGTACCTGTTTGGCATAACAATTATACTAAGTGATCTATAGACATTCGATCTGTATCTGAGTGTAAACTTTCACACACTTATTCATATTGGGTGTATGTCGGAGAGTGAGTAGTAGAGAGTGGTTTGACGTACAATGGTCATTCCCCTGCTCTCTAGTACCCACTCTCGTGTACGGAATCTCTACATTGCTACCAAGATAGTGTGTTATACATTATTAGTTTGCTGTCATTTATTTGCTAGTGATTTCTATAACTTGTCAATTCAGAGTTCCTCTGTACCATATAACATATTCTTGAGTAAATACCATTGATTTCTCAACACTGTGATTCCTTTTATTGTGTTCTATTTAAATGGACACTAACACACTGTACTTGAACCCAGTATTGCCAGGTGTGCCAGAGGGGACTGAGACTGTTATTGGGGCTGAGAGGCATACTTAACCACCTTGCGCCGCCGACATAGCCGAATGACGGCTACAGCGTGGCGCTAAAATGCCGGGAGGACGTCTATAGATGTCCTCCCATTTGGCTCCTGCTGGGCGCGCTCCCGTGGTAGACCTGCAATCTCCTTCCAGAGAGCCGGAACAGGGAACCGCCGTGTTTACATCGTGAGGGGGGGCATGACAGATCCACTGATCCCTGTCACTGGGATCAGTTAGATCTGTCATGCCCCTGCCAACCCCGCAGTTAGAACACACCCAGGGAACATAGTTAACTCCTTCACTGCCCCCTGCAGGTTAACACCTTCACTGCCAATGACTTTTACACAGTAATCAGTGGATATTTACATTTCTGATCGCTGTATAAATGTCATTGGTCCCAAAAAAGTGTCAAAAATGTCCGACATGTCCGCTGCAATATCGCAGTCCCGATAAAAATCGCAGATCATCGCCATTACTAGTAAAAAAATAAAAATAAATAAAAACGCCATAAACCAATGTCCATAGTTTGTAAACGCTGTAACTTTTGCGCAACCCAATCAATATACGTCGATTTCGATTTTTTTTTTACCAAAAATATGTAGAAGAATAAATATCGGCCAAAACTGATGAATACATTTGTTTTTTTATTTTTGGATATTTATTATAGTAAAAAATATTGTTCTTTTTTCAAAATTGTCGCTTCTTTTTTGTTTATAGCGCAAAAAATAAAAAAACGCAGAGGCGATCAAATACCACCAAAAGAAAGCTCTATTTATGGGAAAAAAAGGACGGCAAGTTTGTTTGGGTACAACGTCGCACAACCGCGCAATTGTCATTCAAAGAGTGACAGCGCTGAAAACTGAAAATTGGTCCGGGTAGGAGGGGGGGTTTAAGTGCCCAGTAAGGAAGTGGTTAAGCGGCTCCTGCGGGGGTAGTGCTACATGCACAAATCCAGTCTGGACAAATAATACAAATATGGATCCCCCACAGCTTTAAAAATAAAAAATCACCTCTGGCTGCTATACTTACCTCCTCTCAGGCGTTTTCCCCTGCAGACTCAACCACACAGTGATCTCTTTAGGGTGGAATGATGACCAGCATCATTTAACCCCCTGCCTGTGAACCCAGGGCACTGAGAGGAATGATAAGTCATTATATGGCAATATTTAAAGGGATTGTTAAGGCAGTGCACACAATCACTGCCAGCCCCTCTGCTAGGGTAACCTGTAGTTTATACTGTATGCATTTTTTATGTTTCATTATTTTTTATTGGAAAATTTGTATAAAACAATCACAAAGAGTCTTCAGGATTACATTCGGACCATAGACATCTTACACAATTTTAAGTGTATTCTGTATGAAGATTGGAAATTATATCAAATACTCGTGTAAGTTTAATGCAAAGCACTGTATGCCGTATTTTTAAAATTCATCTTTTAAATACCTTATTTTCTCCTCGATCAGTGGTCACGTGACCACCCGTTGCTCTCTTCCTCTGATGTATGTACTACAGAGGGAGGGGCTGAGATCTCCCTCTGATGTTTGCCCATGGTCACGTGACCTCCTTCTGTAGTGCATACATTGGAGGAAGAGAGCGATAGGCAGTCACGTGACCGCTGATCGTGTAGAAGAAATAAGTTATTTAGAAGATGAATTTTACAAAAACGGCATGCAGTATATACAACAGGTTATCCTAGCAGAGGGGTTGGTAGTAATTGTGAGCAGTGATTTTTGCACTGCTCAGAACGGTGCTAGAAGGGGAGAGGTGCCTCACACACAGAGCTGATGGGCAGGGAGGACACAGGAGAGCTCAGAGGAGAGCTGGGGATAACGGAGGCAGGTAAACTGACCATGGTGTCAGGGCTCAGCAGCCATGATAAACCGTGGTCAGTTTACAGGGGGGAGAGGACATAGCCAGGCAGGATCGGCCAGGTATTTCAGGTGATATAAGGGGCCAATTTACACAGCACAAGCACTGTGCTCTTATTCATGCTTTAAAGGAACAGGATCCCTTTTTTTTTTTTTTAGGGAAACAAACGCTTTAAGGTCAGCCCGTTGCTGAAGGAAAATGGGGGTGAAGAGGATCTGTGACATCATCAAATTGAGCCAGACAATTGTAAAAAAGAAATAAATATTTAATTTATAATTGCTGGAGTGCTTCAGTTGAGGGGAAGAAGGCAGTCGTGGGAAACCTGCACCATGGGTTGAGCTTTAACACCTAACCTAAACCTAACTCTTAGGCCTCATGCACACTGTACATTTTTGGATGTTTTTACAGCTGCTGTTTTTGGCTTCAGATGTTTTTTCCTACAGTCAATAAACTCTCCATCATGTTATCCTATGTGTTCATGCACACATAGGTTGTTATCAACTGTTTTTGGCTGGGGCATTTTCTGGCTGTAAAAAAACCCCAAGACTAGTGGGTTCTGAGAGGAGTTTTTCAGCTGTAAAAGCTTTTTTTTAACGTTTTTGAACTCATTGAAAAAAAACCACAAAACAAAAACGCTAATGCAAAAACACTCAAAAAGTATTTTTTAAATATCCTGTGTGCATGAGGCCTTAAAATAAGCCACTTACTCTTACCGAGATAACAATTAGAATATAGTCCAATCTTAATACATAGGGTTGGAGCTGCCATTCCTAACCCTGCTGTGCTTTATCTACGTCTTGACATGCACATGTTTCTTCCAGGTCACTGGCACCATGTAGAGAAGGATGGATACGTATGACAGCCCTGTAGCATTCACAGACAAAAGCAAGGAATCAATCAATCAGCAATGGAGGGATCCTTATGTAAAAGTATGTGGTCTATCGTTTTAGTCACAATATTGCTTTTAGAAAAACATTTCTTGCTTTTTCCTGAATTATTTATGTAGTAAGTAGACCATTACTTTCACAGACATACTTTTGCATCTCTTTTGAACATGAATACACGTGCAAGTGAATGTAAGGAAATGCTTGAGAATTTGTATCAAATTCCTCTGAAAGAACAATGGATTTTCATTACTTGGTCTTTTAATGCTTGAGCACATGGCCATTAATAGCTTCTGTCTCTTTTCTCTTCTGTTTCCTACCAGGCAGAAGAAGGACGGAGGCTAATATAGACAAAATAGACTTTGATTAAAGTGAAGGATGGAAGACAACAGAATGTGCTCATTGGCATTCCATGCTGCTGTCTTGGAAAAGAAAGACGTGTGTATAGCACTGGTATTTCTCTGCAGATATAATGTATATTTTATATTTTATGTTTCAGGCAAAGTGCAAAGGATTGTAACCCAGAGCAATCAATCATAATGCTTGCAATGATGTCACCTGATTGCTCCTGGTAACTGAACTTAACCACTTACCAACCGGGCCCCTTTTTTACATTTGTTGGTTACAAGCTAAAAACTGTTTTTTTTGCTAGAAAATGACTTAGAACCCTCAAACATTATATATATATATATATATATATATATATATATATATATTTTTTCGAACACCCTAGAGCATAAAATGGAGATCGTTGCAATACTTTTGTCACACAGTATTTGCGCAGCGGTCTTTCAAGAGCGATTTTTTTTGAAAAATGTCACTTTTTTGAGTTAAAAAATAAGAAAACAGTAAAGTTAGCCCAATTTTTTGTATATTGTGAAAGAGGATGTTACGCCGTGTAAATAGATACCATATATGACACGGTTGAAAAAGGCGACAAATCCGGTAATTAAAAATTTCCATAGGCGACGCTTTAAAAATTTTTAACGGTTACCAGGTTAGAGGTGCAGAGGAGGACTTTTGCTAGAATTATTGCTCACACTCTGGCGATCGCAGTGATACCTCACATGTGGGGTTTGAACACCGTTTTCATATGCGGGTGTGACTTACATATGCGTCTTCTTTGCTGCGCGAGCTCGCGAGGACGCTGGCGCTTTAAATTTATTTATTTTTTAATTTTATTTATTTATTTATTTTTAACACTGTTCCTTTAAAAAAACAAAAATTCTGATCACTTTTATTGCTATCACAAGGAATGTAAACATCCCTTGTGATAGTAATATATGGTGACAGTTACACTTTTTGGAGGCCTGGGGGGTCTAAAAGACCTCCCATCCCTCCTTTGCACTTCACAGTATTCAGATCACCAAAAACAGCGATTCTGAATACTGTCATTTTTTTAAAATTGGCACCGTTAGCCGCCGAGTAAACCGGTAGTGGCGTTGTGACGTCGCTTCCGGAATTTGCTGAAGGAGACCTGATCGGAGCTGATTCCAGCTTCTGTCAGGTCTCCTTCTAGCCGGCGGAGGTGCCGGATCATCGCTCCGGTCTCCCGGTGGGACGGGAGGCCGGAGAAGAGTGGCGGAAGGTGGAGGGAGGGGGGATAACAGCTGAGCGGCTCCCGAGCCGGATCGGTCGCTATCCCCGGATAGCCGACTGTCCACTCTAAAAAGCAATACGGGATATAGCCTGCAGCTGCAGGCTATGTCCCGGTACAGCCACTCAAAACCAAGTGGTTAAAAAAAACATGATAAATAGCATTTTTTAATCTCTGTGATTTCTTCTTAATGTACCAATATACAGCGGGTATAGAAAAGAATCACCCTCCTTTAAAATAACCACGTTGTGTTGTTTTGCAGCCTGAAATGAAGACAGCCACAATTTTTGTTTTATCCAGCTGTATTTACTCAGTGCAACTTATAACATCCAAGTGAAAGATATAACACCAACATGTCAGAAACAGTTTAGAAGATTCAAAAACAGAATCATTGAGTTGGAAAAAGGATCACCCACTCGTGTCAGTATTTTGTTGAACCACCTTTTGATTTAATTACAGCCTTTAGTCTGTTGGGATATGTCCCTACTAACTTTGCACATCTAGACTTTACAATTTTTGCCCTCTCTTCTTTGCAGGACTGCTCAAGTTCAGTTACATTTGATGGTGACCGTATGTGGACTGCAGTCTTCAGGTCATTACACATATTTTTAATGTGGTTTAAGTCAGGGCTCTGACTTGGTCATGCAAGGAAATTCACATTTTTCTCCTTCAACCACTGTGTGGTCATTTTCCTCATTGGAAGGTAAACCTTCTTCCGATTGACAACTTTCTGGCATAGGGCAGCTGATTTTCCTCAAGAATTTGACAGTATTTTACCCAATCCATTTTTCCTTCTATCCTGACAAGTGCTCCAGTCCCTGCTGCATAGAAACATCCCCATAACAGGATATTACCACCTCCATGCTTTACTGTGGAAATGGTGTTATTTGGATAGTGTGCTGTATTGGATTTCCATCAGACATATGGTTTGGTGTTCAGGCTAAATAATCAAATTTTAGTCTCTTCTGACCATAACACCTTTTTCCATGTGGCCTCAGAATCTTCAAAGTGCGCTTTGGCAAAGCTCAATCGTGACTGCATGTAGCCTTTCTTAAGGAGTCGCTAAACAATAGAACTAGAAACTAGAATTCTTGCTCTCAGCCCAAAGTAGGTAGGTATTGGACTGCTGCAACCCAAGTAACTCTGAACACTGGGCCAAATAAATCATACTATAAACAGTGTGCTGTCCCTTTAAATATTGCAATTCATGACAAAGTGCAAAAAAGCAACTAAAAAACATGAATCGGTCCTATTAAATGATTGGAGCGTCAATCCCAGAGGATGCCATTTGTGGGGAAATACCTTGGGCGGAGTCAGTGTGTGACGTCATCACATGCTGGTGGGTCGGGTGACACCGTGGCCGGCTTGTTTTCACTATCGCAGCTTGTTGTAACTTCCTAAATATAAGTGCAATTCTGTTTACTAATAATAAATGTTCTGACTGTATTGCGCTATGACACTTCTCCCTATCTATGTTTCATATATGCCTGGGTGGAGAGCGGTGTTTTGACTTCAAAGTGCTGGCCCTTGCTGCCCACTGGTGGGAGTTTACCCTCAGAAGTCTGCTGCTGGCGATTCTAATAAATATGAATGTATGTCCCTTTTGATCTCTGTAACTCGAAATCATTATTGTCTGGTAAGAGGCCCCCTTTTTTCCTAAGGAGCATCTATGAGCACTGGAGCACCAATTAGTGAAAGATTTTAAGCACAGAGCACTTTATTCACCTTCACTATATATGGACTTTTCTTTGCATTAGAGGTTGCCTTTCATGGACTTTATGTTTATTAAGAATTATTGCACTAATGAGATTGATGCATATATTGGGACTTTCCCATCACAGCTGTAATCTGCACATTGTACACATGGTTTGCTCACATATGTTGGTTTATGTCTACTCATTCTTTTGCACGCATAAGTGATTTCATATGATAGTACTGATTCATATTTATAAGTTTTTTTTTGCCCTTTGAATTGTAATATTTAAAGGGACAGCACACCTTTTTTTTTAATAGTACTTTCTTGAGGAGTGGCTTTTTTCTTGCAACCCTCCCATACAAGCCACATTTGTGGAGAATTTGTGATATTTTTGTCACATGCACACAATGACCACTCTTTGTCATAAATTCCTGCAACTGCTTCAGAGTTGAAGAAAATAGAAGAGCCGGCACATCGACCAAACAATCTGAATGAATATTAAGTTTATTCCATACCGCAGATAGGAGCACACAGACGCGTTTCGGCCGATGGCCTTGTTCACAGCAAACTGCATCAGAGTTGCTGTATGCCTCTAGTAGCCTCTCTGACCAGTTTCCTCCCAGCTCTTTCATCCAATTTGGAGTGATGTCCTGATCCAGGGAGGGTCTGTGTTGTACCAAATGGTTAATCAGATTTTATTTTTCAATTCTTTTATACCACAAAAACATATACACAACAAAAACATTCAAAACAAAACCAAATATTCATACCATTGCAAAAATGTACAGAATACAAAAAAAAAAGATGTTTCCTCCTCCCTTTCCCCATAAATATATCTTCTGGCAGACATATCTCCTAATTCAGTCCCGTATCCATATGGTCAAGCCATGGCTTCCAGATAGTATCAAACCTCTTTCGGATTTTTGTCGCTTGTAGAAAATATGCCTCTCATAGGAAATACATTTATTCAATCGAATATTGATTGTTTGCTTCAGTTGCACTATTGAAATGGGAATGAAATGCTCCAGGAAAGCTCTTTTCATGCTGAACTAATCAAACTGACCACAGCTGATCACAGTTGAAAGTCAAATGGCTTTGTGTGCCATTGAAAATGTGATTAGCTACAGTTGATAGAGTTTACAGGTCATTTTTAGCAGGGGGTGATCCCTTTTCCAACTCAGTAATTCTGTTTTTGAATTTTTAAAATGTTTTTTCTGACATGTTGGTGTTATATCTTTCACTTGGATTTTATAAGTAAACACAGCTAGATAAAACAAAAACCGTGTCTGTCTTCATTTCAGGCTGCAAAGCAAAAATTTGATTAGTTGAAAGCGGGGTGATTATTTTCTATACCCACTGTATTAACTTCAAAACCATCAGGAAAAAGAGCAAAATGGGATACCTTAAAATGAGGCATGGAGGACATTAGCTATGAGGAAATATTTTCTGAACTGGATTTATTTAAGCTTAAAGTGGAACTTTACCCATAACAAATTGATAAAAAAAATGTTATTTAGCAAGAAACATACATTCCACATTAATAGTTACTGTATGCTACCAAAATCAGTGTGTGCTAAAAATTGCCTCCAGCATTGTTTCTGTTTCTTCTAGCTGGAGGCTGCCATTTTCCTAAAGCCCAGAGTCCTGAGCAGGATTAAATATTCAGGCTGCGGGCAGATCAGCTTCTACAAATCTGGCACAATGCCTATATAAAGAAAGCAACTGGGCATGTGGAGAGCGGGGTGAGACAGTGTTTAACTGTATAGGTACTTGTTTTAACGTTTTTAGCTATACCTGCAAAAGGGGACAGCCTTAATTGATCTAGCAGGACTTAATTTTATGACTAAAGTTCCAATTTAAGAACAGGTAATTAATTGGGAATATGATCACCTTGGATAAATACTTAACCAGTTAAGGACAGAGCCTCTTCTGAGATTTGGTGTTTACAAGTTAAAATCTTTTTTTTTTTTTGCTAGAAAATTACTTAGAACCCCCAAACATTATATATATTTTTTCTAACACCCTAGAGAATAAAATGGCGGTCATTGCAATATTTTATGTCACACCATTTGCGCAGCACTCTTAAAAGCTCAATTTTTTTGGAAAAAATGACTTTTTTGAATTAAAAAATAAGACAGTATAGTTATCCCATTTATGCCGAGTAAATTGATACCCAACATTTCTACAGGTTACCAGTTTTGAGTTACAGAGAAGGTCTAGTGCTAGAATTATTGCTCTCGCTCTAACAATCGTGGCGATACCTCACATGTGTGTTTTGAACACCGTTTTCATATGCGGGCGGGACTTGCGTATGTGTTCCCTTCTGGTCGCGAGCTCGGCGGGACGGGGCACTTTAATTTTTTTTTTCTTATTTATTTTACTTTTTTTTTTCTACACTGTCCATTTAAAAAAAAAATTGGGTCACTTTTATTCCTATTACAAGAAATATAAACATTCATTGTAATAGAAAAAAAGCATGACAGGACCTCTTAAATATGAGATCTGGGGTCAAAAAGACTTCAGATCTCATATTTACACTAAAATGCAATAAAAAAAAAAACAGTCTCCTTTAAGAGCATTGGGCGGAAGTGACATTTGACATCGCTTCCACCCTTGAATGCCATGGCGCCGAGCGGGCTCCATCTTGCCCTCACTTGGCATACAGGCAGTGAGGGTAGCGGACCCGATCATCTCCACTACTACTGATGGATAAAGTAAGCGGCAGAGACGACTGGAAAGTGGAGGAGGGGAGGGGGCCCTCTCCCGTCCCCAATAAAAGTGATCTCGCGGCGAATCCACCGCAGAGACCACTTTTATCAGAAAGCCGACTGCACGCTGAAAAAAATGATACCGGGTTATGGTAGCCAACTACCATAACATTGGTATTCAATATCAGAGTAGCAACGTACAACGTCGGTCGGTAAGTGGTTACTAAGCCCAGTAATATGAAAATAGTTCATCCCCCCCCCAGTGCCCACAGCTTATAAATCTTTTCACATTAAAATAATGCCACTATATACCTTTTGGGATGATCTGTATAATATGGTTTCCAGATAACCTGCACAGTTTGTCCATAGCTGTGTGTTCATGTAGGAGGAGTTTTCCACTAAAGCCTGTATACACGCCCACATGTGTGATGTCAATATCATGTGACCTGAACAGTTCAACTGAAACAGGAAATGTTCTATCCAGCATAAAAGACCACATGTGCAGATTTACCACCCTGCTGTGTATCATATAAATATATTTTACTTGAATTTCACGATGATTTGGGTGTTGTCATTTTATTCAGACATATAAGTCGTATCGTACGAACAATATGAGTGACACCTTGAATTCCCCAATTAGTAGACGTAACACATTTTTTCGACAAAATAAGACATACGATATTTAGGAAGAGAGGACGTGACAGTTAGACCCGTTCAGGTATACTATGTGTCGTCCCACCATTTAGACGTGTACACCAGAAAATACGACCTATCTTGTAAAGGACAAAGTCAACTTGACAAGTCCAGTGTACTATAACTGTAGTGTGTA
>BLSH010088107.1:1462331-1479163 GCA_018402905.1 Glandirana rugosa
AAAAAATAAAAAAATTCAACAGTCAAGGTTCTTGAAAAGAGCACTCCATGACACCAACTTACAGAAATAAGCACAGCACAAGTGAAAATCACAGTAAGCAGAAAATTTGCTTACCTTTGCCGGCAGAAGTGAATTCCCAGGTTGTGCTGTTCCATTTCTTAGCGGTGTCTGAAGAGTTTGTCTTCCCGGTTTCGAAGGACCAATTGTAGGGGAAACCTCATGCTCTTAGGTTTCAGTAACATTTTGACTGCTGAAGCCATATTGAAAAATAAACATATTTATTATACAAGACTGTAGCTAGCCACAGTCAGGGAGAACAATGAAGAACATGGCAAATGGTCTCAAAGAATTGTCCTGCTTTGGCTACAATTGCAATACAATTTATACATTCTGAAAGGGGGTTGGCACCTAGCTAACTACTCTTTGAAGTCCATTTGATTCTCTGATGACTTCTTTTGATATGTAGATGGTCATTCACATAGTCTTGTCACTTCCAGGCTTTTTGTTTGAACAGGTAGTCATGCTGAGATAGCAATCTTGCAAATTACGGGGTATAGAACTAAAGTTAAACTGCCATTTTCACATAGAAAGGAAAGACAATATGTAACATCATCTGCTTTATCACCAATGTACTCTATAAATCAAATATATATTTGATTTATACCTAAAATGGATGTTCCTTCTTCTCACTCACCAGTTTTGAGTTACAGAGGAAGTTTGGTGCTAAAATATTGCTCTCACTCTAACAATTGCGGTGATACCTCACATGAGTGGTTTGAACACTGTTTTCATATGCGGGCGTGACTTACATATGCGTTCGCTTCTGCGTGCAAGCTTGGCAGAATGGGGCGCTTTAAAAAATGTTTTTCTTATTTATTTTACTTAAAAAAAAAATGTGATCACTTTTATTCCTATTACAAGGAATGTAAACATACGTAATAGAAAAAAGCATGCCAGGATCTGTTAAATATGAGATCTGAGGTCAAAAAGACCTCAGATCTCATATTTACACTTGAATGCAAAAAAAAAGAAAAAAATTACACATTATGGAGCCGACTGTGGGCCATCTTACCCTTGTTTAAGTTTAACGCCATATAGTTGTGTGCGTTACTGCAAGTTTAACGCTATATAGTTGTATGCATTACTGCACGTTTAACGCCATATAGTTCTGTGCATTACTGCAAGTTTAACGCCATATAGTTTTGTGCATTGCTGCAAGTTTAACGCCATATAGTTCTGTGCATTGCTGCAAGTTTAACACCGTATAGTTCAGTGCGTTACTGCAAGTTTAACGCTATAAAGCTCTGTGCATTACTGCAAGCTTAACGCCATATATTTCATTGCGTTACTGCAAGTTTAATGTCATATAGCTCTGTGCATTACTACAAGTTTAAAGCCATGTAGTTCTGTGCATTACTGCAAGTTTAACTCCATATATTTCATTGCGTTACAGCAAGTTTAAACGCCATATAGTTCTGTGTGTTACTGCACATTTGACACAGTATATTGCAATATATTGTAGTGTATCCGTGGAGTGTGTCTGTGTAGTGAGTACTCAAATTAAAGTGCCCCAAAAACACTTTCCATTGATTAAAGTGCATCCACGTGCACATTTACACACCTTTATTACATATGGTTAATAAGCACCCCCCCCTCCCCATCATGTCTGGGAGGGCAACAAGAAGAGGCAGACGTTGCCATGGCACTGTGAGGGGTCCAGCAGCATATGTGTCCACAGGCACAGGTGGACGTGGTCAGTCCTCAGGCAGGGCATCATTTCCTCGGTTTAGTGATGTTGCCCGTGCTATCCAGCCACAGCCTGCAGAGGAGGTGGGGGACTGGCTTACTAAACGGTCCTCATCCTCCGTCACCCAAGCAGAGACTAGTACACAATCCCCTGCAGCTGTCAGAGCGGCTAAACCTGCCTCCTTGTCCACAGAAAAATTGTGTTGGGACTTTAAATGACACATGTGGTAGGAAAAAAATCACTGCCACACCAGTCATATTGCTCTTGCTTACAACCGTACCAGTCATATTGTCCCTGATCACCACCACACCAGTTAACCACTTGCCTCCCAGGCCTATTCTCATACTCACATGCAAAATATTGCACACAAAGTCATGGTAGCGGCGAACCTGAGCCTCATCCCAACTCTACAGCAGTTTAGAAGAATGGTGATGCTCAGTTTAGTGTATATTATACACTATATTCAGAAGTCACTAGCCTACTGATGTCTTTTTGAAGCTGGTACCCTTTACTTAAAGTTGAAATATTATCCAGGCAGATAACATACTACTTTATTTCATAAATTACCCCAATATACATCAGTTAAAATATTTGGATTATTGTACAAAAATGCAATCACATAGGTAGTAATTAAGTAAAAGAGCAAATATTTGTCTCATAATCTCTTTTAAAATTAATGGAGAATAAGTTTACAAAAAATCCTTGAAAGAGGCATATTTGTCAGGCAAAGATTGCTAACTGACATGTTCAGTGGTGTAAAATGTCTTTGTAAATACTTATTGTCTTTAACAGACATCAAAGAGAATCACAAACACTCATAAGGTCACCTCTGTTTAAGTAAATATATCGTTTAAATTGTAACCACTAACTCATTGGAAATGCACTCTACATTTGTCAAGTGACTTTTATTTAAGGGAAGTCATCAATGGATTCTTGAACTTGCTTGTTTAAACTCTAGATTACTACATGCAATCCAAAATGTTCACTTCGGCTAGAAAACATGTGTAATGCTCAGTCACTCATAAAAAGCATAAACATATATACACATATGCAACACACACCCAACAAACCTCTAAAAGGATTAAGCCTAGCCCAGTGGGTGAAACGCATCAAACTCCGAGCAAGAAATGTCTGCATTAATAAAGTTACCAGCAATTAATTTTTTTTCTGGAGTGCAGCTTTGGATTTGTAAGGTCCTGTGAATAACCCTTAAAGCGATACTAAAGGTTCATTTTCTTTTTTCTTAAAATAACAGACATTTTATACTTACCTCCTCTGTGCAAGTGTTTTGCACAGAGTGGCCCTGATCCTCCTCTTCTGGGGTCCCTCCGTGGCTCTCCTGGCTCCTCCCTGCATCGAGTGCCCCATCGGAGAATCGCTCTCCCTGGGGGCACACGTGCGGGCACGCGCCCGAGTCCTGTTGCTGTGTCCATTGACACAGACAACAGGACTTGGCCCTGTCCCCGGCTCCCGCATCACTGGACTTAATGGCCAATGGCTCCTCTGCTATCAATCTATCCAATGAGGACTGAAGCCCATGGCTGGAGCTGCTAGGCTTGCCCCCGACGTGGGAACGATCGGGCTCAGGTAAGCAAACAGTGGCTCTGGGGGACTGCTGCAACAAAAAAGGTTTTTGACCTTAATGCATGGAATGCATTAAGGTCAAAAACCAGGAGAGTTTACAACCTCTTTAAATGACCCTTAAAGTACCACTGCTAATGTAGTCTATGATACTACCCTATACATATTAATAATATTATTGTAATGGATCTACAAACATTCATAATATTATTCATTTGGGGATGGCTCATTTATGGTCTACAGGTCACTGTGGTGGTGCAGTACCACATGATTACAATAGCTAATCAGCGATCACATAGACAGTAGTAAACAAGATGTAATTTCCTGGCATCATTGTTTACTACTGTGTGATCTCTGTGATTGGTCACAGAGATCACATGGTACAATGTCATTCATAGTAGTGTTGTACTATGTGATAGTTGTGACCAATCAAGGCTATCACAGTTTTCTCAATGGCTGTAGGAATGCAACCAGAGAGAATGAGAAATAATTGCTTTTACAGCCATGATGGCTATAAAAGTTATCACAGTGTAAAAAAAAAAGTCTTAACTCATTGTCACCTGTCAGTGTCCCAAATTACTGCCACCCATTCAAAGTGTCTCTAATCACTGCCACACCGGTTGCAGTGTCCCTGATCAGCGCCACACCAGTTACGGTATCCATGATCATCTCCACACCAGTGCCAGTGACCCCGATCACTAGGGATGGGCGAACAGTTTGGCCCGAGCATGAGTTCGGGCCGAACATTGGCTGTTCACCCATTCGCCGAAGGAATTATTAGGACGTTTGACCATTAAAAGCATTAGAAGCCCTGATTGGCTGAAGCAGTGAAAGCTTCACTGAATCAGGGCACAGAGCACTGTCAGAGCAATGATTGGACACTGACATGATGACCGTATCCAATCATGGCTCATTGCGCTTAATCCCGCCCCACACTATAGAAGTATTCTTTCAATAGCGGCCATTTTCAGTGTGATATTGGCGTGGAGAGAGATTATACAGGGTTCTGTTCAGTGCTACTAGACAGTTTGTGTGCTATAGTGTGCTATTGTAATGCTATTGTCAGTGTAGAATATTAGTTTAGTGTCACTCTAGGGATAGTCAGTGTGAGTGTAGTGATGACCTGTCAGGAAAGGGTTCACCTGCTGGTGGCACTGTGGCTCCCAGATCTATGGGCTGCAATTCTGGTGTCCACCAGTGGGTATCTCTCAGCAGTCAGAGGCTGACGATCGGGAAAGGATTCACCTGCTGGTGGCAATGTGCTCCCAGATCCTTAGGCTGCAGTTCCGGTGTCCACCAGCAGGTGTCTCTCCGCAGTCAGAAGCTGACGTCATCTCGTCATTACCTGATGCTGATTGCAGGAAATGTATTTAAACCTGGTGAATGCTGTTAAACTTTGCTTTGGTATATTCTCCTTGTGCCCCTGATCTGCCTTCCTGTGTTGCTGAAGCCTGCATCCCATCTCCTGTTTCTGGACTCTGACCCTGATCCTGCAGCCTGATCTCTTCCTACCCGCTCAGTTGTCTCCTGGTTCCCTCTCCCTGTCCTGTCTTTTTCCCAGCTCCCCCCTGCTTGGTCTCCCGTGTATGACCCTGGCTCTGGTGCGGTTACAATTTGGTTATCCCATGCTCTGTACATATTTGATTTAGACTGTCATTTATTTGTGTTCACTGTTTGTTGGTCCACTGGTTGTGTTACGCTATTTACTATATTGGAGGTGGCTTTTCTTATGTTATTTACTTATCTTTTAATAAATTATATTTTCTCTTACGTTCACTGACAGATGCAGCCCTCTTTGACATGTGGGTTATATGCACATCCAAATAGGAGTTAACTAGGCAAAAAGAAAGAAAGCAAGCTGGCCCCTCCCAGGGGGCCGTCCTCTCTCTCCCATATAAACCCCCTGCTCTGCTTAGCATATCAGTTTTAATATGCCTAGTGCAAGGAGTTGACCTGGCTCCCTTATAGGACCTGCGGTTTATATTTTTTGCTACCGCTTTTTAAATTTTTTCAAGCTATCTGATGGAAACTGCTATCAAGAAGCCAGCTGGGGCATAAAGGGTAACTAGAATCCTGCGCTTTCCCCAGCACGGCTGACCGATGCAAGCTAGTCCTATGCTGTGGCAGGACCCGCCGCATCGTGCCCATTCCGTGCGGGCGGCCAGTGTGTGACTCCCACTTACGCCCGGTGACCAGACTCGGTGCCTATCCAGTGGCTTTGGCCTGCAGCATCCTTTTCCGGCTGGGGAGGAAGGTCTGCGACCGTGTGGCTACCCGCTACACCCGTCGGAGTGGTGAGTGACCCCCTCTTCCCCCCTAGGGGTGCGGAGGGGGGGTGCTAGGCGTACTTTTTTTTTGAAAAGTTGTATTTATTGAAGTCTTTTTCAAATATTCACAAAACAAAGCCTATTGGGCATACCCAGGCTTATAATATCAAAAAAAAAAAAAAAAAAAAAAGGTAACATTGAACATAAAACATAACAATAAAGCTATCCAGTTTCTGAAAGTGCTCGTAGCCACCCAACGCCCGAACCCAGAAGGCGCCACCAACAAAAAGGAGATGATCAGGGGTATCTTGGAAACCATGCCATTCAGTTATCTTATGGAAACAGATGGAAGACACACTTATGAGGAATGACCACTGGCTAATTGAGTAACCCTAAACATACCTGTCAGGGCCCTCACTGAGACGCATTAGTAGAGTCTGATTCCAACCATATATGAGCTAGGCGTACTTTAGCGATTTTCTGGCCGACCGGTGGAGGGTGGTCGCTGGGCTAGTGTCCTACCTGGGTGTCCTCGCCCCCCTCCCTCACCTCCCCCCCTCCCCCGCTCCGCACCCATTTAAAAACCCTATCTGTGCGTTTTTACACCGCCTTGCGGCGGATCGCCGCCATTTTGCCGTAGCCGCGGCCATTTTACTGAGGGTTTCCCTCTAGTGCCAGCGGCGGCCATTTTGCTGTAGTCGTGGCCTGCACTCAGGCTTTGGCCTCTTGTGGATGATCTCGGCGGCCATATTGGATGTTCCTGGAGCAGTGCAAAACGTGCTGCTGCCATTTTACTTTCCTTTTCGCTTGGGACAGCGTGGCTGACTACAGACGGCGCTTCTTTCTGGCGGTCCTTTATGCACTCCTGCTGGGAGCAGCACTGTGGGCACAAAACAGCAAGTATAGCTGGGCTCCCCCTGGGGTGTGGTAGCGGTGGGTGCAGTCCTCCTGGGTTCTCCCTGGCGTTCTGTGGGGCGGCGGTGGGGCTGCTTTGTGGGGGTGTCAGATCATTTTTCTAATTTTGACTGTCAGTTTCGGTGGTGCGATGGCAGATGATCCTGCAGGCCCTTCTGAGGAGGAGTCAGCGGCAGCGCAGCCTGCGCTGGGGGCCCTGGTGTCCCTGGAACAGCTGAGGGCAGTATTTGGGGAATTTCTTCCACAGGTGGGGCCAAGCAACGCTCTGGGGGCCCCTAAAAAATGCCCGCCTCCCTCTTGTTCCTCAGGGGATGAAACCGAACCAGAAATGGCTTTGGGGGTCACGAGGACCCCCGTGGAACTCTCAGAGGGTGAGCTGGTACTCTCGGACAATGAAGAGGACCAGGGGGCCACAGTTGCGCGCGAAAAAACGCTGGTGACCGCACTGATTTCTAATACCCATGCGTCCTTGCGACTGGACCAGGCAGGGGAGTCGCAAGCGTCCGCATATGTTTGCGGGTCTGCTAGGCCGCCTAAGGCTTATCCTTATGATACATTTTTTGACCACCTGGTCTATCAGGAATGGCAGCGTCTGCAGAATTCCTTCGCCCTACTTAAACGCTTCACTATACGCTATCCCTTTGAGGATAGTTTAGTGAAGAAGTGGGCGTCCCCCACAGTGGACCCTCCAGTGGCTCGTCTGAACAAGGCAACGACCATTCCTTTGGAAGGGTCTCCCTCGTTTAAGGACCCAGCTGATAGGCGGACGGAGGCAGTGTCCAAGGCACTTTTCCTGTTGGCAGGATCAGCCATGCAGCCGGCCCTGGCGTCTGCCATGGCGGCGCAATATCTGTCTGAATGTATGGCAGAGCTGCAGAATGATTTGGACTGCGGCAGGACGCTGGAAGCGTCGCAGAAGACAGACCATTTGTTTCAGGGTATTCGGTACCTGTATGATGCAGCTCTGGACCTGCTTCCCATGTTGTCAAAGATGTCTGTTTTTGCAGTCATTATCAGACGAGTTCTCTGGTTACGTTCATGGCCGGATGACCACGCGTCCAAAAAAAGGTCTTGCGGATCTTCCCTTTCAGGGTGGCCGTCTCTTTGGGCCACAGTTGGATGAAATCATCAAGGATTTCACTGGGGGGAAGAGTACTTTCCTTCCGGAGCCCAGGCGGCTACAGGGACCTGTTTCTTCGGGTCAGAAGAGGTTTTTTTCATGCCCCTGGTGCAGCGGGCAAAGGGTCGAGGGCCGGCAAACCTGCCGCAGGGGCCGGGAAGCGTCCCTGGCAGCGCAAGAATGAAAAGACAGAGGACAAGCCCTCCTCTGCATGATGGGACATCTTCTGGGGTTCGCAGATAGGTGGACTGCCTGCATTTCCGACCGTTGGGTGCAGGAAGTGGTGTCCTCCGGCTACAGGATAGAGTTCATCACTCTACCCCCAGACAGGTTCTTCCCATTGAACTTGAGACTCCCTCAGGGACGTCGGGAGGCCCTCTTAAGGGCTGTTCAGGCACTCTCCACCAGGGGGTGATCGTGCCAGTACCTCAGTTGGAGAGGTTTCACGGTTTCTACTCTAACCTATTCGCAGTCCCCAAAAAAGGGTGGGGGTCAGGCCAGTTCTGGACCTAAAGGCGCTAAACCACTTTGTTGAGAGAGCGTAAAAATTTCGGATGGAATCTGTCCGTTCGGTCGTGGCCGCCCTGCACCAAGGGGACTTCATGGCGTCCCTGGATATCAGGGACGCGTATCTCCATGTCCCCATTTGTCTCCAGCGCTTCCTGCGCTTTGCGGTGGGAGATCTTCACTACCAATTCGTTGCACTTCCCTTCGGTCTGGCTTCGGCTCCTCGGGTGTTCACCAAGCTGGTGGCCCCGGTGCTGGCGTTACTGAGGCAGAGGGGCATTGCGGTGGTAGCATACCTCGACGATCCTGAGAGCGGAGTCTGCTTCGGCTCTGGAGGAGAATGTGGCTATCACCATGGCCTCGTTAAAGGACTTTGGCTGGCTGATCAATCTGCAGAAGTCGACGGTGTCACCATCCTGTCCCCTGGAATATCTGGGTCTGATTTTGGACACTGAGCACACGAAGGTGTTCCTACCTCCGGCCAAGTTACTAACACTGCAAGCAGCGGTGCGAACCCTGCTGTCACGCCGGTGGTCTTCCTTACAGTTTTGTATGCGGGTGTTGGGGCTCATGGTTTCAGCCTTCGAGGCGGTGCCCTATGCCCAGAGTCACACTCGGCTCCTTCAGCGAGTGATTCTGTCTCGGTGGGACAAGTCCCCACTGTCTCTAGACAATTTGATCAGATTGGATTCTCAGAGGGTCTTTGACATGGAGGCTTCGGGCCCCGGCCTTAACGTTGGGGAAGTCTTTTCTTCCCCTGAATTGGTCGATAGTCATGACGGACGCCAGCCTATCGGGCTGGGGTCCTGGGGCAGTTGTGTGCGCAGGGCCGCTGGTCGGCGCATAAATCTCGCCTTCCGATCAATGTGCTGGAGCTGAGGGCGATCAGGCTCTGTCTCGCCCACTGGACGGAAAGGTTGCACGACCTCCCGGTTCGGGTTCAGTCGGACAATGCCACAGCAGTGGCATATGTGAATCATCAGGGCGGAACGAGCAGCAGCTGCAGAAGCGGCTCTGATTCTGTGCTGGGCAGAACTTCATGTGCCGGCAATTTCCGCCATCTACATTCTGGGCGTGGAGAATTGGCAGGCGGACTTCCTCAGTCATCAGATGCTGGATCAGGGGGAATGGTCCCTCCATCCAGAAGTGTTCAGCCAGATTTGCCACAAGTGGGGCACGCCAGATGTAGACCTCATGGGGTCTCAGTTCAACCACAAAGTGGCTCCGGATTGGCCTAGGTGTCTGTGGTACGCCGACGTGGTGTGAATGGTGGCAGATGTTCCCTGGCGCCTTCCGCTGCGCGAAGATCTGTTGTCTCAGGGACCCATCTTGCACCCTGCTTTACCCTCGCTGGCTTTGACGGATTGGCTATTGAGTCCCCGGTGCTGAGGGATAGGGGTGTCGCTGACTCCGTGATTCCTACCATGCTGAAAGCGCGCAAGTGTACTTCGTGCAAGATTTATCATCGCACCTAGAAGGCCTATGTTGCTTGGTGTGAGGCGGAGGGTTGGAACCCCCGCTCTTACGTTGTGTCCAGGGTCCTGGCCTTTTTGCAGCAGGGCCTGGATAAAAAATTGGCCTTGAGTACTCTCAAGGGTCAGATTTCGGCTCTTTCAGCGATTCTTTTTCAGCAACCTTTGGCGTCACATTCATTGATTCGTACATTTGTACAAGGTGTGCTGCAGAAGCCACCATATGAGAAGATCAGGGATATTCCCTTACAATTGCTGTCGCAAAAAGTGGCTTTCTTGGTGGCCATTACATCCGCTAGGCGGGTGTCTGAGTTGGCAGCATTGTCCTGCAAGTCTCCTTACTTGGTCCTTCACAAGGACAAGGCGGCCTTGCGCCCATCTCCTTAGTTTTTACCGAAGGTGGTTTCTTCTTTTCACATTAATGAAGATATTGTTCTTCCTTTGTTGCGTCCGCATCCTTCACATCCTAAGGAATTTGAGTTATATTCATTGGATGTCGTGAGGGCTTTGCGGGTGTATTTGGCGGCTACAGACTCTTTTCGGAAGTCTGACGCGTTGTTTGTACTGACGTACGGTCCGCGCAAAGGATTGGCGGCCTCATCGGCTACTGTTTCCCGTTGGATCAGACAGACCATGACTCATGCGTATTCTGTTCGGGGCAAGGTACCCCCCTTTTCCAGTCACGGCTCATTCCACCAGGGCTGTTAGCACTTCCTGGGCTTTCAGACACCAGGCCTCGGTGTCACAGGTGTGCAAAGCGGCTACTTGGGCCTTGGTGCACACATTTACTAAGTTTTATAAAGTTGATGTGTCAGCATCTTCGGATGCTGCTTTTGGCCGCAAAGTTTTACAGGCGGCAGTGTAGGCGCGGCTGGCGCCTCCTGAGAGGTTTCTGTTGGGTACAGTTGTTGTCGTTTACCCACCCCTCTTTTCTGACACAGCTTTGGGACATCTCCACATGTCAAAGAGGGCTGCGTCTGTCAGTGAACGTAAGAGAAAAAGGGATTTTATTAAAACTTACCGTAAAATCCTTTTCTCTGAGTTCACTGACAGATGCAGCACCCACCCCTCTGCGTTGTGTTTGTAAGGCTTGTTACGAACTGATATTCTAAGCAGAGCAGGGGGGTTATATGGGAGAGAGAGGACGGCCCCCTGGGAGGGGCCAGCTTGCTTTCTTTCTTTTTGCCTAGTTAACTCCTGGCAGGATGTGCATATAACCCACATGTCAAAGAGGGCTGCGTCTGTCAGTGAACTCAGAGAAAAGGATTTTACGGTAAGTTTTAATAAAATCCCTTTATTTACATTTTACCTGTGTTTGGTACACTCTGTTGCAGTTCATACATTTCTGGTCACACCGGTCCCTGATACGACCATTCATCTTTACATTAGTGTGCAGCTTGGGAGAGTTCAGATATTGTCAGTGTAGTGTAGCGACGAGTCATTCATCTTTTCATTAGTGTGTATCTACAGTAGGGACAGTTCAGATAGTGTGACTGTAGTGTATTGGCCACCATTCATCTTTGCATTAGTGTGCAGCTAGGGACAGTTCAGATAGTGTCAGTGTAGTGCAGTGGTTCTCAACTCAGGTCCTCGGGACCCACTAACAGGCCAGGTTTGCAGGATAACTGAAATACATCACAGGTGATACCATTTGCTGCTCAGTGATTGCAGTATTCTAGTCTGCATCTCCCCAAGGTAATATTTAAAACCTGGCCTGTTGGTGGGTCCCGAGGACAGGAGTTGAGAACCATTGGTGTAGTGACTGTTTAACACCGTATATTTGATTGCGTTACTGCAAGTTTAACGCCATATATTTCTGTGCGTTACTGCAAGTTTAACGCTATATAGTTCTGTGCGTTACTGCAAGTTTAATGTCATATATTTCTGTTCGTTACTGCAAGTTTAACACTATATAGTTGTGTGCATTACTGCAAGTTTAACGCCATATAGTTCTGTGCATCACTGCAAGTTTAACGCCATATAGTTCTGTGTGTTGCTGCAAGTTTAATGCCATATAGTTCTGTACGTTACTGCAAGTTTAACGCCATATATTTCATTGCATTACTGCAAGTTTAACACCATACAGCTCTGTGCATTACTGCAAGTTTAACGCCACATAGTTCTGTGTGTTACTGCAAGTTTAACGCCATTTACAGTATTTCATTGCGGTACTGCAAGTTTAACGTCGTATAGTTCTGTGCATTACTGCAAGCTTAATGACATATATTTCATTGCTTTACTGCAAGTTTAACACCATATATTTCATTGCATTACTACAAGTTTAACACCAAATATTTCATTGCGTTACTGCAAGTTTAACGCTATATACTTATCTTGTAGTAAATTATATTATTTACATTTTACCTGTGTTTGGTACACTCTGTTGCAGTCCACACATTTCTGGTCACACCGGTCCCTGATAGTAGATGTAGTGTAGTGATGAGTCATTCATCTTTACATTAGTGTGTATCTAGAGTAGGGACAGTTCAGATAGTGTGATTGTAGTGTACTGACCACCATTTATCTTTTGCATTAGTGTGCAGCTAGGGACAGTTCAGATAGTGTCAGTGTGGTAACCGTTTAATACCGTATATTTCATTGCGTTACTGCAAGTTTAAAGAGGAAGTAAACCCTGATAGAGTTTGCTTCCTCTATACTCCCCTGCAAAGTAGAAGCACAATGGGCTACTATGCATGGCATAGTAGCCCATTATGTGTCACTTACCTGCAAATGAACCCTGCGATGTCCAGCGATGTCCCCTGTGCAGGCAGGGTCCATCTTCAGCCCCTCTTCCTTCCGGGGCTGCGACTCTGGCTCTGTGACTGGCCGGAGTCGCGTGACGTGGGAGCCTTCAGTCATGGCACGATCACAGTGAAGAAACAGCATGGAGGCCGTTTCTTCAATGCGTATGTGCCGAATGATGTTGGCACATCTAGTACACTGTATATCTCCTAAACTGTGCAGGTTTGGGAGATATGCAGGGAACCTACAGGTAAGCCTTATTATAGGCTTACCTGTAGGCTAAAGTGGTTGTCACAGGTTGACAACCACTTTAATGCCATATATTTCTGTGCGTTACTGCAAGTTTAACACTATATAGTTCTGCACGCTACTGCAAGTTTAAAGCCATATAGTTCTGTGTGTTACTGCAAGTTTAAAGTGGTTGTCAACTTGTGACAACCACTTTAATCTACAGGTAAGCCTATAATAAGGCTTACCTGTAGGTGCACTGCATATCTTCTAAACCTGTACGGTTCAGGAGATATGAAGTGTTGAAGCTGTGCCGATGTCATGTCGGCACATGCGCAGTGAAGGAACGGCCTGCGTGCCGTTCCTCCACTGCGGCCGTGCCATGACTGGTGGCTCCCGCGCGCATGCGCGGAAGTGACATCACGCGACTCCAGCCAGTCACAGCGCTGGAGTCACGGCCCCAGAAGGAAGAGGGGCAGAAGATGGAAGCGGCCAGCACAGGGGACAGCGATGGACATCGCAGGCTTCGTTTGCAGGTAAGTGGCACATAATGGGCTACTATGCGATGCATAGTAGCCCATTATGCTTCTACATTACAGGGGAATATAGAGGAAAGTAAACCCCATCTGGGTTTACTTCCTCTTTAACACTATATAGTAGTGTGCATTACTGCAAGTTTAACGCCATATTGTTCTGTGTGCTGCTGCAAATTTAACGCCATATAGTTCTGTACGTTACTGCAAGTTTAACGTCATATATTTAATTGCGTTACTGCAAGTTTAACGTCATATAGCTCTGTGCGTTACTGCAAGTTTTATGCCATATAGTTCTGTGCATTACTGCAAGTTTAACGCTATATATTTCATTGCGTTACTGCAAGTTTAACGTCATATATTTCATTGCGCTACTGCAAGTTTAACGCAATATAGTTCTGTTTATAAGTTGAGTTCACAAGGTAAAATCATTTTTTTTTTTGCCAGAAAATTACTTAAAACCCCAAACAGTATATATTTTTTCTAACACCCTAGAGAATAAAATGGCGGTTGTTGCAATACTTTATGTCACACTGTATTTGCACAGCGGTCTTACAAGCGCCTTTTTAAAAAAAAAATCACTTTTTTGAGTTAAAAAATAAGACAACAGTAAAGTTAGCCCAATTTTTTTCCATATTGTGAAAAATTATTTTACGCCGACTAAATTGATACCCAACATGTCATGCTTCAAAATTGCGCCCGCTCGTGGAATGTCGACAAACTTTGGTACTTAAAAATCTCCATGGGCAACGTTTAAAAATTTCTACAGTTTACCAGTTTTGAGTTACAGAGGAGGTTTGGTGCTAAAATTATTGCTCTCACTGTAACAATTGTAACAATCGCGGTGATACCTCACATGAGTGGTTTGAACACCGTTTTCATATGCGGGCGTGACTTTCGTATGTGTTCGCTTCTGCGCGCAAGCTCGGCGGAATGGGGCGCTTTAAATTTTTTTTTTCTTATTTATTTTACTTAGAAAAAAATGGGATCACTTTTATTCCTATCATAAGGAATGTAAACATACGTAATAGAAAAAAGCATGCCAGGATCTGTTAAATATGAGATCAAAAAGACCTCAGATCTCATATTTACACTTTAAAGCAAAAAAAAAGAAAAAAGAATAAAAATGACACATTATGGAGCCGCCTGGGGGCCATCTTACCCTTGTTTAAGTTTAACGCCATATAGTTGTATGCGTTACTGCATGTTTAACGCCATATAGTTCTGTGCATTACTGCAAGTTTAACGCCATATAGTTTTGTGCGTTGCTGCAAGTTTAACGCCATATAGTTTTGTGCGTTGCTGCAAGTTTAACGCTGTATAGTTCAGTGAGTTACTGCAAGTTTAACGCTATAAAGCTCTGTGCATTACTGCAAGTTTAACGCCATATATTTAATTGCGTTACTGCAAGTTTAACGCCATATACTGTAGTTCTGTGCATTACTACAAGTTTAATGCCATGTAGCCCTGTGCATTACTGCAAGTTTAACTCCATATATTTCATTGCGTTACTGCACATTTGACACAGTATATTGCAATATATTGTAGTGTATCCGTGGAGTGTGTCTGTGTAGTGAGTACAAAAATTAAAGTGCACCAAAAACACTTTCTATTGATTAAAGTGCATCCACGTACACATTTACACATCTTTATTACATTTGGTTAATAAGCACCCCCCCCCCCCATCATGTCTGGGAGGGCAACAAGGAGAGGCAGATGTTGCTATGGCACTGTAAGGGGTCCAGCAGTATATGTGTCCACAGGCACAGGTGGACGTGGTCAGTCCTCAGACAGGGCATCATTTCCTCGGTTTAGTGATGTTGCCCGTGCTATCTAGCCACAGCATGCAAAGGAGGTGGGGCACTGGCTTACTAAACCGTCCTCATCCTCCGTCACCCAAGCAGAGACTAGTACACAATCCCCTGCAGCTGTCAGAGCGGCTAAACCTGCCTCCTTGTCCACAGAAAAATTGTG
This sequence comes from Glandirana rugosa, assembly GCA_018402905.1. Taxonomy (NCBI): domain Eukaryota; kingdom Metazoa; phylum Chordata; class Amphibia; order Anura; family Ranidae; genus Glandirana; species Glandirana rugosa. The sequence goes on from BLSH010088107.1 coordinate 1,477,418, forward strand.
TTGGGACTTAAAATGACACATGTGGTAGGAAAAAATCACTGCCACACCAGTCATATTGCTCTTGCTTACAACCGTACCAGTCATATTGTCCCTGATCACCGTCACACCAGTTAACCATTTGCCTCCCAGGCCTATTCTCACACTCACATGCAAAATATTTTTACTGGATAATTACTTCAAACCGCCAAAAATTATATATTTTCTGAAAGCAAAGGTCCAGGGCAAATAAATGTTGGTTGTTGCAATTTTTTATGTCACACAATATTTGCGCAGCATTTCTTCAAACGCTATTTTTTTTTTAATTCATCTTAATGAATTTTAGTGCACACAAACACAATGTAATACCCTATTGTTTGTTAAAATATAAAGGATGATGTAATAGATCTCTTTTTTTTTTTTTTTTTTTTTGCTTTAAATTTTTTAGTGGTTTTACTAAGAGCATTCCAAAGTAATATATACAAATCTTTAGTAATAAATAGATCTCTTAACATGTCACGCTTTAAGATTGTGCGTGCCACTGCAATGGCAACAAACTACAGCACTTAAATATCCCCATAGGCAAGGATTTAAAAGCCTTTACAGGTTACCAGTTTAGAGTCACACAGGAGGTCTGGTGCCAGAATTATTGCTCTCACTCTGACGTTTGGATGGGTGGACAGGGGCGTTTTAACCATGGAGTTGATTGGGGAACTTCTGGGGAACTATGGGAACCCTGGTAGAACCAGTTAAACCAGAGGACATACAGGTATGTCCATATGAGGCAAGTGTCTCTGATCATCACTACACCAGTCAAATTAGGAGCTCTTTTGTTCATCCTTTCTTCAGCCTTCTGCACTTCCCAGTCAGTGAACATGGCATTCCTGGGGGCAGCCACGTACCAGTAGGCTAGGCTGGGACTGCTATATATGACACCACACTAAGCTATATTACCTGACCATTCTATAGAGGCGACTATTACAGTAAATTGGTTTTGATGCAATGGGTTGATTTATGTAATCCACAAGATATAAAGTGTGGTACGTAATCAGTCCAGACACTGAAAAAGTCTCACACCTGTGGTATCATCATACTCAGGAGGAGTAGAACAATGTGTTTTGGGGTTAATTCTAAGAATGCCCATGCTGTGTGTGAGAAATATCTTATTAAAGTGGAAGTAAAGTATATTTATGCACTTGTACCTACAGGTAAGCCTATAATAAGGCTTACCTCTAGGAACCATGAATATCTCCTAAACCTGCACAGATGTCACCAGCACATGCGCTCCGAAGGGACACCATGCCGCGGTCTGTGACTCCCATGCATATGAGAGACATCATTGCGACGTGGCCAATCAGACGGCCTGAGCACATGAACCTGGAAGGAAGACCCAGTGAAGATGGAAGCCCTCTCAGCGGTGACAGCACGCCGTGGGAGGGTTTCGTTCTAAGGTAAGTTTCTCATAATGTGCTAGTATGCGATGTGTACTAGCACATTATGCCATTACCATGGGGTGTCATTGTTAAGTATGTTGATGCTGTGCGTGAGAAATAACAACTTCCTGGAAAAAAAACGGAAAATTGTATACTCACCTTTCCGTAATTTTCCTTTCCTGGTGCATCTTCATGGCAGCATACACATGGGTTGTGGCTCCGCCCCCACAACATGATAGGCCCAGAAGGAAGGTCCAAGTACACGAGTCCGGCAGACTAACCGGTGCAGCGTTACTACAGAGAGTATACGTACCCTCAGTGTCTGGCGCCGTACCAC
>BLSH010088107.1:1483387-1499285 GCA_018402905.1 Glandirana rugosa
CAGAGAAAAGAAGTTAAAAGCATATGGAAAGCAAAGGGAAACGCTGTCACTTACGTCAAAGCTTGTTTAAAGCTTTCTTTGAGAGGCCTGCACCAGCATCGGGCTCCAACCATATCGCTCATTTAGAGACTGTACAGGAAGGACATCCACCCAGGAGAAGCTGAAATATGCCCCCCAGACCACCAGAATGGGGCTTCTAACCATATAGCTCGTTTAGAGACTGTACAGGAAGGACTTCCAACCAAGAGAGGCTGAACTTGGCTGGGGCGACAAGCGGTAAGGGATACCTCGCGACTCCAGTCCTGATCAGGTGAGGAAAAAAAGGAGAATGCGGTGAGCCGGGTCTGTCTTTGATTTATAGTTAACCAGTCCTATCATGTTGTGGGGGCGGAGCCACAACCCATGTGTATGCTGCCATGATGCACCAGGAAATTGTATTTCATTTCTTAAATTTGCCAAACATTGTGACAAAAAATTACAACTTTAAAAATCTCACCATGTCTCTTACTAAATACCTTGGACTGTTTACTTTCCAAAAAGGGGGTCATTTGGGGGTTATTTGTACTATTTTGGCATTTTAGGGCCTCAAGAAATGAGAAAGGCAGTCAGTACATCAGAACTCATCAATTTTTAAATATACAGTATATATCATAGTTTGTTGACATTATAAGGAGTCACTTCTTGATTCCCCCATCAACACAGTCAGTACAGTGCACAGTGTGATCAGTACTCTAGCTATGCTGGGAACTCCATGTACTATCCTCTAATGATCAGACTTGTCCTGATATGCCCCCGCTGCACAGCCATTCACTTGGAAGCTCAGTGTGCTGCTGCTGCTTCTCCTCCCTCCTATGCAGCTGAGAACAGAGGGAATGTAATCATTTATAAAAAAAAGGGAAAAAATATATTAATATATTTTTTTATATCTATACAAAAATGTTTTGCCTATCGTTTCTATCATAACCCCTTCACGCTGACCGTATGCAAATATGCGGCCTTGAAGGGGTTGTGCCGGGGTGATGCCTGCAGCAAAGATGGAATTTGGTACCCTACATATGTTTCGGGTTAGAACAGCAGACCCTTCATCAGGGGTAATTTACAACGGACGAGCATCGAGGTGTAATCTGCTCGTCCGTTGTAAATTACCCCTGATGAAGGGTCTGCTGTTCTAACCCATATGTAGGGTACCGAATTCCATCTTCGGACAACGGCAACATCTACTAGTTCAGCTATGACACTCTGTACTTAAGCATCTGTGGTGAAGTTTACCCTTGTTACACATATGTATTTTATGATTTTGTCTACTTGCTGTTTGTACAGTATGTACACTGTTTTATCAGCGGATAAATATAAAAATTCCTATTCGTTTTTTGATGAATAAAGCAAATTCAATTTTAAGGTGGTTTGGTGTACCTATTTAAAGTCCCAACAAGGGGGTTTACCTTTTTTTGTATCTATCAATAGGGATGAGGTGACCACCACTACAGATACACCTATAGCCTGCACGGTTTACCATTTTGCAATTTTAAAGCATGACATGCTAGGTATCTATTCATTCGGTGTAACATCATCTTTCACATTATAGAAAAAAAATTGTGCTAACTTTCCTGTTTAGTTTTTTTTTGTTATTCACGAAAGTGCAGTTTTTTCCCCCAAAAAAAATGTGTTTAAAAGACCGCTGCACAAATACGGTGTGACATAAAATATTGCAACGATTGCGATTTTATTCTCTAGGGTCTTTGTTAACAAATATATATATATATATTGTGAGAGATTAGCTTGTGGGGATCAACTTTCCTGAGGAAAATAGTCAGCGTGCAGGCAACTTTCTTTAAAATCTGGAGGCTTGCCAGGTTTATTTACAAAATAGGTTTGCAGGTAATAAGTCCTTGCCGTCCGGCGCTAAACTGAGCAGTATAGTTTCTTCACTATACGGTGTGGGGCTGGCCCCGACCCCCACAAAAAAGAAAAAAGCCTTGTCTTTTTAAAGTCCAAATGGACACAGAGGTTCCAGGTCAGAGCTCAAGTGAGATCTCTTCCTGATTATTTAAGCCACCTGCTGGTGGTCTCCAGTGGACCACAAACTCCAGACCGGAACCAGCCCTGCCATGGTGGCTGGTAAAATCCAGACTGGACTCTGTTTAATCTAGTCCAAATGAACGCATACGAGGCAATAGGTAACGGCCATCTACCACTTTGCCTCACATACCGTCACAATATATAATGTTTGGGGGTTCTAAGTCATTTTCTAGCAAACAATACAGATGTTAACTTGTAAGCAACAAATGTCAGAAAAAGGCTTAGGCATGAAGGGGTTAAACTGAATGGGTTGTTTTACAAGGTGATCGTTTACAGTCACTTTAACCACTTAAATACCGCCCCACGTACATTTATTACGGCAGGGCGACCATTTAGCGCAAAATCAGGTACCTCTACGTAATTCTCGTCTTCGGCCGGCATGGGTGCTGTCCTGTTTGGGTTGTCGCTGTCATCTATGCCTTCAGAACTCCCGAGATGATGTCCCCATTTGGCTTGCGGTCCCAGGCGCAGGCACCTTACTCCTAGCAGCATGGTATATGTAAGTTTCATCCTGTGGGGATACTTGCAATTTTTCTCCCCATTTTTTGATGAGCTTTGAATCATATTTGATCATTTTGATTCTATACCACATTCAATTTCCATGTTAGATAGGCTTGCTCCTGAAGAGTGATAACAAATCACAAAACGCGTAGAGCTACAAACGGTCCTATCATTTATGTACCAAGAATATATGACTTTTTACTGTATCTGATATGTACATTTCTGCTGGTATGCTTAAAACTCCATTGATGGTGGACAACAATTTTGCTATTAGCCATAGACATTATGTGAATATGTGGGTATATATATGAAAATTATTGCAATATGAACTAATACATTGTTATATATGTTTTTTATATTCTAGTATCATTGTAGAGCATGGTCTCACACTGCTATATATGTATGATTTGGAAAATAAATTACATTATTTTCATATTCAAGTATTTTTATTTACCATTGCACGCCTCATTTAAAGTCCCACCCCCTGTCCCCCCTTTGTAGATCACTGATAGGGATGGAGGCATGGGATCCCACTTAGCCATGCCTCATATAAAGTCCCACTAACCTTTACCTTTATATGTCACAATATATAATGTTTGGGGGTTCTAAGTAATTTTCTAGCAAACAATACAGATTTTAACTTGTAAGCAACAAATGTCAGAAAAAGGTTTAGGCATGAAGGGGTTAAACTGGATGGGTTGTTTTACAAGGTGATCGTTTACAGGCACTTTAACCACTTAAGGACTGCCCCACGTACATTTATTACGGCATGGCGGCCATTTAGCGCAAAATCAGGTACCTGTACGTAATTCTCGTCTTCGGCTCTCGATCGCGCGCACGCCACTGGAGCCCCACTCCTGCTATGATTGGACACAGCCAATCAGCGGGTCCAGCAGCCTTGATTGTTCTTAGAGAGGCAGAACAGTGATCTACTTATGTAAACAAGGCAGACCACTGTTCTGCCAGAAAGGAAAATGGAGATCTCATGTTTCTGCTAAGCAGAAACATGGATCTCTGTTTTCCTTAAGACCCCTTTCAAACTGGGTAATTTTTCAGGCGATGCGGTGCTAAAAATAGCACCTGAAAAACTCCCCTCCCCCATTCTCCCCAGTGTGAAAGCCCGAGTGCTTTCACACTGGGGCGGTGCGCTTGCAGGACGTTACAAAAAGTCCTGCAAGCAGCATCTTTGGGGCGTTGCGGTGACTGGTGTACACACCGTTCCTACACTGCCCCCTCCATTGAAATCAACGGACGGTGCTTCTGAAGCAGCTGTACACTGCCTCAGAAGTGCATCGCTTTTAACCCCTTGTTAACCCCTTCTTGGGGGTTAAAAGTGCCACGCTCCCGCCTGCATAGCAGCGCCATAGAGCCGCTGTAATAGAGGTAAAAGCGCCGCTAATTAGTGACGCCTTACCGCTACCACCCCTCCCTGCCCTAGTGTGAAAGTACCCTTAGTCAAAGCACTCCCCCTACAGTTAGAAAGCACACCCAGGGAACACATTTAACCCTCTGATTGCCCCTGATGTTAACCCCTTCCCTGCCAGTGTTATTTATAAAGTATCAGTGCATTTTTTTAGCACTGATCCCTGTATTGGTGTCACTGGTCCCCAAAAAGTGTCTTTTAGGGTCAGATTTGCCCGCCGCAATGTTGCAGTCCCGCTAAAATTCACTGATTGCTGCCATTACTAGTAAAAAATATTTTAAAAAAAGTAAGTAAAAGTAAAGTAAAAGTTCCTAAATTTATCCCGTAGTTTGTAGAAGCGATAACTTTTGCACAAACCAATCAATATACGCTTATTGGGAATTTTTTTTTTTACCAAAAATATTTAGCAGAATACATATTGGCCTAAATTGATGTAGTTTGTTTGGGAATGCTTTATAGCAGAAAATAAAAAAATGTGTTTTTTTTTCAAAATTGTCGCTCTTTTTTTTCTTTATAACGCAAAAATTAAAAACCGCAGAGACGATCAAATACCACCAAAAGAAAGCTCTATGTGTTGGGAAAAAAGGACGTCAATTTAGTTTGGGTACAACGTTGCACGACCGCGCAATTGTCAGTTAAACAACGCAGTACCAAATCGCAAAAAGTGCTCTGGTCAGGAAGGGGGTAAATCCTTCCGGGGCTGAAGTGGTTAAAGAGCAACTGTCATCTTTGTCTGCAGAGGCTCCACCTCTGACCCGCTGTTGACTCACCGACAGTCCCATTCACCCATTCATTTTAATGGGACGGCTGGTGATGCGGCAGTGACACAACAAGGTGAGGGACATGGCGGCAGCAGGTGAGTGGATGCCCCCTAACAGGCGCTGCCATGATGGATCTGAAATGACAGGTGCTCTTTAAATGTAAAAACGTATTCTTGCTGGTGGTTAGAATCTTTAACCACTTTAGCCCCGGAAGGATTTCCCACTTTAGGACCAGAGCACTTTTTGTGATTCGGCACTGCGTCGCTTTAACTGACAATTGCACAGTCATGCAACGTTGTACCCAAATGAAATTGACTTCCTTTTTTTCCCCACAAATAGAGCTTTCTTTTGGTGGTATTTGACCACCTTTGCGTCACTTCTGATCACTGCTATAAACAAAAAAAAAGCGACAATTTTGAAAGAAAGCCAATATTTTTTACTTTTTGCTATGTCCAAAAAAAACCAAAAAACAATAAAAAAAACGAATTTATTCATCAGTTTTGGCCGCTATATATACTTCTACATATTGGCGGTAAAAAAAAATCGCAATCGGCGTTTATTGATTGGTTTGTGCAAAAGTTGCCGCATTTACAAACCATGAGAATTAATTCATGGCGTTTTTACTATTTTTTTTTACAAGTAATGGCGGCGATCTGCGATTTTTATCGGGGCTGCGACATAGCGGCGGTCATGTCGGACATTTTTTACACTTTTTTGGGACCAATGACATTTATACAGCGATCAGAGCTAAAAATAGCCACTGAATACAGTATAAATGCCACTGGCAGGGAAGGGGTTAACTGCGTTCCCTGTGCGTGTTCTAAGAGTATGGGGGATGGGCTGCCAGGGGCATGACAGATCTAACTGATCCCGGGTACAGGGATCAGTAGATCTCTGTCATGCTGCCTGTCGGAACGGGAAACCGCTGTGTTTACATTGGCAGTTCCCCATTCTTCCTCTCTCTCACAGGCAATCGACATCCGCCAGCGACCCGCCCTGCCCGTTTCTCACGCATGCGCGAATCACCGTTTATAAACGCTGATTCGCGATAACGAGCCACTTTGCCGCAGTAGATATACATAAGGCGGTCGTTAAGCGGTTAATATTTGCAAACAAAATGAAGGTTTCCTATTTAGAATAATAAGCTGTCAGGTTAGTAAAACAGCGATATCAGAACCGATTCAATCATACAGTTTGTAGTGCACCATTTACAAAACAATGGAATAAAGGAATATTCCTGAACTTTGTTTTATCTCATGGTTACTGTGAAATTCTGTGAATGCATCAATGCAGTGCACGTTATCTCAGCTTGTAGAGCTTGGATTCATTGAATGAGTTTACCAAAAATATAAATATTGCAGAATATACAGCCTCATGCTACATAACTAAGCTCCATTTCATGCTGAATAAACTCAATTATTAATGTATCTTGAATAGAATACGGTCTTTAGATAGATTTTTACTCCAAAAGCATTAAAAAAATCGATTTAAAGGGGTTGTAAACCCTCCCGATTTGGTGAAAAACCTCTTGTAGTGCACCAGCCCCCCAGCCCCCCCATTTACTTACCTAAGCCAGATCGTTCCCGCGCCGGGGACGAGCCTAGCAGCTCCAGCCGGTGTCTCGGGTCCTGATTGGATAGATTGATTAATCATTGATTTTTATTCACCCAGATCTAAAATGATTCTTTAGGCCCCATTCACAGTCACACTGTGACGTGCGATGGCGGGTGTCGCGCTTTTGCACGTTTATGTGCGTTTCGTTTGTATTTTCGCGCTACATACATAGGGCAAACTGTTCATAGACGCAGTGGCGCATTGCAAAAAAAAATGGCCTGGTCATGGAGGGGGTAAAACCTTGTGGGGCTGAAGTGGTTAAACTTGTAAGCAACAAAAGCCAGAAAAAGGCTTAGGCAGGAAGGGGTTAAACTGAATGGGTCACTTTCAGCTTCTTCTCCTCCAGGCTGCTGCTGATATTTTATTGTAGCAACAACTTGACAGCAAAGTTTTCTTTGCCTTCCACCAATGACAGTGGCCGTCACGCCTCCTCCCCGGCCCCGCCTCTACAAGCCGAGCCATCTCCATGGTGATAGTACAAGCACTGCGCTTTGTATCCCTCCGCCTGCACGGCACGGTCTTACTCTTTATCCCTCAATATTCTCAAACACGGAGGAAAGAAACTTTGCATAAAGAATTTATTAACGAATACGACGAGCCGACGAGGCTTTCAGCCCACTGGCCGCGCTGTCTCCTCAGATACCGGGCACTATTTATCGGCGCGGATGAACACAGTGATATTGGAGTTTGGTGGGTTTGTAAACTTAGTTGCAGAGAGAGTTGGAGGAGCAGGTAAGAGGCGGCTGAGGTGCGAGGTTCACCATTGTACAGTGTGTGAGGGAGGGATAGACGACATATGGAGTCAGCCTCACAATACCTCTATCACTATATAATAAATATTGTCCTGTCTGATAGGTGTGTGTGAATAGTGTGTCAGGCTGGGGAAGTAAGGCTACTTTCACGCCTCACAAAATTGTGCGTTTACAAAATGTGCAAAACCAAAAAAAAGTCGCTTTTGCAGTGTCATTTATTGTTATCGGCCCCTGAAACGTAGAAAGCAGACGCTTAACAAGGCGCATGAGCTACTATGACGCTTGTAGGGGAGCCCATTGAAATGAACAGACTGCCCTATGTTGAACATACAAACGAAACGCACGTAAATGTGCCGCCATCGCACGTCATTGTGTGACCGTGGCCTAAAGAATCATTTTAGATCAGGGTGGATAAAAATCAGTTTTTTTATTTTATTTATTTTTTAATGCTTTTTTTGCTTACTGGGAACTTAAACCCCCCTCCTGCCCGGACCAATTTTCAGTTTTCAGCGCTGTCACTCTTTGAATGACAATTGCGCGGCCGTGCGATGTTCTCCCCAAACAAAATTGACGTCCTTTTTTTCCCACAAATAGAGCTTTCTTTTGGTGGTATTTGATCACCTCTGCGGTTTTTATCTTTTGCGCTATAAACAAATAAAGAGCGACGATTTTGAAAAAAGAACAATATTTTTTACTTTTTGCTATAATATCCAAAAAAAATGTATTCATCAGTTTAGACCGACATATATTCTTCTACATATTTTTGGTAAAATAATTGCGATAAGCGTATTTTGATTGGGTTTGCGCAAAAGTTATTGTGCCTACAAACTATGGACATTGGTTTATGGCGTTTTTATTATTTATTTTTTACTGGTAATGGCACCGATCTGCGATTTTTATCGGGATTGTGATATTGCGGCGGTCATGTCTGATGTTTTTGACACTTTTTTGGGACCAATGACATTTGTACAGCGATCAGATCTAAAAATAGACACTGACTACTGTATAAATGATACTGGCAGTGAAGGGGTTAAATGTGTTCCCTGTATGTGTTCTAACTGTATGGGGGGGCTGACAGGGACATAACAGATCTAACTGATCCCTATCAGAGGGATCAGTAGATCTGTCATCCCCCCCCCCCCTCACAGAGTGGGGAACCGCCTTATTTACATCAGCAGTTCCCCGTTCTGGCTCTCTGTGAAGGGACCGCGGGTCTCCAGTGGACATTGAGTCCGCCTGACCCGCGGGCACGCTCACGCAGCATGTGGCGGCAGCGAGAGCGAGCCTGGAGCGCACAAGGGGGAGGACGGCAATTTAGATCCACGCTGTAGCCGTCAATCGGCTATAGCGCGGATCTGAAGTGGTCAAAGCGATACTAAACGTTCATTTTTTTCCCCCCCTTAAAATAACTAAAATGTTATACTTCCCTCCTCTGTGCAAGGATTTTGCACAGAGTGGCCCCGATCCTCCTCCTCTGGGGTCACTTGGCGGCACTCCTGGCTCCTCCCTGAATCGAGCGACCTGTCAGGGAAGCGCTCTCCCATAGGGCACTTGTGCGGGCATGCTCCCATGTAAAGATGGGCTCAGGCGTGTTCGGAACTGCACGTGTCTGAGTCCACCAGGAAGTTTGCACTGCACCGCACTTATCACAGGCAGTGAAACATTTCCCGATGTGCCGCTGCAGCGATCAGGAAATGCTTCACTGCCTGTGATTAGTGCAGCGCAGTGCAAACCTCCTGGCGGGATCAGGCACGATCGGTTCCGAACACGTCCGAGCCCATTCCTGCGTCCATTGACACAGACCGCAGGACTCAGCCCCGCCTCCTGCGTCACTGGACTTGATTGACAGCAGCGGAAGCCAATGGCTCCCCTGCTATCCATCTATCCAATCAGGACCCGAGACACCGCTGGAGCTGCTAGGCTCATCCCCGGCGTGGGAACAATCGGGCTCAGGTAAGTAAACGGGTGGGGGGGGGGGGGGGGCGCGCTACAAGAGGTTTTTCACCTTAATGCATTAAGGTGGAAAACCGGGAGGGTATACAACCCCTTTTAAATCAAATTTATTTTAATGCTTTTGGAGTAAAAATCTATCTAAAGATAGTTTTCTATTCAAGATACATTAATAATTTAGTTTATTCAGCGTGCAATGGAGCTTAGTTATGTAGCATGAGGCTGAATATTATGCAATACAGGCGGTCCCCGGTTGTACAAACAAGATAGGGTCTGTAGGTTTGTTTTTAAGTTGAATTCGTTTGTAAGTCAGAACAGGTACTTTTTTTAACTGTAGCTTCTGCCAAAAAAAATATTTTTAAGCTTTTTGGATAGCATAGGGAAGGGGTAACACCTCTGTAATGTTTGTTTTTCTGTCTATGTTTCTGTTCAGAAGATTTCACCTCACTTCCTGTCCCAATGATAATTGGATTTTGAAAATTTGGGGTTGTTGTGGAAATAAACCTTGGTGATAAAGCATCAGTGGAGACTCCTTTTTCCCATAATAACTCTTACAGGAGTGAATTTCCCTTCCTATGGGGAGATTTCCTCTCACTTCCTGTTGTCTCCCTCCGTTTGTAAGTAGGAGTCGTTCGTAAGTCGGACGTTTGTAACTAGGGGACTGCCTGTATTTACATTTTTGGTAAACTCATTCAATGAATCCAAGCTCTGCAAGCTGAGATAACATGCATTGCATTAATGCATTCACAGAATTTCACAGTAACCATGAGATAAAACAAAGTTCAGGAATATTCCTCTATCCCATTGTTTTGTAAATGGTGCACTACAAACTGTATGATTGAATCGGTTCTGATATCGCTGTTTTACTAACCTGACAACTTATTATTCTAAATAGGAAACCTTCATTTTGTTTGAAAATATTAAAGATTCTAACTACCAGCAAGAATAAGTCCTTACATTTAAAGAGCACCTGTCATTTAAGATCCATCATGGCAGCGCCTGTTAGCGGGCATCCACTCACCTGCTGCTGCCACGTCCCTCACCTTGTTGTGTCACTGCTGCATCACCAGCCGTCCCATTAAAGTGAATGTCAGAGGAAGAGCGGCTGCAGACAGAGATGACAGTTGCTCTTTAAAAATTATGATTTAAATCAAACCTTTTTACTAGTGACTTAAATCAAATCCAGCCTGTTTTAGATGGTTTTCCATGGACGTCCACCCGGCAATTGAGATCCGTGCTGTAGCCGTCTTTCGGCTATAACGCGGATCTGAAGTTGTTAAAACAACGCAGTGCTGTATCGCAAAAAATAGCCTCATCAGGAAGTGGGTAAATCCTTCCGGGGCTGAAGTGGTTAATGTATTCTATGCATTAAGATGAGAAACCTTCTGTGTGTAGCAGCCTCCCCAGCACCCCCTAATTACTTACCTGAGCCCCATCTCTCTCCAGCGATGTCTAAGCCATCCGAGACACTCCTCTTGATTGACTGAGACACAGCAGTGGCACCATTGGCCCCACAGCTGTCCATCAAAGTCAGTCAGCCAATCAGGGGAGAGAGGGGGCGGAGCCAGGCCGGGCCCCATTTTTGAATGGATACACGTAGCTATGACTCAGGTGCCCCCATAGAAGGCTGCTGGCTGTGGGGGCACTCGATAGGAGGGAGGGGCTGGGAGCAGCAAAGAGGGACCCGAGAAGAGGAGAATCCGGGCAGCTCTGTGCAAAACCAACTGCACAGAGGAGATAAGTATAACATGTTTGTTTTTGTTTTTTTAAAAAAACAAGACTTTACAATCACAATAACAAAAACAGCATTATTTTGAAATGGTACACTAATAGCACACACAGTCTTTGATTTCAGAAATATGTTTACAGTTCAAATTCGATGTAAAATTTGTTTCGAATTTCAATGTGAAATTCCGAAATTTTGTCTCGTTATTCTCGAGCGTTTGTCTCGAGCATTCGGCATACTTCGTTTATACTGTAATTTCGGGTATTCGGATATATCCGAATAACAAAAAAATTGTTAGAATATTAATTTGGAATGAAACAAACCGCACATGTTTACTGTTCGCATTTAGGGGCGGTTCACACCAGAACAGAAAGGCCTGTTCCATGTGTGTTTCCTGTCCAAAACGTACTGCCTTTGCGATCTGCTGCAGGTGCCAATACATTGTTAACAGCATTCCAAATGCAGTGTGTTTGCGGGCACCGGATCCATGCCATTTGGTGTGTTGCATTTTTCAAAAATAGTGTATGCACTGCGTTTTGTACAATCCAGTGCAAGTTCAGCTCATTCAAATGAATGGCCTGAAAATAACATTGCATGCGAACGCACTGGAGCGGGCACCACGTTCTCGTGTGATTCTGGTTGAACCAGTTGTGAACTGAAGTAATAAAGATTGATATTCCAGTAGGTATATTTGTGCTTTTAAATTATACATATTTATAATTTGAAAAAAAAAAAACCTTGCTTAATATACCGTTTTCAGCATATGTTGTGCAGGTCATGTGATTGCTTTTGCCTCCTCAGCACATCACAGACCTGCGGGTGGACGTGTGTACATTGGGGCATGTATGTAATTTCCAGAAGTGACACTTGCCACTGAGCGCCAGCGTTTCCAAGGTGATGAAGTGTAAGAACATACCTGTTGGCATAACATCACTTCCCCCTTTCCCAGCTGTTGATCGAGAGAGGAGGAATGGGTGGGGGAGGTGGCTACACACTGACCATGGAAGATACAGCGCTGTGCGCTTACACAGCCTGTTTGTATTTAAGAATGGGACGACAAGAGAAGCAACCTGATCATGCTAGCACAGATTGTTTTTTTATGTATTTTTAAGGTTACAATCACCATAAATTGGAACAATTCCCGCCTAGGATTCAGCGATGCAGCGTCCCTGAGCTCCCTGCCCAGCCCTGACATCTTCAGGGGGCCGGCTTCTGGGTTTTGCTCGCCGGCTGCTGTCATTGGCAGAGATGATGTCACTCCCACACATGTGCGGTAGCTCAGTCAGATTCAGCATTACCGAATTTGTACAGTGAGATGCACGTGCACGACTCACTGTACAGCGGCGGGCAGGTAAGTAACTTTAATGCAGAAGAGACAAAGCTGCCCATTTTAAAACTCAGGACTAAAGTTCCAATCACAAATTGGTTACATGTGAATAAGGCTTCTGAATGGCCCTGAATACAGATAGTTTGCATCTAGGGCCAGCAGTACTGATGGCACACAGACTGGACTGAACTTGTTTGAATGATATATATTATATGAATAAAAACCCCCGTTAGACTTACCAGTAACGGTATTTCCAGGAATCTTCCAGGACAGCTACTTGAGAGATGACTGGCTCCGTCTTCTACAGGAAACACAAATCAGACACAATTTAAAAGGCCCCTCCCTTTCCTCTGACCCTCAGTTGTTTGAAGGTCAAGTAACCCTCCACCGTCAGTGCACTCGGCAGAGGAAAAAACTGGAATATTCACTATAACCCACCACCACCAGCTGAAACTTCAGGATACCAGTGAATAAAGAATAGGGTGGGAATATGGAAGCTGTCCTGGAAGATTCCTGGAAATACCGTTACCGGTAAGTCTAATGGGGGTTTTCCCCCCTCATCTTCCAGGACAGCTACTTGAGAGGATAAGCAAGATTCTATACCTTAGGGAGGGGCGACAGCCTGTAGCACCTTCCTTCCGAAGGATAGGTCCTGGCTGAGGAGGATCTGGATTCTATAATGCCTCACGAATGCATGAGCAGAGGACCAGACAGCAGCTCTGGATATATCTTCCCATGATGCTCCTGCTCTTTCTGCCCATGATGTGGCCAGAGATCTGGTCAAATGAGCCCTAATTGTGGCTGGAGGAGACTGATCTGACGCCCTATATGCAACACGGATGGATTCTCTAATCCATCTGGCAATAGAACTTCTGGATGCCTTGGTCCCTTTTCTGGGGCCACTAAATAATATTAGTAGTTGTGAAGATTTCCTAAACTCACTAGAAACTTCTAGGTACCGTAGTAGACATCTTTTTACATCTAGAAAATAAAATCTTTCCTACTCTGAATTCTTGGGGGAGGAACAAAAACTAGGAAGTGTCACTTCTTGGGACCTGTGAAACTTGGACGCGACTTTGGGTACGTACAAAGGGTCAGGACTAATCACTACCCTGTCGTCCAAAATCTTTAAGTAAGGGTCTTTACAAGAGAGGGACTCCAAATCAGAAATCCTTCTCCCTGACGTAACTGCTAAATGTAAAACCATCTTGAAAGTAATTAACTTCAAAGAGATCTCCCTTAAAGGCTCAAAGGGAGCTCTGGTAAGAGTATTCAATACTAATGACAAATCCCAAAGAGGAATCTGCCTCAAAATCCTGAGTGTGCGCCTGGATCTGGCTACAAGTAACCTTTTAACCAAAGGATCCTCGGCCAATTTCCTTTGCAAAAATAAAGATAAGGCAGTGACCTGCACCCTGAGAGCGCTGACCGCTAGCCCCTTCTCTACCCCCCTCTGCAAAAATTCCAGTACACAAGGGGTAGATAAGGAGTCTTCCTGCACGCATTTGCCAGGATACAAGGGTTTTCCAAATCTTACCATAAATTTTTCTAGTAACTAACTTATGGCTATCTAGAATCGTGTCAATCACCTTCGTTGAACATCCTTTTAGCTGTAGGATGCGCCGCTCAGCCTCCAGGCCGTCAACCGGAAGGTCTGAGGGTTTGGATGGATCACTGGCCCCTGACGGAAAAGGTCCCTCTTCTCCGGCAGGGGCTAAGGTGATCTTATGGACAGTGCCTTCAGGGCGGAGAACCAACTCCTCCTGGGCCACCATGGAGCAATTAAGATCACTTCCACTTGTTCCTGCACAATTTTGCGGACCACAAGTGGCAAGAGAGGGAACGGAGGAAAGGCGTAGGCCAGGGAAAAGTCCAACGGGAGAGAGAGAGAGCATCCGTCCCTAAGGACTTCGACTCTCTCTCTAGTGAGAAGAAGGCTGGAAGCTTCCTGTTGCAAGTGGACGCGAACAGGTCCACTTGTGGGACCCCCCACCTTGAAATGACTTCCTGGAAGGTCTCTTGATCCAGTTCCCAATCATTGGGACTGATATCCATCCTGCTTAAGTAATCGGTCAGCACATTTGTCGATCCACTGATGTGAACCGCTCTGATTGATAAGGCTTTGCCCTCTGCCCAGGATAGTATCTCCTGACTTAATGCTAGCAAACTGTCCGAGCGAGTGCCCCCCTGTTTGATTAGATACGCCACCGTCGTGGCGTTGTCTGAACAAATGAATAGGTCTCTTGACCCTACACTTGCTTCCAGGGCCACAACTGCCTTCTTTACTGCTAAGAGTTCCCTGAAGTTGGAAGACTGGGTTGCTTCCTCGGGACACCAGGCACCCTGTGCCTGCCAGTCCTCTGTGTGAGCCCCTCAACCCCAAAGACTGGCATCCATGGTGATCTTTATTAGGGAATGCTGTGCCCAGGCCTTCCCTCCCTACAGACGTTCCAGCCACTCCCACCAGGACAGACCGAGAGAATCGTCTCCTGGCAGAGGCACAAGTTTATCCAAGGAACCCCTCCTGCGATCCCAGTGACATAGTAGGAACGCCTGAAGGGACCTGGAATGACACTGAGCCCACGGCACTTCCGGGATTGCTGCAGTTATTAATCCTAATAACTGCATGATCTGTCGCAGGGAGGCTTGTGGTAGCGACCTGAAACCCCGCACGGAGCGAAGGATCTTGGATATTTTTTCCTCTGGAAGAAAAATCCTTTGGGCAACTGAATCTATCAGATAACCCAAAAATAGACAATTCTGGGAGGGAATCATAGCAGATTTTAGTGGGTTGATCTTCCAACCCAACTTCTGAAGGGTCTTCAAAATTAACTGTAGCTCCTGGCAAAGCTTCGCCTTTCCTGCCAAAAAAAACAGAAAGTCGTCCAGGTACGGGACGATTGTGATTTTTTGCAATCGGAAAAAAGTCATGACCTCTGCCATGATTTTTGTTAAAATCCTCGGTGCTGCCAAGAGACCAAAAGGAAGGGCCTTGAACTGCCAATGAACTGGACCATCGTCCATAAGGATAGCAAATCTCAGGAACTTCTGATGCCTCTGGTATATAGGAACATGAAGGTAAGCATCCTGAATATCCAGGGTTACCATAAATACCTCTGGTAACAACAGATTCCTGAGAGAGTGAATAATCTCCATCCGGAACCATCTGTAAACTAGAAATTTGCTCAGGGCGCTTAGATTGATCACCATCCGAAACCCTCCGGATGTCTTCCTGACCAGAAATACATGAGAATAGAAGCCCTTTTTTAGATACTTGTGACATGGGGGCATCTAGTTTAGGACACTTAAAGAATTTTTCCTCAATGTCCGATTGGAAGGGGAGCCTCCTTTTGTGACCCCTGGACTGGAATAACCTTTTTTCCGGTTCCTTCCATTCAGACAGCACCATGTCTTTGAGAGAATTTTCCAATAAGGTCAGGTCCCCAGTGTTTTCCTCCGAGGGGAAGGTTAGCCTGTAACTCCTTTTTAAGAAATTCACAGGATTTGATCTACGGGGGTACAGTGTTCATAGATTTTTTCCCGAAGATAAGAGTACATAAAGACCAGTCCTTCTGTAGGCCTCCCAAAGCCTACCACTAGTTAGATTCGCGGGACTCGTTTAAAGATCAAATGTCTACCAAGGCCTACCTCTAATAAGTGAGAGAGTCCTTAGACAACAATGGTCTCCATAAATACCATTGGGACCTATAAGTCCTACGAATGGAAGTACAAGGATATATGGTCTCCGTAGTCTTCAAGGACTCT
>BLSH010088107.1:1509086-1531842 GCA_018402905.1 Glandirana rugosa
TGTAGACTCTATAACTTTCACAAAGACCAAATAATATACACTAATTTGGGTTATTTTTACCAAAGACATATAGCAGTATAAATTTTGGCCAAAATTTACGAATAAAAATTACTAATTTGCAAAATGTTATAACAGAAATAAAGAAAAATGCATTTTTTTACAAAATTTTCGGTATTTTTCCATTTATTGCTCAAAAAATAAACACCCCAGTGGTGATTAAATACCACCAAAAGAAAGCTCTATTTGTGTGAAAAAAGGACGAAAATTTCATTTGGGTACAGTGTAGTATGACTGAGTAATTGTCATTCAAAGTGTGAGAGCACTGAAAGCTGAAAATTGGTCTGGTTAGGAAGGGGGTTTAAGTGCCCAGTTGTCAAGTGGTTAATATTGGCAGTAGAATCAGCTGCTGCCACTGTAGAAATACAGGTCTCACATAACAACTTCCTATAACTATCCGGGAGTTTTGCTCTACAGTTGCCACATTTGTTCTTAGGAGGCTTGTCAATCTAAGAAAGAAAAAAACAAAGCAGGGGAGAACATTTCAACCTCACCGTCTTTAGGAGGCTTGTATACAATTCTCCTAACAAGCCCGGCTAAATGCTTCCCAAGTAACATCAAAAGGGAGACACTTACCTTAGGGGCTGCAGAGGAACCAGACCCAGCCACTGTGCTTACATGAGCGGGTGCTCTGTCCTCGGAAATGTCTTCCGCCTCCATACCATTGGATAAGGCAAAAGACTGGACAGGGAGAGCGATGTGCGCCGTCCGTCTCCAAAAGCTGCTATCTGGCAGCCATCCCCAGCAGTGTGCATCCTATATGTGCGGCACCTGGAAATGATGTCACATTACTTCCGGCGCCATCTTACTGGTCACTGGAAATGCATCATCCGGCGCCATCTTGCTACACCCAAACAGGGAAGCACGAGGAACAAGCCCTGCTGGATGCCACACATAGTCTCTGGGGAGTGGGAGTCACCAAGACTGCAGGAAAACCAAGGCAAGTACCCACACACTCACACACTCACACATGTGAGTGCACAAGGGGGGGACCCTTTTCAGTCTGTATTGCAGAAAATACCATTGACAGAGCCACAGCCATTCAGTGTATATTTGAAACAGGGGGGTCCGCTAACCACAGTTACCAGACCTAGCAAAAAAACAAACATTACGGTGCCCACTCCTGGAGATCTGGAGGCACAAAACAACTGAGGGTCAGAGGAAAGGGAGGGGCCTTTTAAATTGTGTCTGATTTCTGTTTCCTGTAGAAGGCAGATCCAATCATCTCTCAAGTAGCTGTCCTGGAAGATGAGGGGGAAAGAGGTCTTGTCATTATAATCAAACCAAAAGCGTTCATCCATGTTTATTGGTCTGTGCCCACTTTAAATGAGTCTCCCCTTTTGGCCATGTTTCCCTTGTAGGTGACACAAGTGCAATTACTTTTGCTTTCTTGTGACCCAGAGTCAGCTAGTACTGGACTATTTCTGCCATCAGCCGACATCACAGAGCATTTTCAGGCTTTGGAAGGATCCTGACCATATTGTCGGGATCCACCCAGCTGGCTCCAACTCTCGGCATGTAGCCAGCCCAGCTCTCCAGTGAGCACTGGAGGGGCAGAGCGGAGAGCAGTTCCTGACAGGCACCGCTATCTGTTCAGAGCAGATCGAGAGCTCAGTACTTCGGCTTGGAGGCGACATGGGACAGCTGCAGCATCACACCAATGCTACAGCTTAGAGGTAGGTATGTATGTTTATTTTTTTTCATAACTTTCAACTTCTCCTTCAATATTTTCAGACTAGTGACTCAATCACTTTAAGTGAATTACGGACTAAAGCTGGCCATACATAGTTCATGGCTAGGGGGCTGAACAAAAAAAAACTAACTCATTTCCTCATGCACTCAATGGGGAATCCTTCTCGCTGCGCTATTGTATTCTGACAGTAAAGAGACTTTAAGAATACACAGATCAGCAGATTGGCCATTGTCTACAGCCACTGATCAAGCGGCTTTATCCGACAGGGTGGTTGCACAGAAGTCGATCAGTAGACAACGATTTAACTGCATTGGCCACACATTGATGAAAATTCAGCCAGTCACTGCTGTATCAGCTGAATTTCGATCCATCTACGACCACCTTTAGTCACCCTTTCTGAGTTCCATGTTACACCATCATTTAGGGTGTAAGACAAAACACTGTCGGTATCTGCAGGACTCCCACCCCCAAACTGCCCCCTACGTATAATATCTGGAACTCTGCTCCCCACTGGCTTCTGTAACTTTTTTTTTCATTTGGCGTGGCTGTAGGGACAGAGCCTGCACATCCTCATCATTTATTTCACAGAGATCTGTGAATGGGGATGCTACAAGTCACATCAGCCACAACAGTAGTGGGACTTTTTCTCCATGGTTCACAAGTGTGATGATATCATAGTCTATAAATGAACGTCTGTGCCTCTGTATGGACCTGAGGCTGAAGGAATAGTCTGCAGATGTCTGACAACTGCACCTGCGGTCCACCGATTGTGGTTGCGATTCTTTGCAGGCTGCAGTGCAAAAAAATTATAAATGCACATTTCTTTAACCACTTCCTTACTGGGCACTTAAACCCCCCTCCTGCCCAGACCAATTTTCAGGTTTCAGCGCTGTCGCATTTTGAATGACAATTGCGCGGTCGTGTGACGTTGTACCCAAATAAAATTGATGTCCTTTTTTCCCCACAAATAGAGCTTTCTTTTGGTGGTATTTGATCACCCCTGCGTTTTTTATTTTTTGCGCTATAAACAAAACCAAGAGCGACAATTTTGAAAAAAGAACAATATTTTTTACTTTTTGCTCTAATAAATATCCCAAAATAAAAAAAAAATTATTCATTGGGTTTGGCCGATTTATATTCTTCTACATATTTTTGGTAAAAAAAATCGCAATCGGCGTTTATTGATTTGTTTGCGCAAAAGTTATCGCGTCTACAAACTATGGGAATTGATTTATGGCGTTTTTATTATTATTATTTTTTTTACTAGTAATGGCGGCGATCTGCGATTTTTAGCGGGACTGCGATATTGCAGCGGACATGTCGGTCATTTTTGACACTTTTTTGGGACCAATGACATTTATTCAGCGATCAGAAATTTAAATGTCCACTGATTACTGTATAAATGTCATTGGCAGTGAAGGGGTTAACCTGCAGGGGGCAGTGAAGGGGTTAACAATGTTCCCTGGGTGTGTTCTAACTGTGGGGGGGATGGGCTGGTCGGGACATAACAGATCTAACTGATCCCAGTGACAGGGATCAGTAGATCTGTTTGTCCCCTGTCACAGAACGGAGAACCGCCGTGTTTACATCAGCGGTTCCCCGTTCTACAGCTCTGTAAGGCGATCGCGGGTCAGGAGCGGACATCGAGTCCGCCCGACCCGCGGGCGCGCCCACGCAGCGTGCGGCGGCCGCGCGTGCCACCGCCCAGAGCGCGCAGGGGGCGTGTGAAGGGGCGGACGTCCATGGACGTCCACCCGGATTTCCAGATCCGCGCTGTAGACGTCTTTTGTCTATAGCGCGGATCTGGACAGGTTAAAGCTTTAAGTGTAAGTTCACCTTTACAGAAAATCTGTAACGTGAACTTACACTGGACCCCCTTCCTATCGCACCCGGTCCCGCTGTACCTGAGGCCGGCGATCTCCCACACTGACACATCGTATCGCCGCTTTACCGGTCTGGGGATTTGAAATCCCCGCGGCTTTCTCTACTCTTCTCCAGTGCTGACAAGATGGGCTACGTCGGTTTTGTTTGGTCAGCGCCACCCAAATGACGCCACCGACCAATCAGAATGCCTCCTCTCCGTACCTCTCTACGAGGTACGTTTAGGAGATTAAGCCGCAGGGATTTCTGATCCCCGGACTGGTAAAGCGGTGATATGATGTGTCAAAGCGGGAGATTGCCAGGTTCAGGTACAGCAGGAATGCCCTTTAAAGTGGTTGTCAACTCATGACAACCACTTTAACCTACAGGTAAGCCTATAATAAGGCTTACCTGTAGGTGCCCTGCATATCTCCCAAACCTGTACAGTTCAGGAGATATGCAGGGTAGTAAATGTGCCGACGTCATTTCGGCACATGCGCAGTGAAGAAACAGCCTCCGTGCCGTTTCTCCACTGTGATCGTCCCGTGACTGGCAGCTTCCACGCGCATGCGCGGGAGTGACGTCACGCGACTCCGGCCAGTCATAGAGCCGAGTCGTGGCCCCGAAAGGAAGAGGGGCTGAAGATGGACACCGCCAGCACAGGGGACAGTGCTAGACGTCGCAGGCTTCGTTTGCAGATAAGTGGCACATACATAATGGGCTACTATGCGATGCATAGTAGCCCATTATGCTTCTAGTTTACAGGGGAATGTAGAGGAAGTAAACCCAATCTGGGTTTACTTTCTCTTTAAAGTATAACTTAAGGCAAAACTTTCTTTTTAATATTGGATAGAGTGGAGAGGGTTTACAACCCCTGTCCGTCTTTATTGCTGTCTGTGCCTCCATTAAGGAGACTCTCTATTTGTCCCGTTTACCATTATCAGTGAAAGTAAAAGAAAACCCCAAATTTTGGGTTGTCCCCAGAAGAGTAAGGCCTCATGCATACTAATGCTGAAGAAACACATTTCTGTTGAGCACATGTCACTTTAGCCTTGAGCTGTTCCTTTGGACCACTGGATTGAAAGCTGCTGGACCATATAATACATGCTGGTGCCTTACCAACTTCCAGTAAGTGCATTCACTTATCAATGTGGATTGTCACTCTAGACCACCATCAAGTTGAACACAAGTCTCCTTAATTTCAAACTGTCTCTTGGATTACGCTGTGGACATATATATATATATATATATATATATTGGACTGTAGCGAAGTGGGCGTCCCTATCTGGAACTTAGCCTCTCAACTGCATCCAAGATATACACTAATCTATCGTGGTCGTTTTATTTCCGCTCCGTGGGGAGGGGGCTGCCCACATAAGGTCCACAATAACCATGCACTTTGGACTGTTTATTATTGTTCTCATCTATTGTTGGTATAACCTATCAAGAGAGCCTGACTATGCCCACCCTTTCTGCCCAGCTCCTCCATTCATAGAAGCCGTACTAAAGCTTCTTTGCATCAAAACTGATCTAAGAATAGAGGACAGGCGGCTGATTGATAGCTCTACCCCCTCTATTCATAGACCATATTTCATTCATAAAAACTCCAGTATGGCTTCTATGAATGGTGGAAAGGGCGGGCATAGTTGGACCTTCTTGATGAGAGCCTGTGACAGCCATTTAGTTGTATTAGCATCTAGCATTTTGAAGAAGAGAGACCAGCGGTTTTCTTTTTCCAACATAGGCAGGTTAAATAGATCCAGGTTTTAAGGCATCTATGCATATTTTGACCTGAGTGTTTGAGTTTGCAAAGCTTCCAATATTCTGATTGGATCTGAGAAAATCCAAGCATGTCGCGGCATTTGTTCGGTCATATTTTTAGGTCATTTGAAAAAGGATGGTCTTTTAGGCTGTGTTCGCAAACGCAGTATATTTAAAAGGAGATGCTTGCCAGACATTTTCACCTGCTCAGTGCCCATCAAGCATCAGGAAAGATAGGGTGTTTTCGAGAGGAACAGTTTAGTGCACACTCTTATGTTAGACTGGCATCACATAACGTATAATTTTTGCTGCACCAGGCCTTTCGTCTGTGGGAGCTTGATAGCATTGCTGCTTCAACCTTAGTACATAAATAACTGACCAATTGAAAATCTAAAGATATTTATTGGAAGTTAGTAGAATTTATTGTCACCAAGACAGAAAGTGATGGGAAATGCAACTTTACAATGGTCACCAGAACAGGAGGTCAGAGTGAAAACTTCCAATAGGGACACCTGTTTAGGTGATAACTGTCTTTCACTTCCCGTCACTTTGGACTGTTTTCTTCTCCCTATTGCATTTCCAGGATAGGAGGATAGGATACTCTTCCCAAGGGGACACAATGTTGATAATGTTTGATAGAAGGATCAGAAGCCCTCCAAGGGTTACCTGTGCAGCCTCTCTCATTAACCACTTACCAACCGGAAGGCTTTCCAGCTTTAGGACCAGAGCACTTTTTGCGATACGGCACTGTGTGGCTTTAACTGACAATTGCGCGGTCGTGCGATGTTGCACCCAAATAAAATTTCCCACAAATAGAGCTTTCTTTTGGTGGTATTTGATTGCCTCTGCGTCATTTCTGATCGCCGCTATAAACAAAAGAAGAGTGACCATTTTGCAAAAAAACCCAAATTTCTTACTTTTTGCTAAAATTCAAATCCAAAAAAAAAAATATAAAAAAACATTTATTTTCACCGGTTTTGGCCGATTTATATTCTTCCTCATATTTGTGATAACAAATCACAATTGGCGTTTATTGATTGGTTTGCGCAAAAGTGGCCGCGTTTACGGATGTTGAGAATTCATTTCTGGGGTTTTTATTTTTTACTAGTAATGGCGGCGATCTGCGATTTTTAGTGGTACTGCGATATTGCAGCGGACATGTCGGACATTTTTTAGACTTTTTTGGGACCAATGACATTTAATCAGCGATCAGAAATTTAAATGTCCACTGATTACTGTATAAATGTCATTGGCAGTGAAGGGGTTAACCTGGGGGGGGAGAGCTAGGGGTTAACTGTGTTCCCTGGGTGTGTTCTTACTGTGGGGGGGTTGGGCTACCATGGGCATGAGAGATCTAACTGATCCCAGTGACAGGGATCAGTAGATCTCCCATGCCTGCACTGTTAGAATGGGGAACCGCCGTGTTTACATCGGCGGTTCCCCGTTCTTTCCCTGTGGCCGCTCATCGCGGCTCGCCGGCGGACATCGGGTCCGCCCGAGCCAAGTGCACACTCCTCAGGAGTGCGGCGGGCGCGCGTGCGTGCCCCCTAGTGGCTGTTCGCAGATCACCGTCTTTTTACGGCGATTCGCGCTCAGCAACCCCGCTGCCGCCGTGAAAACAAGGCAGGCGGTTGGGAAGTGGTTAAAGTACAGTAAAACCTTGGATTGCGAGCATAATTAGTTCCGGAAACATGCTTGTAATCCAAAGCACTTGTATATCAAAGTGAATTTCCCCATAAGAAATAATGGAAACTCTTTCAGTTTATAGTTCATATAAAAGGCTTATAGCAATATGATCGGTTGTGTAACCATAAAATGTCCATCCACAAATGGCAGCCTCCACAAGGGGATTAGAAGCAAAATCCAGCAGGAACTACAGAATATGAAAGAGGCGCCTCTAAGTGTAGCAATATGGTTACATTTAATGAAGGTACAACATTTAGCAATTCACATGGTTGATGATTAAAAGAGGCACATCTAAGTATGCAGGCATCCGGGGTAAAGCTGCCCACACCGCCAGCTCTCACCGCTGTCAGTCTGCAATCATGATGGGGAAGACTACCCAGCAGTAGAGCGATCTGAAAGCGAGGCTTGAAGCGTTGTGGAGCGCAGCATGGTGGTACGGAGGATGGACTATGCGGACAGCTTACTGCATACTTAGATGTGCCTGTTTTAATCATCAACCATGTGAGTTGCTAAATGTTGTAACTTCATTAAATGTAACCATATTGCTACACTTAGAGGCGCCTCTCTTCTGTTTTAAACTCAGTTGTAATGTGACGCTACTCTTCTATCAAGACATCGCTTGTATACCAAGTCAAAATGTATTTAAAAATTTTGCTTGTCTTACAGAACGCTCTCAAACCAAGTTACTCTCAATCCAAACTTTTACTGTACTGTAGATCTGAGCCCCAATTAAAAAACATTTATAAACACTGCTCCAAAAACACTCTTGAGCAGCCAGTAAATAGCTCTGATTTGAGTTATTGGGCAGCTCAGATCACAGTCATGATCTACATAGCCAATCGGAGTGGCTCTGGAACTTGTCATAACTGTGAACCTATCACAACCATCACAGGCATAAATACTAGTAGTCTTTACAGCTGGAGGACGCTCCCCTTCCTCTGTTGTGAATGAACAAAGTGTTTGTAAACATAAGCAGGAAGGAGGATTGCAGCAAATCGAAGGAGAAAGTGTGTGTGACCATAAATTATGGTGGTATTGTTTTTTTTAAAGGTGGAGGAGTTTAAAGTGCCACTAACCACCAATGATTGTGGGATTGTATTTTTAACCAGTACAGATCCGCGCTATAGCTGAAAGACAGCTACAGCACGGATCTGAATTACCGGGCGGGGCGGAACGGGGAACCGCCGATGTGAACGCGGTGGTTCTCCGTTCTGTAAAGTGGGACATAACAGATCTACTGATCCCTGTGATCGGGATCAGTTAGATCTGTTATGTCCCTGCCAGCCCCGCCCCCACACAGAACACAATGAGGGAACACAGTTAACCCCTTCACTGCCCCCTTAGTGTTAACCCCTTCACTGCCAATTACATTTATACAGTAATCAGTGGCTATTTAAATTTCTGATCGCTGTATAAAAGTCATTGGTCCCCAAAAAAGTATCAAAAATGTCTGACCTGTCCGCTGCAATATCGCAGTCCTGATAAAAATCGCAGATCGCCGCCATTACTAGTAAAAAAAATAAACGCCATAATTCTATTCCCATAGTTTGTAGACGTGATCAAATACCACCAAAAGAAAGCTCTATTTGTGGGAAAAAATGATAAAAATGTTGTTTGAGTACAACGTCGCACAATTATCATTCAAAATGCGACCGCGCCGAAAGCCGAAAATTGGCCTGGGCAGGAGGGGATTTAAGTGCCCAGTAAGCAAGTGGTTAAAGATGAAGGAATTACGTCTGGGTTCACACTATTGAGGGTTTCCAATCCGCATGTCAGGAGATTGTGACCGGATCTTTATGGAGTCCTGTGCATCTTCTGATCCGTTTCAGGTCCGAATTCAGCCAAAAATTCGGGCTGAAATCGGACCTGAAATGGTGAACAGGGACGCACCAGACCCCTGCTGTGAGCCGCTCCATGCAGCAGTGTGAACCCAGCCTAAAGATAAATGTAAGCTAGCCCTAATTTTTGGTCTTTTTTCCTTTTATAGCAAAAAAAAAAAGAAAAAAATACAGTGCTTATTAAATACCACTTAAAGAAAGCGCTATATGTCTCAATATAATGATATAAAATTCATTAGGTACACATTTGCATGATCGAGTAATTGTTAGTAAAACTATCACAGCACTGAAAAACAGTCTAGAGAGGAAGGCGTTTATTCTGGCTGGTACTCAAGTGATTCATTAAAGTTGCAGATTTGAAGAGATGTAGCATCAACATGTTACAGCTAACATGCACCCTTTGGTTAATAAAGAGTTAAATCTACTTCAGACACATTTTTGCATCACTTACTACTGATCTCTGTACTCTGCATTACTTACTACTAGCCCCTAAACACTGAGTCATTTACTACTGAACTCTGAGACACTACTGACCTTCGAGTCATTACTAACCTATAAACTACTAATCACTTACTACTGCCCTTTTGTTTCATTACTGACCTTTGAACTCTGCATCACTTACTACTGACCCCTGAACTCTGTCACTTCATACTGACTCCTGAATAATTACTGCCCTCTGAATTCTGCATCACTTATTATTGACCCCTGAACTCTGTGTCACTACCGACTTTTGAACTCTGCGTTACTTACTACTGACCCCTTAACTCTGTGTCACGTACTATTGACTTCTGAACTCTGCGTCACTTACTATTGACCTCTGGATCACTACTGACCCCTGCCTCACTACAGATTTCAAGGGTCAAAAGTAAATGATGCAGAGTTCAGAGGTTAGTAGTGACACAGAGTGCAGTAGTAAGTGACCCTCTGTCTGGCCTTTACCACCCCCCTTCCCTGGCATAAACAAGCAGTGTTTGTGTTGCAGCTGCTTGTGACAATTGCAGTTGCAGTGGGGACACAGAAGGGGGAATGGAGTGGCATTTCTGCCCACTTATTGTGTAATGTGTGAGGGCTCAGTGTGCCCTACATCACTTGGGACCTGAGTGCACTGCACACATTGCTTGCATGGATGGTACGCCACTGTTAGGAGGGTAACTAGTCAAAGCTGAATTCCAGGGATTATATATTATGCATATTTACTTTGGACCCAATATTAGCATGTATATGTGAGACCTGATCGGTCTCTGTGTATGAGAAAAATGCAAGGCATTTTCTGAATGGCAGCCGTGCTGAGCAAGTGACCCCCTGTAGTTACTGTGCAGAAGAGCAGCACTTGCTCAGCAGAGCTGCCATTCAGAGAACACCTTGCATTTTCCTCTATGAATGCAAAGCATTCTCTGATAGGACAAGTTGAAGAGGAGGGGTGGTAATATCATAATCTATTACTCGTCCATTCAGAGAATGTTTTGCATTCATTGAGAAAATAAGGTGTTCTCTGAATGCCATCTGTGAGCAACCCCCTGTGGTTACTATGCAGAAGGAAAGCCGCTCACTCACCACCGCTATTCAGAGAACACCCACAATTTTTCTCAATGAATGCAAAGAGTTCTTTGATTGACCAAAGTGGAGAGGAGGGGCAGTGACATCATGATCTCCATCTTGTGCAGTAGGAAAACACTGTGCATTAAGGATGGGCTCGGGCGTGTTCACAACTGCACGTGCCCGAGCCCTCCAGGAAGCTGACACTGCGCAGCTCTAATCACAGGCAGTGAGACATTTCCCCATCTGCGGCTGCACAGATTGGGAAACGTTTCACTGCCTGTGATTAGCGCCGCGCAGTTTCAGCTTCCTGGCAGGCTTGGGCACATTCAGTTGTGAACACGCCTGAGCCATCCTTACTGTGCATCAATTGAGAAAAATACAAGGTGTTCTCTAAATGGCACCTGTGCCAAGTGTAGTTAATATGCTATAAGAGTCGCTCAGACCTCACCTATGCATACTAGCAGTGGGCCAAGCTGACGCAAAGTAAGTATGCAAAATATATAAGTTCAGCTTTAAAAAAAATGCCCCATGTTAATGCGTGCATAAGAACACACATTAAATGCTGAGGTTTTGTGTCAATTTCATTCTTTCATCATACTATCTTGTTTAGTTTACATATAAAATAATCTTCAAGATATTTAACAACAACTTATTTTTAGGATTGTAAAGAAAATATGAAGTGTCCCAGCTTCTTTTAATATTTTGTATATGGCATGCCAACAACGCTGAGGATCCTGCTGAACCTACAGAAGAAACATGAACCCAGACTCCACAGTTGGGCAAATGATCTCATCAGAAAGTGACTATGATAGTGGGGTTCCTACGGACAGCGAGCCCAAGACCCCAGCAAAAACATTTTTCTCCCATAAGGAACATGTTTCAGATTATGAAACTGGCTGCTCTTCTCCAGACACCAGCAAAGTGCCATCTGATGAAGAAAGCTCTGGAGATCTCAACTCACAGGTGACATTGATGGATTCCAGACCAGGGGTTGATGAGACAAATAGAAATAAGGACCCAGCTAGCCAAAACTTGGAAGATGTGTCTCACACTGTGACTTGCACAGTCACTATCTCATTTGCAATCCCAGCGCTACCTAAAAAAGGTAATTCTTTATGATGACATTTCATACAGACCATATGATTAAATACATAGTAGCCTTAATTCACCTTGAAAAGTATAATTCTGCATAACTTTTATTAGGTATTTGAATTAAATAATTTTGTAATGTTCACATAGCAGTTAGCAAGCATGTTGTATTGTTACTTAGATGAGAACTGTTTGAAATTATATGAGCACTAGGGTCATCTATTCAAATCTAAACTATCACAGTACCTGCACGGAGTTTGCATGTTCTTCGCAAGCTTGCACAGGTTTCTTTCGGGTACTTTCCAGTTTCATCCCACACCCCCAAAGACATGCTGGTAAGTTAATTGTGTCTGGTCTAAACTGGCATTAGTATGTGTGTGTGAATGTGAGTTCGGGACCTTGAGAGGTCAGGGACTGCCTAAATTGTCAGTGCTGTAAATACCTATATATACTGTATATAGCATGTCCAGCCAAAACTAGTTTTGGATAGAGTGGGAAAGGATCCCTGTCAAGTTTCTACTGCCATCTGGGGCTCCGTTAGTGAGAATTGCCTTTACTACTTCCTGCTTTGCTGTCAACATTTTACCCGACAGGAAGTGTGGAGAACTTCAACAGCAACACAGACATAAATAAAATGCTTTTCTTTAGTAGAGATCTATAATCTCTGCCAGCTG
Source organism: Glandirana rugosa (assembly GCA_018402905.1). Classification (NCBI taxonomy): domain Eukaryota; kingdom Metazoa; phylum Chordata; class Amphibia; order Anura; family Ranidae; genus Glandirana; species Glandirana rugosa. The sequence continues at coordinate 1,521,284 of BLSH010088107.1, forward strand.
TTTATTTTTGCAAATGTTGCAAATTTCCACTCACTTCCTGTCTGGTGAACCTGTTGTCAGCTGGACAGATAATAAGGATATCTATCCAAAACTGCAAAAAAAAAAACTTTTGGTTTAACATACACAGTAAACTAATAACAAAAGAGTTCCCATTCAATGAATGACGGATAGATAGAAAGCCTTATGGCACTGTAACAGTGGTCCCTGCTCATGTCACATAAGGGAATATAATAATCAAACTGTGAACAGCAGCTTAGTGGTGAACACAGGGGAATTTCACCTAGACTGTTGTGTTAACCACTAAGGAAGCATGCTGGTCCAGAATATATTACCATTTACAAAGGTGATGTGTTTTGTGAGAGTTTTGGCTTACTGCAATTCTCTTGAAAACTGAAAATTAATTCTTTGGGCTGGGTCAGTTTCAACTGTGATAGTATGTTAGCTGGAAAGTTGATTGCCACTGAAACATGCTCAAAGGATGCTTAGAGAAAGCATGTTGGAGAGCTGATCAGGGATAAGTAACAAATAATACATCTATAGGAATGGCTCTGTTTTTCCACACCAAGGCTAGGTTCACACATATGCAAACACAGACATCGCATGTGATTCACACCTGCATTGCTGTGCCGATCAAATGCGATGTCTGTACAATGCAATTTTTGTGCGAATCCAATGCAAGTTCAGCCATACAACTGTATGGCTGAACTTGCATTGGATTCGCACAAAAATTGTGCACAGACTTTTTTTTCCCGCACTGGTATAGGATCACATGGGTATTCACACCTATGCGATCCGGTTTCTGTCCGAATCCACAGTTTGCACTGCGATCTGTGAACCAACCTGGGGGTGTCATTAACTTTGTATTGACACTTGCAGCGGTTCACAGAGGGCAGTGTGAACTTCCTGCGGGGGAGATGCAATGCGGGAAAAAAACTATAAAAATCTGCGTTGCTGTTCAGTACTTTATGCGTATTCGTGCAAAGGGGCACACGTACGCATGTATATGCATAAATTATTGAATAGTAAGTGATATTATAGCCAGAAGAATTTTTACTGATGAATACACATGTAAATGCGTGCACTATATGGATCATACTCACATTTTTTTTGCAGGAACTTTCTGCCAATAAGATCCAGTGTTGACAGTACTGTGTGCAAGGACCCTAAGGCTTTATTCATATCGCCGATTAGGGCCGGTACTAATAGTAGCAGTAGGAATCAGAGATTACTGCTGGCTCTCACGAGCTAGGTGTGGCCCAAAGTGCATCCAGCAGTGATCACTGTATGTAATCGCTGGCTGTGTAGAGATCCACAAATAACTGCAGCCGCCAGTCACCTGTCACTATAGTAAATTGGGTCAGTGGGCAGGGGTGGCGGCTGCCCTGGATGCGGTAATATCCTGTGAAGTGCGAAGGCACCGAATGGAGAGTTCCTATCTACAATCTGTGATGGCACCTTCACTACTCCTGTCAGCTTAGCGCTGGAGAAGATGAGCCAGATCTGAAAAGGAGGAGAGAGCCAGGTAGCTTGTGTGGATTGTGCTCTCTTTCCCCTCCAGCTCCTCCCTCCAGCCATCGCAGCTCTCTAGGGTCAAGACTGTAAGATCGGGACTGTGCAGTGTTTGTTTATCCCCGCCCTGTCGCTTCCCATCAAAGAATGTGGGTAGGAGGTGGGTAAGCCAACACTGCACAGTCTCGGACTGTAGCATCTCTAGTGCGGGGCCCCAGTGCTGCGATCCCATAGCCTGCAGCAGCAGACATCTGTCCCTGCCGGCTGCCTGTCAAAACTGTTAAGTCATTTCCCCTAGGCTCCTCAACTCAGAATGTGTCAGGATGAGGAGGAGCCTGGGAGGAAGGACATCTCACAGACATTTGCTGCGCTGCATCTGAGGTCTGTGTGTTTAGTGAGGGAAGAGTTGCACTGGGAACAAAATGATGGGCGGGGAGGGGTGGGGGGTACAAACACTTGTGCTGGGGATGAGGTTATTTGGGGGGGGGGGAGATTAGTGTTGGGGAGGGGAGGAAATATGTGCAGGGAAAGGGGTTTGAGAGGGAGAGAATGTGTGCTCGGAGGAGGAATTTGGGAGGCAGCAGTGGTGGAAGATTAGTTTTAGGAGGCATAATTTGAGGGTAGGGGGAGGAAATTTGTGCTGGGGGGGTGATTTTGGGGTTATGTGCTAGGAGGGGCGATTTGTACTGGGAGAGGTTGGATTTGGGACGATTTGTGCTGAGAGGTGGGGATTTGGGGAGGTAGGATTTATGCTAGAATGCTAGAAGGGGGGATTTCGGGAGGGTGAGCATTTGAACTGGGATATGGGGGGCAAAGATTTGTGCTGGGTTGGGGATTTAACCTGGGGAGGATTTGTGGATTTGTACTGGAAGAGGAGGAATTTAAGTTTGGGGAAAATTTTGGCTTGCAAAGGGAATTTATGTTTCGGGGTAAGCATGCAGATTAGTGCTCACTGAATGTTTAATAGAAACCGGCCCGTGCTGCCCGACATTCGGCCCCTGTATATGGGGCTTTAGTTGTAATTTTTGTTTAAAGAATTGCCACCTAAAGAGAACAAGTCACATTTATGTGCTTGTTCTGTGTAATTTGGCCCTTTCTTTCACCTGAAGTACCTGACTAATCCTGCCTGGTTCTTCCCTTCCGTCTGTAAACTGACCACGGTTTATCATGGCTCCTGAGCCCTGACACCGTGGTCAGTTTACATGCCTTCGTCATTCACAGCTCTCCTTTGTCCTCCTGGGGCAAATCATTTACTATAATAGAGGGGATTGTAACACGAACACGAAATGGCTTAACAATCACTTTAACCACTTAAGCCCCAGCTGCCGCAGTTTTACTGCGGCAATGTGGCTCGTTCTCGCAAACCACCGTCATTGTAGGTTGGTCGCGGGAACAGGGCTTGTGGGCACGTGGCCAGCGGCTGCGATGTCCACAAGCCACTGTGATCGCTCCACAGAGAGCCAGGACGGGTATCTGTAAACAAACAAATCCCTGTTCTGACAGGGAAGTGGAGAGAGATCTGCTGTTCCCAATGATCAGGAACAGCGTTCTCTCTTTACCCCCAGTCAGTCCATTCCCCCCATAGTTAGAAACACCTAGGGAACACTTGACCCCTTGCTCGCCCTAGTGTTAACCCCTTCCCTGCCAGAGACATTTATACAGTAATCAGTGGCTATTTTTAGCTCTGATCGCTGTATAAATGTCATTGGTTCCAAAAAAGTGTCAGATCTGTCCGTCGCAATGTCGCAGTCCCGCTAAAAATCGCTGATCACCGTCATTACTGGTTAAAAAAAATAAAAATACCTTAAATCTATTTTGTAGACGCTATAACTTTTGCGAAACCAATCAATATACGCTTATTGCGATTTTTTTTTTTAGTAGACTACATATCGACCTAAACTGATGAATACATTTGTTTTTTTTTTACATTTTTTTTGGATATGTATTATAGCAAAAAGTAAAAAAATATTGTGTTTTTTTCTTTTTTTCAAAACTATCGCTCTTTTTTTGTTTATAGCACAAAAAATGAAAAGCGCAGAGGTGATCAAATACCACCAAAATAAAGCTTTATTTGTGGGGAAAAAAGGATGTCAATTCTGTTTGGGTACAATATCGTACGACTGCGCAATTGTCAGTTAAAGCGACGCAGTGCCGTATCACAAAAAATGGCCTGGTCATTAAGGAGGAAATCCTTCTGGTCCTTAAGTGGTTAAATGATTGTTATTGTGCAATCTTACACATAAATAGATTATATGTGCCCCATTGTTTAACATTATATACTTGTTTATTTACCGAGTTCTGACAGCTGCTGCCCTCTTCACTGCCTGACTTCACAGATTGCTTACTCTGAAGCTAGGACACTGTGAGGGGTCAGGCCAGTAGCGGAACTACCAGAGTCGCAACAGTCGCACTTGCGATTGGGCCCTGGCCTTCCACCACTATCAGGGGGTCCCCAGCCGGGTTGCTAGTCGCACAACTCTGAGCTGAGAGCGTCTTTCTGCCAGCATTGATCGTTCTCCCTCCCCCTGCCTCCTCTCTTGCACGGGATGGGAGAGGAGACAGACGATTTGCTCCTTCTCCCCCCGACCCTATCCTCCAGTGTGTGCACCACGGGAAGTGTGAGCTCGTTAGCTTCACACTTGACTTCCAGGAGGAGAGAGTCGGGGGGAGAAGGAGGAGCAGATTGGCTGTCTCCTCTCCCATCCTGTGCGATAGAGGGGAGAGGGAAAACGATCAATGCCGGGTGTTCCATGAGATAGACGCTCTCAGCTCAGAGGCAGACAGCATTCATGAGCACTGATATGCTTCATTGATAGGAGGCACTAATGGGCACTGATATGCTGCACTGATAGGCTGCATTGATGAGCACTGATAGGTGGCACTGATAGGCTGCATTAATGTGCACTGATATGATGCACTCATAGGCAGCACTAGTAGGCGATGAGCAATGATAGGTGGCACTGATAGGTGGGATTGATGAGCACTGATAGAAGGTACTAATGGGCACTGATAGGTGGGATTGATGGGCACGGACAGGCAGCACTGATAAGTGGCATTGATGAGCAATGATAGGTGGCACTGATAGACGACATTGATGAGCACTGATATGGAACTGATAGGCAGCTCGGATGGAGTGGGGGGGTCGGGGGGGGGGCATTCTAGTTACACCTCTGGGTCAGGCAGTTATGAATCAGAAGAGGGCCACACACCTTCAGTCCATTACCATGCCTGTTGCCGCAGGCATGTATAGGGTCTGGAATTCACAGTATCTCAGTAGTGTTGAAAAAAATCGCTACTTAGATCGTGGTGGCAATGTTTTGTCCAGTCTGACTATTTATCATACCAGAGCTACAGTGGTTATATGTGGAGCATGTAAATGAATACTGGAGGCCACAGGTAGGATTGAGATGAAAGTATCTATGTGAGGAGGGGAAGGGAGGTGGTTTAGCTGAAAGAGTATACTGTATTGGCGCCAGATTCCTTACAGTCGATGTGGCGACATCTTTTAATCGATTACAATATGTACAAAATCCTGCAGCAAGAATCCTGACTAGGTCTGGTACAACCGTACAAGTGATCATATTACCCCTATCCTGGAGTCCTTGCACTGGCTACCTGTCAGGTTTTGCATAGACTTTTAGGATCCTCTTGCCCACCTATAAGGCTCTTCATTATCTGTCTGAACTTGTAACCTCCGCTCCTCAAATTCTGGTCTTTTGAGTGTCCCCTCTACTCACCTACACTCGATGGGGGACAGAGCCTTCTCCTGCTATGCTCCATTTTAGCCTGAATTGTATATAGATTTTATTTTGTTCTTCTTTCTTAACAAAATACCATTGCAATGTAAGTTATTCCTAACATGAATTCTTATTTTGTAATATAACTGTTCTGTTATATTTATAGAAGACCTTGAACTTGGTTCTACCCACAAAGGAAAAAAAGGACATAAGCATCAAAAGAAGGTGATTGAGGCTCCGAAAGCACAAAAATATTTCCATTTTGAATACTCCCTGCTTCCGGAGTTCACAGAACCCACTAAAGTTGACGTGGTGATGTTTGGGGTTGTGGCAAAGCTGTATATGGAGCATGAGTCTCGGGTAGGTTAAGTGAGCTAGCAGACAATATTTTAGATTCACTGATGCCATCACTGGATTTTTGTGCTTATTTAAAGTGGTTGTAAACCCTTTCATATACCCAGTGAAGTGACTATCCACATGTTATACGCAGAGATTAAACAAATCCTTCTACATAAATTGTATCTGTTTATCTGAAGTCTTCTCAAAGTCCAGAATTTATAAAGCTTGTCTGAGCCATCAGAAAAGAAGGGGGCGGAGAGCTGAAGTTACAAGTTACACTTTGCAGAGATCATTGAGGAGAGCTCTGAGAGCTGATTGGAGTGGAGGGAAGGGACATCCCCCCCCCATCATACAGGAACAGATATTAGGCTGTCAATCAGCTGGACTTCCCGTCACCTTCTTTTCACTTGGTGTCAGGAAAATGTGTCACAAGTGATTCATGCTGATAGAAGGGGAGGAAACAGCAAGCAGAAATGACACTTCGATCTGAGGGAATAAAACATATGAGAAACTGGCTAATCTTCATCAGGGGCCTAAGTGGCAATCCAGAGGAATTACTCACCTCTCCTACATTTTCCATAACGGGAAATTACTCTCCTCAGCATACAAAGTATGTTTGTATTGCAGTCCAATATGTTATTTTATTACTTTCAATTACAGCACGCAGTCAGGGCACAGGGAAAGGCTGTAGACTGGGTACAATCCCCCACTCCTATGTTCCATCTGCTTCAAACTGCCACAGAAACAAAGGGCTTTATCTCCCAATGATATCTTATGCTTTTAACTAAATTTTTAAGGTCATTCCATGAAGGCAATGGCTATGTGTGAGAGGGACCTGGGCCCTGTGTCTGGTGATCGGTGGGAGGAAGCGCTTTAGTCTGTCAATACTTGTTATTTGAATGTGTCGCAAAAAGTATCCCAACTATATATACTGCTAAGACTCCTGTAAAACTTCATAGAATGGAGATACTACCTGACCCGTTATGTGGTAAATGTAAGACAGTGCCCAGTGACCTGGTGCATCTCCTCTGGCAATGCCCCAAACTCCATACATACTGGAGTGGGGTCTTTGCCATACTCAATAATGTTTTCCTAACAAAGGTTCCCCTGGATCCATTATGTTGCCTGCTGGAGTGTCTTGGAGGGGGCAATCCTAGAGGAGATGACAAGGATTGCTTTCTCTCAAGCCCTGTTTCAAGCGAGGAAAACCATTCTTATGAGATGGAAATCTTTCACTTCTCCGACTGTTAAATCCTGGATACAACATATGGGAAATACCCTTATCCTCGAACAGTACATATACCAACACAGGGGGATGCCTGGTAAATTTGACAGACTGTGGGCCCCCTGGCTTGATACGCCGGAACTAAGTCCCAAAGAGCTTATTGAGATGAGGCTTCTTCAATGCCCATAGGACAAACAGTTCTTGTAGGTAATAACTGGACAGAGGGTGTTTAAATGAGAAGGAAGAATATAAGAAACATCTGAATACTGGTATATTTGCCTTTATTGGTAATATTACATGATTAGAGGTATGCTATGAGATTTCAACAACATATTCATTTGCTCTTTCTTGGTTATCATATGACTTATTTGCTGTGTGAATGTTCTCATTATGACAGACTGAAGTGTATTGTAGTATGCTTGTTATGCTTCTACTTTTGCAATAAAAACCTTTTGATATAAAAAAAAAAGAAATAAATGACACTCCGTGCTATTAATTGAGACAAGTACACACCATATAGAGAGATATGCTTTGTTCATATTTCATGCCTGAGGTTTACAACCACTATAATGCATTGTAAGCAGATCTTGGCTGGTATGATTGGCTTACAGGACACTGCACATAGCTTCCAGAAACATCACAGCACCCTGCCTCACTACTCTCTTAAGAACCCTCAACCTTTCTGCAAGAAATGATCTGGCTTTTAGGTGGAGTTATGCAAATATAAAAAAGGAGGGTTGTTTCTAAGCAGACTACCCAAGGTAACATCCACATGCGATGCTGAGCCTCCATGATTAAAGCGGAGTTCCACTCAAAAGTGGAATTTCCACTTTAAGACCTCCTCCCCGGCTCCTGATGGTGAAACTGATACCCGATTTTCGCTGACACTTCCATTCCGGTTGCCGTAGGCGATCGGAAGTGGAAGATCTCCTTCCCTCTACTTCCCGAAGTCTTCTGGGACACAGAATAGGTTCTAGAAGACTTCGGGACCAATCACGGAGCACACGTCGCTTGTGTGTGCGCCTGGCCGTGAAGCCGCTAGCTGTCATGGCCGGGTGCCCACAGTAGCAATGACGGCACCGCGGAGGGGAGGGGGAGAGATCCGAGGCTCCAGGTGGCCCCATCGCTGGACTGGGAGACAGGTAAAGTGTCTGTTTATTAAAAGTCAGCAGCTACACTTTTTGTAGCTGCTGACTTTTAATGAACTTAGAAAACGGTGGAACTCTGCTTTAACCAACTACCCATGCCACGGCCGTGACTCCCGCGCGCATGTGAGGAAGTAACATCATCGTGGCTTGGCACAATCAAACAGCTGAAGCCCGCGAAGATGGAAGCCCTGTTAGCAGTGACAACACACTGCTGGAGGGCTTTGGTCTAAGGTAAGTCTTTCATAATGTGCTAGTATGTGATGCATACCAGCACATTATGCTATTATCATGCAGGGGACTATTTTTTGGGGATTTTTTTCCTGCAGTTTACTACTGATTTAAAAGACTTCCCTAGAAAATATTTGATTTGACATCCTCTTTCCCCACTTTATTTAAAACTAAAAGTAAAAGAAAGATATTTGTTGGAGTCAGCTTTAAATACCTTTGCAGACTGGAGTCCGATCTGTGTCATAGTGAATGTCATTTATTTTGTTTCTGTGTAATACCACATTTTGTCAGCAGGTGCCACTGCCGTTGAAAGGTGAAGTTGTTACAGTGTATCTTTGAAAAACCTTTCTAGACGCAACAGTATGAGTACTCAAACCAAGAATAAATTAATTATGATTCATTTCTACATACCATGGTTCTTTGTAAAGCTTTGCAAAAAAAAAAAAAACAGTATATTTATTATAAGTGTCTTTTATAGATATTTGCTACTTTTGTATATGGTCTGTAGGCAATTGACATATGAAAAATATCACATTGCTTTTTTTTTTTTTTTAAAAGGCTTATGTTTGATCAATGCTGAAATTTTTAGGCATACAAACACTGGTGTAAAACAATTGTCTATGGTGGCCATAGAAAATCATCACCTTACATATTCTATCTAGTTTCAGAAAATAGCTGAAATATAATTGATTTCTGTGGACAACACAAAACCTTTTGCTTCACCCTCCACCCTATAGTTTCCAGTAAGGTGTAGTATATGCAGCCACATATGTTGCTTGGAATGCAGGTCACTAGTTCAGACAATGATGACTTTATCAGATAAAAGCTATAAAACATATAAAAATCATCTTGTGCCACCCCTACTATGTCCAGTGACATTCATCCTAGTCTGTAATGTATGGATGTTTTGTGAAATATACACAAGCTTAGTTTAAACCTTTCCTTTTTCAGTTAATAAAGCCGTGGCAAGAAGGGGACAAAATATGGTTGGCATGGAGTCACAGCATTGATCTCCATGTGACAAAAGAAGCTTTAATGAAAGCTTTATCACATCAGATACAAGTGAAAATATGGGATACAAAGGACAAAGTATCAGCAAAAGCAAGATTTGATCGACCTAAGGCATTCCGCGTGTCACATGTGAAGCATGGGGAGGAGCCTGAAGGTAATATTCTGTCTGTTCTTGGCTTGTACTTTCATTATAAAGTTAGACATAACGGGGGCTTTACTAAAACTGGAGAGTGGAAAATTTGGTGCAGCTCTGCATAGAAACCAAGCAGCTTCCAGATTTTATTGTCAAAGGTTAATTGAACAAGCTGAAGTTAGAAGCTGATTGGCTACCATGCACAGTTGCACCAGATTCTGAGGGCACCAGTTTTAGTAAACCCCCCCCCCCCCCAATATGTATTATTTTAAAGCCCAACTCCAGGATTACTGCCTTTTTTAATTTAAATTATTCAATTCACCTGCTGCATTAAAGAGAAAAATTATATATTACTATCTGTGACATTGTTGGCAGTTTCTCATCTGTTCTTGGATGCCAGAAGGAGGGTGTGTGCAGCAGTGCAACATCATTTTCTTCATTGTTTCTGGGGTTACGTGTTCCATGATTCCTGGCAAGTGCTTCCTGTCTGTGGGCGGAGCCGCAAGAGGAAATGCAGGTAGAGATTTGGGCTTATCTCCTGCATTTTCTAACTCTGCCACAGATCAAGAGAAGGAGCTTGGCTTTGGCCTTAGGGGATCTTCAGCCCATAAGGCTGGGGGGCTAAAGATCGTGTCATTAAAAAAATACCACACCACACACTCTTCATGCTGGCGTGTTTGTTGGCTTCGCAACAAGGGGCGGTGAGGGGACCAGTCCCCCTGAAGATAACAGGCAGCCAAACCTGTGTGGTCCCAGGGATGAAAAATATGGATTACAATGGAAGAAAACTGTACATTTCAGAGAGTATATCGCTGTATGTGACAGGAAGATGTGTTTGCGGAAAGCGCAGATAGAAAAGGCTCTATGTAAACAATGCACAGCTATCGATAAACTATAGGCTATAGCTGCTGGCAGTAATCACACGTATAAAAATCCAAAAGGCTGGTTGTACCCAAGTATGCATGTCCATACGTGGAACGAAATTCGACCGTTCCCTGCTGAACCAGAAAAATTTTGATCCATGTATGGGCAACTTTGGATTTTGATTCTTCCCCAAAGTTGGGCTTTAACTAAATGTGACAAAGACTATATCAAACCTAATGCTTGTTACATTAGCTTTTATAACAAGAGTAAGTAAAGCTTACAAGCTACTCCTCTCCTTTTTTGTTAATACTTCATCCTATAATTGTAAACGGTTTAATATAAACATGTCATTTAAATTCAGTTAT
>BLSH010088107.1:1540107-1557137 GCA_018402905.1 Glandirana rugosa
GATTTATTTTGTGACTCAGTTTTACAGTCATTCCTTTGAATTTCTAGTTAAAATCAGGTTGTATTGCAAAAAGATATAGAAAATGCCACGACCAACACATGTAAGATAAGAAAATATTAAACTCGTTTTAATACCATATTCCTTATCTCTGCCAGGCCAGCATATTTTTGCAATGCATTGCAGGGAGCGTTAAATGCAGCAGAAGATATACAGGAGCACATTTCTTTCACGTTAGATGAGAGCAAGCTTTGCATATGCTGACCTTCTGAATGTATTATATCATTCTCTCTGCACAGTGAAGTTTTCATGACATTTAAAGTACACAAACCACAAGGTTATTCAGTGAGTTACCACCGTTTTGGGAAGGGCTATATACAATAGGCTCACTAAAACACAGGTACGCAAAATGTTACCACAGTTCATGTATATAAGCCATAAGTAAATGGAAAAGCTGTAAGTTAATTTCAAAAACAAGGTCACAGAATATCAAAAGGTAATAAGTTTACTTTTAACCTCTTGTGACAGCATAACACATATACAGTGGCAGAAATAGTGGTCTCGCGACACCATCTTCCCATTGATGTTATCAGGAGCCTGGCTGTCTCTTCCTACATTGCATCCGGAAAGTATTCACAACCCTTCACTTTTACCATATTTTGTTATGCCTTATTCCAAAATGGATTAAATTATATTTTCCTCAAAATTCTACAAACACTACCCCATAATGACAACGTGAAAGAAGTTTGTTTGAAATCTTTGCAAATGTTATTAATAATAAATAACGAAAAAAAGCACATGTACATAAGTATTCACAGCCTTTGCTCAATGCTTTATTGAAGCACCATTGGCACCAATTACAGCCTCAAGTCTTTTTGAGTATGATGCTACAAGCTTGGCACACCTATTTTTGGGTAGTTTCTCCCATTCTTCTTTGCAGGACCTCCCTAGCTCCATCATATTGGATGGGGAGCATTGGTGCACATCCATTTTCAGATCTCTCCAGAGATGTTCAGTCGGGCTCAAATCTGGGCTCTGGCTGGGCCACTCAAGAACATTGACAGAGTTGTCCTGTAGCCACTCCTTTGTTATCTTGGCTGCGTGCTCAGGGTCTTTGTCCTGTTGGAAGATGAACCTTTGGCCCAGTCTGAGGTCCAGAGCTCTCTGGAGCAGGTTTTCATGAAGGATGTTTCTGTACATTGCTGTATTCATCTTTCCCTCGGTCCTGACTAGTCTCTCAGTTCCTACCGCTGAAAACATCCCCACAGCATGATGCTGCCACCATCATGCTTCACTGTAGGGATGGTGTTGGCCAGGTGATGAGCTGTGCCTGATTTCCTCCAAATATGATGCTTGCCATTCAGGACAAAGAGTTAAATATTTGTTTCATCAGACCAGAGAATTTTGTTTCTCATGGTCTGGAAATCCTTCGGGTGTCTTTTGGCAAGCTCCTCATGGGCTGTCATGTGTCTTTTACTGAGGAGTGGCTTCTGTTTGGCCACTCTACCATACAGGCCTGATTGGTGGAGTGCTACAGAGATGGTTGTTCTTCTGGAAGGTTCTCCTTTCTCCACTGAGAAATGCTGGAGCTCTGTCAAAGTGACCATCGGGTTCTTGGTCACCTCCCTGACTAAGGCACTTCTCCCCCGATCTCTCAGTTTGGCTGGGCGGCCCACTCTAGAAAGAGTCCTGGTGGTTCGAAACTTTTTCCATTTACGAATGATGGAGTCCACTGTGCTTATTGGGACCTTCAATGCTGCAGAGATTTTTCTGTACCTTTCCCCAAATCTGTGCCCCGATACAATCCTGTCTCTGAGGTCTACAGACAATTCCTTGGACTTCATGGCTTGGTTTGTGCTTTGACATGCACTGTTAACTGTGGGACCATATATAGACAGGTGTGTGCCTTTCCAAATCAAATCCAATCAACTGAAATTACCACAGGTGGACTCCCAAGTTGTAGAAACATCTCAAGGATGATCAGTGGAAACAGGATACACCAGAGCTCAATTTTCAGTGTCATGGTAAAGGCTGTGAATACTTATGTACATGTGATTTTTTTTTTAAGTTTTTCATTTTTAATACATTTGCAAAGATTTCAAACAAACTTCTTTCACGTTGTCATTATGGTGAATTGTTTGTAGAATTTTGAGGAAAATAATGAATTTAGTCCATTTTGCAATAAGGCTGTAACATAACAAAATGTGGAAAAAATGAAGCGCTGTGAATACTTTCCAGATGCACTGTAGTTGTTGCAGCTGGCCCCAGATGATTCACACCAGCCCCAGCACCTTACAGGTGAGGTGTACTTCTTAAAGTCTGTGCTGTATAGATTTTTCTCTCTTGCTCCGTGACTGTGAGATACTTTTAAGTACTGACATTTTTTTTACATGATTTTTTCTGAATGTGAGGAACATAGTGGTCTTGAGACCAAAGCACTTCTTTTCTTTTTTTGCAAAAACAATTTATTGAAATAATTATCGATCATTCCTGGCAAATGAAGTGATGTGTTCCCCTGCGCTACCACTATTGAGTGTGATGTGAGTACAAATAAATAAACACACCAGTGATAACTAAACAATGCATATGTGAGTAATATGAATATACTTCAGTATGAGTCTGTTCACAGTTGGATTGATGGAAAAATGTAATCGGATAGCAATAATCATACGGCAAAATGAAACAAACTAAATGTAACAATTCCAGTTAATCCTTTGATGACCATAAGATTACCATCATCAATATAAAAATAATTATATTTTTTTTCCTTTAAGGATGTATTTGAACAATAAATAAAACCATTTCCACACATTTTTTTTTTTTTAAGTTCGTACACTTCAGTTGCTGTACCTAAGTCATTTCATGAAATAACTGGCAAAAAGCTAGATCCATTTGTTGATAAGAACTAATATTTTGACCCAAACCAAAAAAAAAAAAAGTATTTTAAGTTCTTAATCAGATGATACAGGCAATTAAAAACATGGGACAAACACGTCCCTTGGTCCTCAAAGGGTTAAAGGACATGGCATAGAATAAAAAAGCCACCATTGGTGAGAGCAAAAGCAATGCTCCAACTAGATTGATAATGTTTCACCAGTTTAGAATTGTTGCCCACAAAATCATAGAATAACTAGCTTGACAAAAGCAGGAACTAAAAGGGCACGTGTGGTAAAGTCGGCCTTGAGGTCATGGCCTATGGGAGGAGGAACCGGCCAACCCTCTTCGCCACCACCTCACCTTCCCTTCCTTTTCAAACCAGACCGGGGGGGGGGGGGGATGAAAGAGAGAAGAAGAAAAAAAAATGGGGGGGGGGATAGGGGTTAGGATATAGTAAGGGTGTATATGGAGAGAAATAGGAAGAGGGGGTGGGGACCATCTACTACCCTCTCCATTCATTTTAACCAGTTCTTATATCCGATCATGCTGGTAGTGTATTTTGAGTATAACTCCTACTATCTATGATTGTGCTATTAGAACTTCTCAATTGCTATCTTGTGTTAGTTCTTGGTACGCCTGTGAGTCACGAAACGTTAACCAAGTGGCCCATGTTTCCACATATTTGGGTATTTTATCCAGGGTAGTATAAATCAGCTCCCCTATCTTTTCTATCTGGTTGATATGCTGGCCCATTCCTTGGACCTCCAGTGGACCGGTAAGCAAAGTCTAGCAGCATTGATCATGTGCATGATGGCCGATTTTGTAGTATCTTTCTTTCGGTACTTTGGACAAATGCAGAAGGTACTGAGCTGGTGTAAACTCCAATGGGAGTGAAGATACTGCCACTGTTGTGTCATGCACCTTATGCCAGTAAGGCTGGATTCGGGGGCACGTCCACCATATGTGGAGAAAAGTACCCTTCTCCGCTTCACACCTCCAGCAACGATCAGTGACTGATGGGATAAACTTGTGCAGCAGGTCTGGAGTTTTTTTTACCACCTAGTTATGATCTTATATCCGTTTTCCTGGGTGGATATATTTAGGGAGCCCTTATAAATATACAAGTGGATGCGGTCCCAGCTATCCTCGTCTATCTCTCAGTCCAGTGCGTTCTCCCAGATCGAGTGCTCTAACCGTAGATGCCCCTGTATGTCCCCGAACATTGAGGCATAGAGCACTGAGATCACATGACTCTGGGGGGGGGGGCGAACTGGAACAGAGTAATTCAAATACTGTGGGGGCCTTGGTATATTTTTCTCTACTGGATGGGTGGCCCAGAAAGTGCTTCAGTTGAATTTAAGTCCAGAAGGGAAATGAAGCAGTGTTGGACAGTTCAGCAAGTTCCCTCTGCCGCAAGAATTTGCCTCTGCGGAAGAAATGTTTGTCCTGCATCTCTGGGTATGGCCACTCCTCGGCTAAGTATGTTTTAGCAAGGCTTGGGGGGAAATCTGGGTTTCCTCTGATTGAGGTGATCGAGCAAGCTTTGGCTATCACATGGACCTTACATGCTCTATCAAAGGTCTGGAGGGTGGCCCCAATAAAGGGATCAGAGTAGACGTTAGTTGGGATATGTTTTCTGGAAAACCAAGGAAAAGAGAGCAGATCTGAGTCTGCAACCAGATGTTCCAGGGTTACTCAGTTTTTACATTGAGAGTGCAAAGCACTGCTTTTCTATCCAAGGTGGTCTGTCCCTTCCACTTCAGTGAGGACGTTTCCCTTTTGTGCTTCCCTATGCTCTGCTCCAAAACATACCAAGAAATTTTCTCAACACAGCTTAGATGTTATAAGGGTGATCAGAGTTTACCTGGCAACCATGGCTTCTGTTCCCTAAGCTGATTCTCTTTTTCTCCCTACAGGCTCTTGTAAAGGCCATCCGGCCTCCTGCTCCACCAGCTAGGTGATTCAGATAACTTTTTTCTAGGGCTTGTGTCCTTAAGGAAGGAGTTCCTCCTTTTCCTGCCAGAGCCCACTCAACCAGGTCTGTTTGTGTCTCTTGGAATTTCCAGCATCAAGCGCCAGTATCCTAGATTTGCAAAGCTGCCACCTGGCCCTCTGTTGACACATTCTGCAGGTTTTACCATGTGGCTGTTCAGCAGTGTTAATTTCGTTGACTAAAACCGACTAAAACATTTTTGTTGACTAAATACCATTTTAGAAGACTAAAATACAACTAAAACTAAAACACTTGAGATTACTAAAATATGACTAAAACTAAAATGGCATTTTAGTCAAGACTAAAATGGGACTAAAACTAAAATGCCATTTTAGTCAAAAGACTAAGACCAAAACTAAATTGAAATTTGACATCAAAATGAACACTGGTCTGTAGTGCATGTTCATACCTCAATACCACAAATAATAACATATTCGATTTTTCACTCCAGCAGTGTATAATGAGTTTGAAAATTGTAGAGAAATGCATAAATAATGCATTACAATTTAACTAAACCCATTCGATTTTAGACTACTTAAATGAGTTTTAGTCGACCAAAATGTACTAGAGATTTTAGCCGACTAAAATGTCCTGGAGATTTAGTCTACTAAATACCACTAAAACAAAAACAATTGCAGAAGACTAAAATGGGACTAAAACTAAAATGCCATTTTAGTCCTAAGACTAAAACTAAATCGAAATTTGCTGGCAAAATGAACACTGTTGTTCAGGCCTCGACGGATGCGAGCTTTGTTCTCAAGGTGCGGCAGCTGTTGTCTGAGTTCTTTTCAGGTTGCTTAACCCTTGTTTTTTTATGTGCCTGGTGACAATCCTGTTGCTATGTTGTTGCCCGCCCCTCCGTTTATTACTTGGGAACCTCCTATGGTCTATAAATACAAGCTCTGTGTCCTGTACTGTACGATTAATATAAAGGGAATTATGACTTACCTGTAAATTCATTATCTTGGAGTACAGGACCCTCCCCTCTGTTCCATGTGGTCACTCCCTATTGCTTACTTAAAACTGGAGTCTCATGGAGTGGACAGTTATATCAGTGTGCACTATGGGGCAGGCCTAGCAAGTTTTTAGCCAGTGTCCAATCACCTGAATGTAACCAGCATATAAACCATGCTTTAGGAGTACAAACCCTGTGTCCTGTACTGTACTTTAGGACAGAGCTCGACAAACCCCGGTCGCCAGGTCGCCATGGCGACTAGAAATCGCGTCCTGGCGAGTGGCTTCCGATACTTCTCTCCCCTCACTGTGTAACCGCATCTACAAGCAGTTCCCTGCCTAAGCTGACAGCTGTAAAGAAAAAAAAAAAAAAACACAGCCGTCAACCGGGCAGTCTGCCAACTCGCTAACTATAAACACCACATACAATGTATCTTAGTGGAGGTCAAAGGAATTTACTCCCGGCCTCTAGATAAGGAAATTTAACCACTTAAAGACTAAACTCTTTTGAACATTTGTTGCTTACAAATAGAAGAAAACGATTTTCTGCTAGAAAATTACTTGGAACCCCCAAACATTATATATTATTTTTTAGCAGAGACCCTAGAGAATAAAATGGCAGCTGTTGCAATATTTTATGTCACTTGGTATTTGCGCAGCGGTCTTTCAAATGCAATCTTTTCTGGAAAAAATATACTTTAATGATTTAAGAAAAAAAAAAAAAACCACCATAAAGTTTGCCTAATTTTTTGTATAATGTGAAAGATGTTACACCGCGAGAAACATGACCTTTATTCTAAGCATCAAAATTGTAATAAAGCCCTGTGTACCATCAACAATTGCCACTCTTTATGTAGCTGAGCTGCAGTATTTCACGGTGACCGGAAACTCACCAGAGCAATGAATATTCACCGTGGGGGAAACGCATGCAGGCAGGAAGTGGCTGCAAAGAGGCAGCAGAAGATCAGCAGTGTTTGAATACTTCTTTCATCTTTTTTTGTATTTTAATTTAAAGTGTCATTAAGAGTTTATTTAGATGTGCCAAGCTCCATTAGGCAGCAGATGAGGGTGTTTTACATGTCACAGTCACGATACATTCAGCATAATAAGGAGTTTCCCCCTATAACAGGTGTTTAGTGTCACTCTTTCTGGCCAGCCTATAACCCTGATGTAACGATGGTGGACTTATTGACTGGCTGCTCTGCTGTGAGTAAGGTGGGGGTGGGGCGCAAATTACCCGCCTTATCCTGGGCGCTGACAACCAACACTACGCTATAAAAAACTGGCTCCTAACTTTTTTAGCTGGCTCCTAGATTCAAAGCAAATTTGTCAAGCCCTGCTTTAGGATAAGGAATTTACAGGTGTGTCCAAATTCCCTTTTTGTTCTTGGATGGAGTAGAGAAGGGTTAGATCCTTTGTCAAGTTTTTATTGCTCTCTGTGTCCCCTATGGGGAGATTTACCCCTGTTTCATGGCGACCATTGTTATGAAGACAGATGGTGAGGGGATATCAGAAAATTTTGAGTATCACCAGACAGAGAGAAGATAGAATAAATCCTCCAATGGGGAGACCTGTTCTATAACAATGTTGTAATATTGGGATTCCATTCATTTTGGAGAGATTTCCTCTCATTGAAGAGGTTCTTCTCTCATTTCCTGTTTCATTTTCAGAACAGAAATAAAATAAAATCTCCCCCAGCAGTACAAACGGAGCAAGATTTCCCTAATCAAAAACAATTGTCTTTACATACACTTTAAAGCCCAACTCCAGCCAAAACTTGAAAAAATATATATTTTGTCAGTTTTCTTATTGGAGTGATCTTTGGAGAAGGAAGTCATAGACAGTAAAACTAACCTAACAGAGATTCTAAGCTTTCCCCATTTTAAAAAACAGGGGGAAGGAATTTTCAAAAAGGGACACAGACCAAAAATCAAACCTGACTTGTCACTGAAAAGTCCTATAGAAAGAAGAATGAGATGGTGTTCCTTTGATCTACTGGTAAAGATGTGTGCGAAGATCCATCAAAAGCAAACATTTATAGCCGATCTCTGAAGAAAGGAAAATGCTCTTTTGCAGTAGGCCTGCCTATGCAGTGCAAGAATGAAATGCTGGTTTAGGTCTGGGGTTGCAAAAGCAGTTTTACTGTCTTAACTCTGCTACCTCAGCAGCTGCACTGTCTTCTACTCCCCTATGTTGTAGCAGTGGACTGCTCCTTGGCATCCTCACGTTCAGTACAGGGCTATGTGTTCTTATTTAGAATTGATGATGTCAGAGGAGTAAGTGGCGTATAAGAGAGAAGAGGCTGTGAGGACCAGTCTTACAGCCTGGAGGAAGCAGAGGATTGGGTAAGAGAAATTGCTCTCTAACTTTTGCAGTGCAGGGACAGCCCCACTGCAAGACAGCATTTATATTTCCCTTGTGTTCAGCTTTAAAGTGTTACTAAACCCACAACCGTAAAATCAGTCTGTATGTGCAGTAAAGCATGCTCGTTATACTCACTGTGAAACCTAAGTAGGGTTAATCCTCCACATTGTGTAAAAAGACTGTTTGATTATGTCTTCTCTGATCCTCCCCTTCTACTGTTCCCAATCCATCTCCTGATAAGACAGAGCCTTTGAATCACTCTGCACATACTCAGTTTGGTGTGTATTGCTAGAGAGCTTTTTTTCTTGGGAGAGTGCATGTGATCAGCTCATTGCCCATCAGCACTGTCCAGACAGAGGGTCAGGGGTCCTGCAGCTTCATAGGACAGTCAGAGTAGAATGAAAACATTTCCTTGTTCTTTGTACTGTGGGAGACCATATGCAGGGCCATGGGTTTAGTAACACTTTAAATAATCATCCTGCAGGTTATTGGCCTAATGTTTTCTCGCCTTTTTCAGTTTTCTAATGTCAGTTAATTGCAAGCTCCTGTTTTATCCCTCGCTGGTGGCAGAGGGTGACATATTGTCCTAACTTTTTATACATATGCAGTTCAGGTATATGTTTTCTGTACCAAGACTAAACAAATGATTTGGCCGCCTGACCATACCAGGAGGCTGAACTGTTGACATTTTCTTAGTATATTAAGTGTGGATTTTATTGATAATCCAAGTTTTTATCTTTGGGTAATATAATCTTTTTCTTTATACTTACATCCTTTACAAGGTCTCTCTGATTTGGAGAGAATCCAGTCCTGAGGAGAACTAGAGCAGTACATAAAACTGATCCAATTACTCTTCTCAGTACAGTTATCACAGGGCCGTGCTGTTATTTAAATGTAACACTGTGTCTTTCTCCTAAATGTTACTTGTCTTCACATTTTCAGATGCTCAGTAATCAATCATGTCACAGTATTCCTTTACGCATCGCCGATGATATTGGGAGCCAGTGAGAAGCATTTCAAGTAGACCCAGATTTCAAACAGAACCATCAATCATGTTTCTCTGTAGATGGGAAAATGTTGAGTAATAACCAAAAATTAATTTGTATCTTAGATTAGGGGATCTGCATGAGGGATGTACAGAGGAAAACTATTTTGGTAGCTTGTCACGTTTGTTTTAGCCTCACAGAATAAATGTTTCAGCATTCATTCTCTTATGATCATGCTTCAAATCTTAGATTGTTCAGAATGTATATTGAACACTTTGCTACTTTTAGTAATAGCTGCTGAGTATGCAGCATGAGCATACATCATCAGCAACTATGTGATGCTGTCCAGTCACCATAGACATAATTTTCCATATTGGAAAGAATTTGGCTTTTCTAAAGGCTTAAGAGGGTACCTTACTAGATAAAATACTTAATAAGATGACATAGAGAGGGCTATTTATAGCAGAGAGAGGTATAACTTTGTGCTATTCACTTTTCAATAGACACCACAATGTTCATCCACACCACATATTTTACCATTAATTTATAAAATGCAGGCTGCAGTGTGGATCTAGTGGTGCCCCACAAAATTCACTTTGCTTAGCGCAGCAAAGAGAACCTCTTTATTGGATAAGAAGTTGATTACAGGACTTTGACAAGTCATGTGACCATGCTTTCCATTTATTTTGCAGACCCTTACTTGCTTCAGAGCCCCAAAGAAGCACTGCGCTTAATAAAAGTGTGTGTTTATTTTTTTGTTAGGAAAGTCTCAAATAATGCAGTGGGAGTTTATTTTTCCATTCTGTTTTGTGCACACTGTGTTGTCAATCATCATGGTGTACTGAAGGGACTGGGCACAGAACATTTCTGAGAGTGTCAGAAACTTCACATTCACTGCTTTCTTACTGCAAGGGGAAAAATTGTGAATAGTGATTTCAAAATCAACCCATTTTAACGCAGTTTTAATGAGGCTGAATCACTTATTTTTACCACTTTTACAAGGGTGGATGCAGGATTGTTTAGGGAGGGAAGCCAAAAAAGGAGTTAAGGATACATTGCTTTAGAAATCAATTACATTAAAGCAGTGGTTTCTCAATAATGTAAGTTACACAGGAGCATCTGCATATGATTAATCACACTAAAGCACAATGCTATAACTGTTTTTAAAGGAGAAGTAGGGTCAAAGCTCTTTTTTGCTTACTTCTGTTGTGGGTCACAGGAGTGCACTTCGTTCTGCCCTCCTTTCACCTGTTTTTAGCTAATAGTGGGCTAAAGTCTGCTGTTGGCTGACATCACTCAGCCGGTCCAGATTCTAGGTCGATCCTGACTGTGGACCAGCAGCTGGCTGAGCCTCTCAGTGAGCCACAGGGGGACTGAGCCAGCTTCTCCTGGGCCCTCCACAGCCCGGCGCTTCAGTGAGCACTAGGGGGGCAAAGCAGAGAGCCTTTTTGGGGTACTAAGGTGCATCCTCACTTTACAGAGTGGGGGGGACATCTGTAGACTTTTGCAAATGCTCAGGCACCTTGGATTCCAGATGCTTGGGTGCGGGAGGTGATGTCCCAGGGCTACAAACTTGAGTTTTGTTCCTTGCTCCCTCCATGCATTCTCCCTTCAAATTCTCCTGTGTCTCCTCACAGACTGGTAGATCCCCATCAGCCTTTTTTTTGGCTTTCTGCACTGAGGTGTTATGGATTCAGTTCCTGGATAAATTTCTCCATATTCAATCTCTAAACTGTGAATGTTTTTATTTGGGTTCAAAAATTCTGTATGGAACCTACCAGAACTGCCACTGCTTCCCTTTATTCGGGAGATTTTCTGGCTTCTGTGAACATGTAATTACATGTACCTACACCAACATTTCCTGAGATATGCTGTAAGGCTCCTGCACTATCAGTTCATGGCCATGCCGGGTGTTTACCATGGTTCTGGCTCCAGTGTTGATCCTTTTGTGCACTCAAAGCATCCTCATTGAGACATACTTAGACAACCTCCTATTGAGAGAACAGTCAGTGAGAGCTCTGTTAGGCAACATATTCTTGACTGTCCAGACATTACTAACATTTTGGTTGATCCTGAACCTTAAAAAACTGTTGGTGGAACAAAGTGTTCACTTGGAAAATGTGGATCTGGTCTTGAACTCATCACTTTGCCCAATGGCACTCTGGATCTCAGCAACACAATGTTTTTTAATTGAGAGACAAATCGACTCCCTGACCAATTCAATAGTCAGGGAGTCAGGGAAGTCCTTTCTTCCATCCTTAGGAAATTTCTCACGACAAACAGCAGCCTATTGGGATGAGGGGCAGTCCTGGGCATCTTATTGGCACAGGAAACTTGGTTGTTAGGGAAATCTGAACTCCCAATAAACATTTTTGAGCTTCAGGTGATTTGTCTGTCCCTCCAGTTTTGGACCATCCAGTTGGCGGGTTATCAAATCAAGAATCAGTCTGGCAATGGCATACATTAGGGAGGAACCAAGAGTCTTACTACAGCAAGAAAGATAGAGCAAATCTTGTCCTGAGCAGAACTGCCACTCCAGCATTGTCATCTGTGTATATTCCAGATGTAGACAGTTGGCAGGCAGATTTCCTCAGCTGAAAGCTTCTAGGACCTGTATCACAGGTGGGTGACATCGGATTTGGATCTCCTGGCCTCCAGGTTCAAGAATAAACTGGACAGGTTTGTATCCAACTGCTTTGGTGGCTCCATGGGATCAGTACACCCTGATTTATGCCTTTCCTCACCCAAAATTTCCCCCTTCTGCTCCATGGGATCAAACTGGAGGGCACTCCAGTGATACTCCGATTGCTCCGAGTTGGCTCAGGCGAATGTATTACACCAACATAGTAAGACTTCAAGCAGATTGTCAGAATCCACTGTCCCAAGGGCTTTGTCATCCTTCCTGCTGGGTTTAACAGCATGGCCTTTGAAGCCCAGGTTCTAAGGGGCTGGGGCAGCCCTGAGTCTGTGATTCCTACAATGCTCAAGGCTAGGAAGTACATTTACCAAAAGGGAGAAGGCTTACTTAATTTGGTGTGAGCGTAGGGGCTTTCACCCAATAGTTTCTCCATGGGACAAATCCTCTCCTTCCTGCAGTTGGACCTGGACCAGAAGGTCAAGTCTCTGCTCTTTCTGTTCTGTTTCAGAGGCTATTGACCTCAGTCTTAGATTAAGGCCTTTGTTCAAAGAGTCTCCCATGTATTTACTGTGTACATTCCCCTGTGGGATCTGAATCTGGTTTTCCCTATGCGATGTAGAATCCACCATTCAAACCCATTAGAGATATTCCTCTGTCTACTCTCATTGACAAGATTGCTTTCTTTGTCTCTAATACATCTGCATGGTGAGTGTCTGAACTGGTGGCCTTATGCTGTGCCTGGTGACCTCAACTTCACCTTGTCCCTTATCCTTTTATTGAAGTCCATTGAGGGACGCAATCCCATCCCTCTGTATTTATAGGAATGCTCTTGGTACTACTTTACTACAAAACTGAGACATGCTGGTAATGGAAGGAGTGATCTACAGTTTTTTGTTCATCAATATTGAATACTACTGTAGGCACCAAAGCAAAAACGAAGAACAAAGCCACACGTCCATAAATTCTCACCATAAAGTTTAATCAAAGCATTTTAGCCCCTGCACCCCGAGGGGCATGGCCTAGGGCGGGGACTATGTCAGAAGCCAAGTGCGTTTATTAATCTTTATAGTGCGACTTTATGGAAGTGCGGCTTTGTTGCAGTATATGCTTCAGCGTTATGAGCTCCTAAAGCCAGCATTCAGTGTGGAGGGGGACCGGAGAAACACACTCAGAACTTGCACTCCTATCTTTGAATAAAATCCGAAGGTTTAAGACTTCCTATACCTCAATGGTCTCCAAGAAAACAAGAAAAGAAAAATCCTATTATACTATGCATGTGTAGTGGAAACAATTTATTTGGTAGATAATGATTAATATATTTATACAGCATATGTGTGTGTGTCATCCAAGCAAGGCTATTGCCTTAGTGTAAACAGTACTTTGGTTATGTCATGTGGTCTTATGACAGAAGTGGTATCCTGGTGAAAGATGAGGATACCTCCATCAGTGTATGAGGTTTCTGCCTACTTAATAACTACTTATGAATCTGTGAGTATAGGTGGTAAAGATATTTGCAGCTAACAAAAAGCAAGTGTATAATCTCAACAGCTTGTGCACAGACCATAGCTTGTTTTTGTAAACCACATTAAGCGTATTACTTCAGACAAATAATTATATATGCTTTTGCTGTTCTTCCCAACAGAGCCAAAGTGTGTAATGATTGAAAAAACACAGTGTGTCAGATTCTCTTCCTCCAGCATTGTCCTGGAAAATCCGCTGAAAAGGTAATAATGTTACAGGAATTTTGGTCTCCAGAGTGGTAATTTTGACACTCCAACTCTGGAAGGTTTGCAATACAGAACTATGGAAATCTTGTTAAAAGGTTACTGTGTACACAACTCAAATATATTTATATTTATACACATACTCATAAGTGAATGTTAGAAGTCTGTATCATGCAATGTATGCACACAGGCAGGCTCTCATGCAATGTCCCTTCTGCAAATGAATATGGCCAAAACATCCAAAATGAAAGTATTGCAATTACTTGAAATTTATAGAAACAATATTAAAATAATGAAATGTATATCAAGGTGTCACAAAGGCTCGAGGCCTCAAAAAAGTGATCCAATCAGTGAAACAGTGCAAGACTCTACAATCCTTCACAATTTTTCTGCATAAATACTGCCAGGAGATCTTCACAGTGCTTTTTTAATTCTCAGACTACTGGAAAATGTGTACACTTTACCACCTCATGCCCTAAATCTGCTCACCTTTGAAAATAGGCCCCTTAAATTACATGAGGTCTATAAGCACTTGATGGATAAAAAGGTTATACTCTCCAATTCTTCCTCATACACAGCTTACGGACACAGAAGGATTAGAGTCACCAATTGCTTCCTATGAATGGCATGACTTGAAAAAGAAGAGATACCATAGTGCTTACTGTAATACTAATTAAATCACCTCCAAACAAATACTGTAACATCAGAAAAAAATGTAATCCAGTCAGTGAAAATGGTGAAAAGGCCCCACAATCCTCCACAACCTTCATGCACAGATACAGTCACAAACAATAATAGAGTGTTCAAAGAGGAAGGCTGCTCTAGGTGTGGACCTGGTGTTCACTTGAGTGAGGTGTGTCATTGCCACAGAAGATCCGTGTAGGAGAATGAGGAATGGCTGCACACTCAACTCAATGCAATCATATTTATTCATGGAAGATCATAAAAGCAAATACAAAACGGCACAGGCAGGAAAATAACTTTTCCCCAGTCCTCAGAAATCCAGTCCCTGTACCTTTTGCAGAATATCAGTCTGTCCCTGTGGTTATTTCTAGAAAAAAGTGGCTTCTTTCCTGCCCTTCTTGACACCAGGCCATCCTCCAAAAGTCTTTGCCTCACTGTGAATGTACTCAAACCTGCCTTCTACTAATTCTGAGCAAGCTTTGCACTGGTGGTGCCCTGATCCTGCAGCTGTATCAACTGTAGGTTGACTGTAGGTCCTGGCGCTTGCTGGACTTTCTTGGGCGTCCTGAAGCCTTCTTCACAAATGCAGTGGAAATGTTTTTTATGGGATTAAGTTCATTTTTGTGGCAAAGAGGGACTTTACAATTAATTGCAATTCATCTAATCGCTCTTCCTAACATTCTGGAGTATATGCAAATTGCCATCATAAAAACTGAGGCAGCAGACTTTGTGAAAAGTAATATTTTGTGTAATTCTCAAAACTTTTGGCAACAGCTGTAGTGCTACATGGGTACAAATGGGTTAATATCTCCAACTCCTCCTTATATACAACTTGTGGACACACAAGTGCTAAAATGGCCAACTCCTCTTTATACATTTCATGACTCAAAAGAAAAAACTGTCAACGAAGTTAGTACAGCAATCTCCCCTGCTGAGCTGTCGTGTTCTGACAGGGCGACACCCTCCCCACCAGAGCACTCCGGTCAGCGCTCTTGGCGGAGAGCGCTGATCGGGAGCCAGTCAGATGCTTTTTTTCCAGCTTGCTCATCCGGCATACACACTAGCCAAATGTCGGACATTTTTTTTTTTTTTTTACTGGCCAATGTCTCCCGACATTCAGCCCATGTGTACGGGGCTTAACATTGCTTGCTTTTAAACAATATACTTAATTATGTAATAATGATTACAGAGTTGCAGTAATTTGTGTCCTTTATATCCGCCTTGAGTTCAGCTTTAGTCTGGCTGCTCACTGACAGGTTTGGTAAGTAGTAAGTGCATTGCTCAACATCCTGCCATCTGCTACAAAAAAATTTAACCCAGCTCCATTTGGGAGCTCTAATGTGTGTGTACACCCAGGGAGAGAGGACTTGTGGCAATGGATATCAAAAAACACGAGACTGCAATGGTCTGATCTTGGTAAGTATGTATGTACGAGAGAGTTGGTGGGAGTAAAAAGTGCACTTATGTTTATAATTTTATTTTTTACAATCTTACATGTAGTGGTTGCAGTAGTTTTCTTTTTTTTTTCAGGCTTTTTTCCCTATATTTCCATGTGGTAATCCTACCAGTAACATACTTCCTGTCCTAGGGTGACAATGTTCAAACACTGTACAGAACCTATGGGGGAGCAGCATTGTCACCTTAGTACAGGAAGTATGTTAGGAACACAAGTCACCCCTCCCTCTCCTCATTTCCACAACATGGGAGTGTTCTGTAATCCACAGAGAAAACTGGAAGCAATACTAACAGATAACAGTCAGTAGAGGCAGATAGCACAGAAAGTTATCAGTTCATTACATACAGCAGTATACAAAACATAGTAAGAAATTAATTGGACTTTGGTAAGAATACATCTCATAAAATGATTGTGATATAGTGAGTACCATTATCCTTTCCCTATTACCTTTACATTTTATTTATGGTCTTAAACCTATTTACTGCCTGTCTAATAATGTGTAAATCCTAATTTTATGTCCAGCATCTTGGCATTCACAATAGGATGTGTGATATATGGTGGAGTTTGGATGCTGTATGATGATATTGTCATTCATAATATATCAAGGCTGAATTTGTGGACAAGGTTCACATGGCCCAGCCTTAGTAAAGTCCAAAACTCTAGCTATTCCTGCCATCTTCCAATTAGATTGTTGCGCTAGTTTATCCATCAATAACATAAATCACAAAATTAAGTTAAAACATAAAGTGACATAAATCAACATCACCCATAAATCATATATCCGTGCAAAACATATGTGGAAAACAAATGTGTTTTTTTTTCCCTTTATGCACCTAATAGTATCAAAAAAAAGTCCATAGAGCATTCATTTACGAACACATTAATTTGACAGTCCAGTTATTCGTGAATTTTTTCGTGAATTTCGCTATACCAGCCGGGCCAAGAGATATGGTAAGGTCGACTAAACTACTCGGGTATCCTCGTCTCCTCCTATATAGAAATCTGGGACGTCTCCCGATATAGACGTTCGCACCGACTGGGAATGATCCTTATCACCCAGATGGGAAGACCATTCCCACAAATAGGGTTAAAAAAAGTGGTTCCACGGACACACTAGCCACCACCACCTATTCACCTAAGTTCGAGGAAAGAGAGAAAAGATAACTTGTGTGTGACCTACATATTGATGACAGAAAGGAACTTTTTTAAGTGCTTTTTTAAGTGCTTATTGACCTGACAGTTTAATTACACAAGCATTTACTTACGAGATACCTGAAAAAAAACTATGATAATCCACGTATTTCCCTTTTTTTTTGTGTAAACAAAAGGTGTATACAAAACGTGCCTATATACTAAA
>BLSH010088107.1:1557147-1575063 GCA_018402905.1 Glandirana rugosa
ATAAGGATCATTCCCAGTCGGTGCGAACGTCTATATCGGGAGACGTCCCAGATTTCTATATAGGAGGAGACGAGGATACCCGAGTAGTTTAGTCGACCTTACCATATCTCTTGGCCCGGCTGGTATAGCGAGGGCATCATACAGTTTTACACGATGTGGCCCTTATTTCTTCTTTAACATATGGGGAGCGATATGGTCGGCCCGGTTCTCTATACCATTCCAGCTGATTTGATGAGCCCATAGGAGCAGAGGAGGATATATCTTTAGACCCTGCAGAGGGCTATATCTGCAAGCGTGGCTGACCCTTACTAGGAATAGTGGGTCTACCCTTCTGGTAAGGGTGTTTATCCCAATTTTTTTCACCAAGGTGCCTGTGTGATCGGTGGTGGTGGATAAGTGGATTCAAGCTCCTTTCTCTCTTTTCTATTGAACACACACTGGATGTATAACTACTGTCTTTCCTTGAAAAAATTCACGAAAAAATTCACGAATAACTGGACTGTCAAATTAATGTGTTCGTAAATGAATGCTCTATGGACTTT
Source organism: Glandirana rugosa (assembly GCA_018402905.1). NCBI lineage: Eukaryota > Metazoa > Chordata > Amphibia > Anura > Ranidae > Glandirana > Glandirana rugosa. Next base: position 1,557,690 of record BLSH010088107.1, read on the forward strand.
TTTTTGATACTATTAGGTGCATAAAGGGAAAAAAAAAAAACACATTTGTTTTCCACATATGTTTTGCACGGATATATGATTTATGGGTATGTTGATTTATGTCACTTTATGTTTTAACTTAATTTTGTGATTTATGTTATTGATGGATAAACTAGCGCAACAATCTAATTGGAATATCTAACTTTTTGGTGGAATATCGCACCCTACATTGTTGCTGCTGTGTCTTATATCACTACTCCTAGCGCGGTATATTTCCCATATTCCTGCCATCTGTTAGATTGTTTGATGGTTAAGAAAGCAGTGGTTGTATCCTATAGTACTGCTCCCCCTGCTGCTCTAATTGTGATCTACTGTTGTATGAAGATAGCATGTAGCTATCTGGCTTTATGATCTTCCATTTTCATCACTAAGGTCTAGGCACTGTGAGACTTAGCTGGAGAAGTAGGCTTTGACAAAGATAGCTTTGATCCCCAGTATGGTAAGTATGACATTGCAGGGGTTAGCTCTGCACATCAACTAAGTGATTAGGATACAGACCAAAGCTGGCCATAGAGGGATAGAAAATCGAGCAAATGTGATTAAACAGATATGAACAGACCTGTTGAAAATTTTCTTTGAATTAATTAATTTGTAAATCTGAGTAGATCATTCAATAAAAAAAAAATCATTATAAATATAATGTGCGCGAGCCTGTCAAAAGTTTACCACAGATGTAAAAAAAAATATTCTGATGAAGGTTCTTTTGCAATTTCTTGGAAACAAATATGTGATATGCACTATATAATGTGATGCAATGCAAGCTCCAATCCAAAAACAACGAAAATTAGTTATAACATCTCACTAACACAAAATTATGAATCAGCAATTAAAGTGTCCATATAATGTAAACAGATAAAAAGTCCTCCACCACCATGCTGTGAAATTGATGTTCGCTTCTTATAAAAACAATCTGTGCAATGCATCCACCCAGTCCTGTAATCACACGCTCACCTCATTCCATTAAACCCAATACTAAGGTCATATATGGCTCTCCTCTGGCCTGAGGAGGGGTTAGATGAAGGTAGACCTTCATACTACTCACACTGCTCAGTTCCTCCTCTGGTATAACACGAAGGACTTATGGTTCTAACCCATATTTTGTAAAGCTGATTTAATAGCACTTTGGGTGGTTTTATTGGGGAATTTTAATAAACAAGCTTTATGCAGAGAGCACTATTTTGGTCCCATTTATTTTTACATGTTATTCACCTGAGTGTGGCGCTACCAGAGGAAAACACAGGCCAGAGGAGGAGCCAAAGTCTGATAGCCTATTGTGTGGCAATAATTGATTTAGTATTGGGGTGTTGGAATGAGGTGAGCGCATGATTAGAGCACTGGGTGGATGCATGTATTGCACAGATTGTTCTTATAAGAAGAGATCACCAATTTCATGGCACGATAGTGAAGGACTATTTATCTGTTTGCATTATGTGGACAATTTAATTGCTGATTCATAGTTTTGTGTTAGTGATATGTTATTACTGTAATTTCTGTTGTTGGGAATGCACATTGGATTGGAGATTGCGATATATCAAGGTATATATTGTATGTCACCTAGAGTGTAGTGGAAAACACTTGGAGATGTTTTAGCTGCAATCATTAAATAATGGTACACATATAGGATTTATTTATTTTTATTATTTTACTGCACTGATGGAGATGCAGAGCAGTGGCTTGGGTGCCTTTAATTGCCTTTAACCACTTCCTTACTGGGCACTTAAACCCCCCTCCTGCCCGGACCAATTTTCAGTTTTCAGCGCTGTCGCTATTTGAATGACAGTTGCGCAGACGTGCGACGTTGTACCCAAACAAAATTGGCGTCCTTTTTTTCCCACAAATAGAGCTTTCTGTTGGTGGTATTTGATCCCCTCTGCGGTTTTTATTTTTTGTGCTATAAACAAAAAAAGAGCAACAATTTTGAAAAAAGAAGAACATTTTTTACTTTTTGCTATAATACATATCCAAAAAAATAAAAAAAATGTATTCATCAGTTTAGGCCGATATATATTCTTCTACATATTTTTGGTAAAAAAAAAATCGCAATTGGCGTATATTGATTGGGTTGCACAAAAGTTATAGCACCTAAAACCTATGGACATTGGTTTATGGCGTTTTTATTTATTTTTATTTTTTTTACTGGTAATGGCGGCGATCTGCGATTTTTATCGGGACTGCGATATTGTGGCGGACATGTCTGATGTTTTTGACACTTTTTTGGGACCAATGACATTTATACAGTGATCAGATCTAAAAATAGACACTGATTACTGTATGAATGTCATTGGCAGTGAAGGGGTGAACACTAGGGGGCAGTGAAGGGGTTAAAAGTGTTTCCTGGGTGTGTTCTAACTGTGGGGGGGCGGGGTTGGCAGGGACATGACAGCTCTAACTGATCCCAGTGACAGGGATCAGTAGATCTGGCATGCCCCCCCCTCACAGAACGGAGAATGTGTTTACATCGGTGGTTCCCCGTTCCGACTCTCTGGGAGGAGATTGCGGGTCTCCAGCGGACATCGGGTCCTCCCGACCTGCGGGCACGCTCCCGCGGCAGCCCGCGCCGCTCACACCGGCGGGAGCGCGCCCAGCACGAGCCAAATGGGAGGACTTCTATAGACGTCCTCCCAGCATTTTAGAGCCGCGCTGTAGCCGTTATTCGGCTATGGCGCCGGCACGAAGTGGTTAATATCATGTTAAACAGACAGAAGCTGAGAGTAGGTCATAACCAATTATTATTATACAGGATTTACTGTATATAGCATCAACTGGGCAGCTCTTTACATTATAAAGGGAGACTGTACAGTTACATCAATTTTATGCAGCTGCAGGCATCACCCCGGTACCGTTTTTTAGAGCCAACGGTCGGCCTTCTTGTAATATAACCAATATAGCTAATCAGCCGCTTGGCTGTTAATACCAGCAGTCTTCCCCCCCTCCCCCCGCCACCTTCAGCGGCTCCCCCGGGCTCTAACGTCCCACCTGGAGGCCCAAACCACTGGCTGGAATCGGCTTTGATCGGGTCCCAGATCTAGTAACCTGTAAGCAATGTCATGACATCACTTCCTGTTTACTGAAGCCTTAAAGTGATTGTAAAGTCTTTTTTTTTTAGGTAAAAATAACAAATATGTCATACTTACCTGCCCTGTGCAGTGGATTTACACAGAGCAGCCTGGATAATCCTCTTCTCAGGCCTCTCTTCAGTGCTCTTGGCCACTCCCTCCTGTTGAGTGCCCCCACAGCAAGCAGCTTGCTATGGGGGCACCTGAGCCGAGCCACTGCTCCCTGTGTCCATTCAAATGCAGGGCCATGGCCCGACCCCATCCCCTTTCTCTCCTCAGTGGCTGACTGACTTTGATTGACAGCAGCGGAAGCCAATGGCGCCACGCTGCTGTCTCAGCCAATGAGGAGGGGAGTTTCAGCCAGCCGAGTGTCTTGTGCAACATCGCTGGATAGAGATGGGGCTCATGTATGTATTAGGGGGGCTGCGGCAGACAGAAGGCTTTTTATGTTAATGCATTGAATGCAGTACGATAAAAAACCTTCTGCCTTTACAATCACTTTAACCACTTGCCGCCCGCCGTATAGTAAAATGACAACGGCGGGGTGGCACTCTCGTCTTGGGGCAATGTCATATAACAGTGCCCCAGAACAGCCACTCTTGCAGGGCCGCGCCATGTTCTTAGTACACATCGCGACCCAGATCTCGTTAAAGAGCCAATAATGCGGCCCAAACACAGCCGGTCACATGTAAACAAGGAAGTGCCGTTAATCGGCTCTCGCTCACACTGATGTGTGTGGTGAGAATTGCCGATCAGTGGCATCTCCTCGCAGGGGAGACCTGTACAGGTAATCAGGGCACTGATCATCAGTGCCCTGATTACAGTTCAGCCCCAGCTGCAGTACAGTGCCCATTAGTGACAACAATCAGTGCCCATAAATGACATCAATCAGTGCCCATCAGTGATGCCAGTCAGTGCTGTCAAAATTTTCAGTTTTTTTAGCACAAAAAAAAAAACAGCAGTGATTAAATACCACCAACAGAAAGCTCTATTAATGTGAAAACATGTATAAAAATGTCATATGGGTACAGTGTTGCATGACCGCACAATTGTCATTCAAAGTGTGACAGCGATGAAAGCTGAAAATTAGCCTGGGCAAGAAGGGGGCAAAAGTACCCTGTAGGCAAGTGGTTAAAGGCGCCAGATTAAAAAAAAAAAATGACTGTATTCAAAACAGCCAAACTTGGCATTTTGAATGCTTTTAAGTGCAAAGGAGGAATTTGGGGTCTTAGCAATAAAAATGATCAAACTTTTTTTTAAAGGGACAGTGTAAAAAAAAAAAAAAAAAATGTAAAGCGCTCCATCCCTCTGTGGTTGTGTGCAGAAACGAACGCATAAGTTAGTCACGCCCGCAGATGTAAACAGTGTTCAAACCACACACGTAAGCAGACTTACAACCAGGTGTTGTAGAATGACCTCTTGCTCTGGTTTAACATTCTTTTCGGTCATAAAAACACAGGAGTCTGGTGACAAATAAGGAAAAGTGTTTTTTTTTTTAGACACTGAGTTATTTCACTAACCGTTTCACTTCTAAACTACCATGGAACCTATTGCTTTTCAATTTAACATTTTCTTCTTCAAGACATTCTAATACCCTTCACTTTCATTGTTATGCACTATAGACACTAAGTTTCGCGCTGTCTGGAATAGATAGTGATGGATGGTCCAGAATAGTTAGTTCTGCCTGGACTACTCACTTGCTATCACTCCTTCAGTTACCATTCACGTTGTGACAGAGGAGAGCCTAGAATTTAAATCATGTTATCCACAGAGAATAAAATAATATAAAATAATTAATATTTTTTTTCTGATTGCAAAATCCCAGACCAGTTTTGTAATGCTGAATCAGTTGGATTGATTGTGTAAAAGGGGCCTAAAGTTGTCTCCCAGGCAGGTATGGATGGCGGCTGCTGCTGTCCCCCAGGTGGGTATTGCTGGCGGCTGCTGCTGTCCCCCAGGTGGGTATTGCTGGCGGCTGCTGCTGTTCCCAGGTGGGTATGGCTGGCAGCTGCTGCTGTCCCCCAGGCAGGTATGGCTGTTGGCTGCTGCTGTCCCCCAGGCGGTTATGGCTGTCGGCTGCTGCTGTCCCCCAGGCGGGTATGGTTGGTGGCTGCTGTCCCCCCACTGGGTATGACTGGCAGCTGCTGCTGTCCCCCATTGCAGGTATGCCTGGCATCTGCTGCTGTCCCCCAGGGTGGGTATAGCAGGTGGCTACTGCTGTCCCCCAGACAGGTATGGCTGGTGGCTGCTGCTGTCCCCCAGGCGGGTATGGCTGGCTGCCTGCTGCTGTCCACCAGGCGGGGGTGGCTGCTGCTGTCCCCCAGGCAGGTATGGCTGGCGGCTGCTGCTGTCCCTCAGGTGGGTATGGCTGGTGGCTGCTGCTGTCCCTCAGGCAGGTATGGCTGGTGGCTGCTGCTGTCCACCAGGCAGGTATGGCTGGCGTTTGCTGCTGTCCCCCGGGCGGGTATGACTGGCGGCTGCTGCTTTCCCCCAGGCCGGTATGGTCGGCGGCTGCTGCTGTCCCCTGGGCGGGTATGGCTGGGGGCTGCTGTTGTGCCCCGGGCAAACACATGATCTAGGCTTACCGACCCGCCATCCCAGAGCAGGAGGACGCGGGCCACATCAGAGGGCCAGCGGTTGGGCACCTTTGGCTTAAAGGGTGACTCCACTTTCGTGGGAAAAAATAGAAAGTAAAAGAAATTAATATAGCATATATAGAATATAGTTATCGACAGTAAAAGTGTTTTTTTGTTTTTTGCCATTTTTGTCTCGTTTGGGTGATTCCCCTTCACTCCCTGTCCCATAGACTCGACATGAGAGAATATCTTGCGGGAAATCCCCTGTCACAGGAACGAGTGTCCCTGTTGATAGATTTCCCCTCTGTTCCTGTTCTGGTGGCAACTCCAAATTTTAGATCTGTCCTCACTTTTATGCTCGGTGACATTGATAATCAGGAGAAATAGAGAGAGGGAAGCTTCCTAACGGGAACATAGACAAAAATAATAAACTGTGCTCACCACCTTTGCAATATCTAAAAAAAGAGATTTTTTTAAAACTTACCGTAAAATCCTTTTCTCCAAGTTCACTGACAGATGCAGCTCTTCATGACGTGTGGGTTTATGCTTGTCCAACTAGGAGTTAACTAGGCAGGGAAAAGAACAGCTGGCCCCTCCCATGGGGCCCGTCCTCTCTTCCCACATAAACCCTTAGCATAGTATAGCTCAGCAGTTCGTACACAAGCCGTACATAGAACAGAGCACAGAGGGGTGGGTGCTGCATCTGTCAGTGAACTCGGAGAAAAGGATTTTACGGTAAGTTTTAATAAAATCCCTTTTTCTCCTACGTTCACTGACAGACGCAGCTCATCATGACATGTGGGGATGTCCCCAAGCTGTGTCAAAAAGAGGGGTGGGTTAAAGGAATTACAAAAAAAAAAAAAAGAGGGGTGGGTAAACGATAACAACTGTACCCAACAGTCCCTCTTAAGGAGGCGCCAGACGCGCCTACACTGCCGCCTGCAAAACTTTGTGGCCAAAAGCAGCATCCGAAGATGCTAGCACATTAACCTTATAAAACCTAGTGAAAGTGTGTACCGAGGCCCAAGTGGCCGCCATGCACACCTGCGACACCGAGGCCTGGTGTCGAAAAGCCCTGGAAGTGCCGCCCGGGTAGAATGAGCCGTGACCAGAAAGGGGGGAACCTTGCCCCGAACAGAATATGCGTGGGTCACGGTTTGTCTAATCCAACGAGAAATAGTAGCCGACGAGGCCGCCAAACCTTTGCGTGGACCCCCTGTCGGCACAAACAAGGCATCAACCTTCCGAAAAGAAGCTGTAGCAGCTAAATACCCTCGTAAGGACCTCACTACGTCCAAGGCATGCAACTCAATTTCTTTTGGGTGCGATGGACGATGGCACAATGAAGGAAGAACAATGTCTTCATTAATGTAAAGGAAGAAACCACCTTCGGAAGGAAGGAGAGGGTCACAAGACTGCCTTGTCCTTATGCAGGACCAGGTAGGGGGACTTGCACGACAGTGCTGCCAATTCAGACACCCGTCTGGCGGAAGTGATGGCTACCAAAAAAGCCACTTTCTGCGACAGCAGTTATAAGAAAATCTCCCTGATATTCTCATAGGACGGTTTCTGAAATACAGAAAGCACCAAATGCAGATCCCACGGGGCCATCGGAGACCTAATCCGAGGCGCCACATGCCGCACACCTTGTACAAAGGTACGAATCAACGAATGTGAAGCCAAAGGTCTCTGGAAAAGAATCGCCAGAGCCGATATCTGGCCCTTGAAGGTACTCAAGGCCAGTTTTTTTGTCCAGGCCCTGCTGCAAAAAAGTCAGGACCCTGCACACCACATAAGAGCGAGGGTTATGACCCTCCGCCTTGCACCAAGCTATGAAAGCCTTCCAGGTGCGGTGGTAAATGTTGCTAGAAGTACACTTGCGAGCCTTCAACAAGGTAGCGATCATGGAGTCAGCGACTCCCCTGTCTCTTAGCACCTGGGACTCAATAGCCAGGCCGTCAAAGCCAGCAAGGGTAAAGCAGGGTGCAGGATGGGCCCCTGAGACAGTAGATCGTCTCGCAGCGGGAGCCACCAGGGAACGTCTGCCACCATTTGCACCACGTCGGCGTACCAGGTGCGCCAAGGCCAATCTGGAGCCACCAGGATTATTGGTAATCCCTCCGTCACTATTATGCGTAGCAAACGCGGTAGAAGTTTTATCGGAAGGAAGGCGTACAGAAGTCGATAACGGCCCCAGGGGGCCACCAGAGCGTCTGTGGCACTGCCAACGGATCCTTTGTTCTGGACACAAAGGTCCTCACCTTGTGATTGAACCGAGGCGCCATGAGATCCACGTCCGGCGTCCCCCATCTGCGGCATATCTGGTTGAACACCTCCGGGTGGAGAGACCACTCTCCTTGGTCCAGCGTCTGGTGACTGAGAATATCCGCCTGCCAGTTTTCTACATCCGGAATGTAAAACGGCGGAGATTGCCAGAACTTGGCTACCGCGATGCCTCTCTGTTGCAGCAACGCCAACACCGGAGCTAGCCGTTTTGTGAAAACTCAAGGGGCTGAAGCCAGACCGAAGGGGAGTGCCACAAATTGATAATGGAGGTCCCCCACTGCAAAGCGCAGGAAAAGCTGATGCCGTGGACAAATAGGCACATGGAGGTACGCATCCCTGATGTCCAGAGACGTCAGAAATTCCCCCTGGTGGAGGGCGGCCACAACCGAGTGGATAGATTCCATCCGGAATTTCCGTGCCATGACATACCTGTTTAGGGCCTTCAGTTCTAGTACTGGCCGGACCCCTTCCCCGTTTTTGAGGACCACGAACAGATTTGAGTAAAAACCTCGAAACCTCTCCGCTGGAAGCACTGGCACGATCACCCCTTGACCCGAGAGTGCTTGGACAGCCCCGAAGAGGGCCTCCCGACGTTCCCGAGGGAGCCCTAAGTTCGATGGGAAGACCCTGTCTGGGGGTAGAGTGTTGAACTCTTTCCTGTACGCCGAGGACACCACTTCCCGGACTCTATGGTCGGGAATGTGAGCACGCCACCGGTCTGCGAACCCCAGAAGACGTCCCCCCACTCGACGCCCGGGTGGGGGCAACCCATCATGCTGAGGAGGGCTTGTCCTCCGCCTTTTCAGTTTTGCGCTGCCACTGCCGTTTACCGGCCCCTGCAGCGACCTTACCGGGACGGGTCCCTTTACCTGCTGCGCCCGGGGCGCGAAAAAACCTCTTCTGACCCGATGTAGGGGGCCCCTGTCTACGGTGAAACTCTCGCCTCCGGGGCTCTGGGAGGAAGGTGCTCTTACCTCCTGTGAAATCCTTGATGATCTCATCCAGCTGTGGGCCGAATATATGTCCACCCTGAAAAGGAAGGTCAGCGAGACCTTTTTTGGGAGCGTGGTCACCGGACCAAGAGCGCAAACAAAGTATCCGTCTGAAGATAATGGCAAACACCGCTATTCTGGATAACATAGGCAGTAAATCAATGGCCGCATCACAAAGGTACCTGGAACCTTGAAGAAAAAAATCAGCCCTCTGCGGGGCGTCCATCAGGCGGAGCTCCGCCATGCGCTCAGATAGAGATTGCGCCGCCATGGCTGACGCCAGGGCTGGCCGCAGAGCAGAACCCGCCACCAGGAATAGCGACTTTAACAGTGCCTCTGTCTTTCTGTCAGCTGGGTCTTTGAAGGAAGGGGCCCCTTTCAGAGGAATGGTCGTCGCCTTATTAAGGCGAGCTATCGGCGGGTCCACTGCGAGTGATTCCCATTTTTTCAAAAAGCTTTCCTCAAAAGGATAGCGAGCAGCGAAACGTTTAGACAGCAAAAAGGAATGCTGCGGACGCTGCCATTCACGATAAATATAGTGATCAAAAAATTGATCATAGGGGTAAGCCTTAGGAGCTCTGGGGGGCCTGGAGGACCCACACACATACGCAGAAGTCTGCGATTCGCCATCCTGGCTCAATCGCAGCGTAGTACGAATGCACATGCTCAGCATCATATCCAGAGGTTGTCGTTGGGAAATAGATGTATGAGTGCTGCCAGCATTGCTGCGCAGGTTGAAGGGGTGGGGGGGTCATCCTGTCAGTGCTCAGACCATACACCGCACACTGCATCAAATTGGTCTGCATGGCTGGCGTCCCAGAAGGAAGCCTTTTCTAAAGATGATACACAAGAAGGACCGCAAACAGTTTGCTGAAGACAAGTAGACTAAGGACATGGATTACTGGAACCATGTCCTGTGGTCCGATGAGACCAAGATAAACCTTTTTGGTTCAGATGGTGTCAAGCGTGTGTGGCGGCAACCAGGTGATGAGTACAAAGACAAGTTTGTCTTGCCTACAGTCAAGCATGGTGGTGGAAGTGTCTTGGTCTGGGGCTGTTTGAGTGCTGCCGGCACTGGGGAGCTACAGTTCATTGAGGGAACCATGAATGCCAACATGTACTGTAAAATACTGAAGCAGAGGATGATCCCCTCCCTCCAGAGACTGGGCCGCAGGGCAGTATTCCAACATAACGACCCCAAACACACCTCCAAGACGACCACTGCCTTTCTTAGGAAGCTGAGGGTAAAGGTGATGGACTGGCCAAGCATGTCTCCAGATCTAAACCCTATTGAGCACCTGTGGAGCATCCTCACATGGAAGGTGAAGGAGCGCAAGGTCTCTTAACATCCACTTGCTCCGTGATGTTGTCATGGAGTAGTGGAAAAGGACTTAAATGGCAACCTGTGAAGTTCTAGTGAACGCCATGCCCAAAAGGCTTAAGGCAGTGTTGGAAAATAATGGTGGCCACACAAAATATTGACAGTTTGGGCCCAATTTGGACATTTTCACTTAGGGGTATACTTACTGCCGTCTTTGGCAGATTGTCTTTTGAAATAGTTGGTATTAATTTAAATATAGCAAACTCAATTTTTGCTACAACTTGATCCCTGGATACACTTCAGAGGAAAAACTACTACTGAGGGACTCCTAAGAGCTTTATAGGACAGATGTGCAAGTGGGATTGTTGCATATGAGGATCAGATCAGGCAGGGAGTTATATACATTATATTTTTCAAATACTGAAGGAGAGATAGATAATCCATTGCTATGGATTTGTGAATAGAAAATAGCAATTCTGAAACTGCAATAATAGTGTATTGTTCAATGAAGTGTTCACTTGTGATGCCTAATACACAAACTTTGGGGCTAAGTGGGATTGCCCATATGGACACATTTAGTGGTTTTGAATTCAAAAGACCTGTATAACTGAGCATTTCTAAAATAAATGGTATAAGTCTAAGGAACCACACTTAGAGCAACAGGGGTAACAGGTAGGGAAAAATGAAGCTAATTTCTTGAGTGTTAACAGTGAAGGATATAGGTCAGGGTAAGCCTTTCCTTAACCACTTCGCCCCCCCAAAGGATTTCCCACTGTAGGACCAGAGGATTTTTTTGCTATTCGGCACTGCGTCGCTTTAACTGACAATTGTGCGGTCGTGCAACGTTGTACCCAAACTAAATTTGTCCTTTTTTTCCCACAAATAGAGCTTTCTTTTGGTGGTATTTGATCACCTCTGTGTCATTTCTGATCGCCACTATAAACAAAAAAAGAGTGACAATTTCGCAAAAAACTTTTTGCTAAAATACAAATCCAAAAAAAAAAAAGAAAAAAAAATTTTCATCAGTTTTGGCCAATTTATATTCTTCCTCATATTTTTGGTAAAAAAAATCGCAATCAGCGTTTATTGATTGGTTTGCGCAAAAGTTGCAGCGTTTACAAACCATAACAATTAATTTCTGGCGTTTTTACATTTTTTTTCTTTACTAGTAATGGCAGCGATCTGTGATTTTTATCGGGACTTTGATATTGGGGCGGACATGTCGGACATTTTTGACACTTTTTTGGGACCAATGACATTTACACAACGATTAGAAATGTAAATATCCACTGATTACTGTACAAATTTCATTGGCAGTGAAGGGGTTAACCTGCAGGGGGCAGTGAAGGGGTTAACTGTGTTCCCTAGGCGTGTTCTAACTGTGAGGGGGCTGGGCTTCCATGGGCATAAGAGATCTAACTGATCAGTGACAGGGATCAGTAGATCTCTCGCATGCCCACTGACAGCGGGGAACCGCCGTGTTTACATCGGCGGTTCCCCGTCCTTTCCCTCTGGCAGGTCATCGCGGCTCACCAGCGGACAACGGGTCCAGACGAGCCGCGGGCACACTCACGCAGAGTGCGGCAGGCATGAGAGCACGTCACCGGCGGCGAGCTCTTGCCCCCAAATTCACGCGCGAATCGCCACTCTGCCGCAGTAAATATGCGGTAGCCGGTCGGGAACCTGTTAAGACAGGGAGAAATATGTTTTGGGTAACTCCACTTTTATGGGAAAACTAATAAAAAAATAAATAATATAGCATATACAATTGCTACACAAGTTATATTCTAAGTAAATGCTATTAAAAATAATTGTTTCTTTTCAACTTAGAGCACTGTAATTTTCTGTAAAATGCAATATGGCAACTGGAGGTGTTCTGTACACAGAACACCCCCCTAGAAATGTAATTTCCTCTCATTTACATGAGACATTTCAATTACCCCTGTGGGCTACGATTGATATTGTAAACTCTGATCCCATACCTCTTGCTTCCCTGATGTGGCTTCCCCCGAGACACCGCCCGACCTCACTAAGTCACTGCCTGACCCACTCGCTGAATGTATGGGACTCCATCAAATATTCAGCGAACCTTATATCCCCCCATCTCCCCCTACTACGAATTATATCTTGTCCTTTGTTTCTACCTCGTCTGGAAAATCCAACACAGTTTTCGTGGTGGACGGCAAATGGCTTCACGGATGTCCATTCACTCTTCACTGTTCACTCTTACCAGGATAAAGACTTTTGATGCCTTGCGCTCTTCCCACGACATCCCTTTGCGTGAGCATTTCCGTTATATGCAGTTGAGGCATTTTCTACAACAATTGATTAAATCGCGTTGTACCCCATATACTTTAACACCTTTCGAAAGCATTTGTAGATCCAGGCCCCACACTTTGGGACTGATATCGTTAATATACTCATCCATAATATCGGGGAAAAAGCCCCCAGTAAAAATATATCACCAACAATGGGAAAGGGAATTGGGTGGGCAGCTTGATCCAGAGGACTGGCAAGCCATGACTCTTACCCTGTCAAAAACTTCCCGAAATTTACTATTTTTAGAAAACGCCTATAAAGTGTTGTACAGATGGTATTACACACCGGCCAGACTTGCAAGATTTATCCCATCCCATTCCCCATTGTGTTTTAGGGGTTGCTCCCAAGAAGGGACAATGACCCACATTTGGTGGACATGCCCTAGGGTACGTAGGCTATGGACTAGGATATATGCCCTTCTTCGAACTATGTTTTGGGTTAACATAAAACGGGATCCGTATGAAGCCCTATTATATAAAGCTAGTGTAGAATTACTTCGCCCAGAACGTCAGTTAGCACAACATCTTTTTACTGCCACTAAATTAACTATAGCGAGGGCCTGGAAATCCCCTCTGCTTAGCTTCGAGGCAGTAAAGAATCGTATGAATGACATCATGATAAATGAAAAGTTGACAGCTATCCTTTCGGACACCCATGATAAATTCCTCAAGATTTGGCACCCATGCACCACGCATGTTATTCCCTCCAGGTTCGACAACACATTGCTCCGGATCTGAACCCCCCCGGACCTGCCCCCCCCCAACGGACCATTCCAATCTCACTTCACTACTACTACTTTCAGCTCTTTCCTTTCTATCTTCTACCTTTTTCTTCTTTTCTTCATATCACTTCATTGTACTTACATTTCCTTTTTTCCTTTTCCTCTCCAGAAGGTTTGGTACTGATAATTAACACTGTTGTACTTCTTATCTGTGGTGATGCTAGTTGGGAATTATGAAAATATGATAGCCCCTGTGAACACACGGGACGCTTTAAGTAAAACATCAGGCACATGTCCTAAGCAACATTGTTGTTAAGAAATAATTTTATTTGATGTACCATGCACTATGTTACCTATTGTACTATATGTATTTTATGTAACTTCTGGACTATTAATAAACCTATTGTAAAAGAAATGTAATTTCCTGCTTGTGTGATTAGCTTACTTATTTTCCCAGAAGTCTGCACTAAAATACATCAAAAATAAGTCAGATTTTTGGCATGCCCCGCAACACAAATGTAATTTTTGTGAGATACTCCCAAAGGGAAATCACATCTAAAGGAATGAGACCCTGCCACTATCCTCATTAGAACCCTGCAAGTGCAGCATCTGAATGAGTATAAAGTGATTCCCATTCACATTCACTTTGCACATGGACCCAGACACATAAACAGATATTTCTTCAGAATAACAAAAGGTAGGAATCTGTAACAAAGTTTGTTAAAATCCTTGCAATGTACATAGAGGGGATTGTTTTTCCCAACAAAAACAGAGTTATCTTTAAGGATATCTGATTTCCAAGAATGAAAAGATGTAAACACATTGGTCAAGAGCTATAAGGCTGAGTTCACACTGTTTTCACATGTGGCTCAAGGCAGGGGTCCCTGTTTTCTGTTTCAGGGACAAATCAGGCCCACATTTTTGCCTGAATTCGGACCTAAAACGGAGCCAAAGATGCAAAGGTACCCTGTGCAATCCACTACGCAGCCGCCACGGAGATCAGTGAACCGGCTCCTTTGAGAGCTGGTTCATAATTTCCTGTCATGCAAATTGGATGCAGTGAAACCCACATCCAATTCGCACTAGTGTGAACCCGGCCTAAATGTTCTAACTGAGGTGTTTTTGAAGGCCTTTACATAAGAGAGCAATCAAAGGGAAAATGGAGACCAAAAGTATCAAATATAATTTTGTTTGTAGAGCATATCACCGTTGTAAATCCCTATGAAACTGGGAACATCCCAATTAGTAATTTGATTTAATTGGTGAGTTGAAAAAACCAGCATGGTCTAACAACTGATCTAGAAAAATTATGTGTGCTCTAAACTAACGTTGAAGGTCAGAGATAGTCTCAGGGAGCTGGGGGTTATTCCTCAGAGGGGTGTAAAATCCAGAGGATACTGAATCAGTAAGATGATGAAAAATTATTTGTGGAAAGGAGAGTACATTGCCCTGATTGAAAATGAGGTTCTGTTGGTTTGAGCCTTTATAGCAGGGATAAGCAATTAGCGGACCTCCAGATGTTGCAAAACTACAAGTCCCATCATGCCTCTGGGTGTTATGCTTGTGGCTGTCAGAGTCTTGCTATGCCTCATGGGACTTGTAGTTCTGCAACAGCTGGAGGTCCGCTAATTGCATATCCCTGCTTTTATAGTAATAATAATTATAATGCAAATCTTTGTTAGAGGATGTCCTTGGAGATTTGATTGGAGATTCCTGTGTCTTCACTTAGGATTGATGACTATAATTTTATTCTGGAAGTTGAGAGAGAAGTTTCAAAATTCCTTTATAAAGGTGGATATTATTAGAAGTGAGGACAAATAAAAATAAGGCAATATAGAATTTCATTGCATGCGGTAATGAAACAATGAAAGTTTATTATGAAATTCTGATATCGTATAGTTTGAGTTTTGGTATATTACTGATATTTTATCCTCAAAATAATGTGTGATGCATTTTATTGGCTTTTAACACTAATCAGCAGAGATTATTTAATATTCTGTAGAACAGAACATATAACATGTTAAATAAAATACAAAATAAAATAAAATACATCACACTGGGCTTCCTGCCCCGCATTACAATACAATACAATAAATGAGATGAGGGCTATTTAACCAAACATTAGTGGGTACAAAAATACATTCCCTGACATTTGACAACATCTGTTCTTCCATGAAAAATGTGCTTTCTGCAAGATTGACGTTATTTATAAATATGGTTAAATTCCCTGTACATTCGCCTGGCATTCACTTATAACTTTTGTTAATAGAATTTGATTTGCCAGGGCTGAGATGTTCAAATAACTACATGCACATTTTTGACACATATGAGGCTTTTTATAATTTTTTTGTTTATTCCTTTTCAATAACTTGAAATGTCATCCTTCCTCCCTATGTACAGTGGAACCTCGGTTTGCGAGTGTTTCGCTATACGAGCTATTTATTTTTTTTAAATCCTGACTTGCTTTGCGAGCGCTGTCTCGCAAGACGAGCAGGATTCGAGCCTCTGGTGTATGCAATACCGCATGTGGCCAGAGGCCGGGGGCGCTGTTGCCTCCCAATGCTTCATGGAGAACTCTGAGATGCTCTGAGACACTCCCAGCTGGGTGGGGCGAGCGAAAAGTGCGTCAGAGCACCCAGAAGTGTCAACAGTTGCCAAGTGTCTCTGAGTGTCTCCAAGCGGCACCAGCGCCCCCACACCTCTGGCCACATACAGTACTATATACACCAGTGCCCTCGCATCTCTGGCCACATACAGTACTGCATACACCAGTGCCCCCGCACCTCTGGCCACATACAGTACTGCACACACCAGCTGTGGTTGTGGACCGAATCATCTGAGATTCCATTGTTTATGGGGAAACTTGCTTTAATATACGAGTGCTTTGAATTACGAGCATGCTCCTGGAATGAATAATGCTCGTAATCCAAGGTATTACTGTATAACTAATCTGGCATGTGGGCTGCTATCCATGTAACAAAAGGGCAGTAAACCTGCAGTTTCCTGCCATGTTAATACCAATGCCCTTAAGCAACAGGTGGGGGACTTTGATTTCCAACAGAAAAAAAAGATATCTCTCCCAAACACTTGTGCCCAGTGCTAAAAAGCACGTGGCATTTTGCTACCACTAGTGCCTAGGAAGGGGTTCCAGAGAGGGTGTCTCCTTACGACACAGGTTTTAGGGAACGTCTAACCAATTCACAGTGTCTCTAGGTGATAGTTAAAATGTAAAATTAGTACACAAAAAATACACAATTGAACAATAAATATAATGTTTTTTTTTATTTAACTGTTGTGATAAATGTATATACTGTATTAAAACTGAGCAAAGCATATCTGTATAGATGCAGAAATTTGGCAGGAAAAAGATGCCTGACAGCCTGGAACAGCCCAAATGAGGACAGGAGGAGACAGGGGGTACTTTATCTAAATAGCTGTTCCAGGCCAGTGACTCAAAGTACTGAATCACTATGAATGCTGAAGAAATAAGGGATGGTTAGCAGCCTCTATACTTTCCCACTTCCTTTTAAAGCGACAGTCTGTACAGTGATACTTACTATTTAAAGGAAAAGTACAGTTATCCTTATTGTATATGGGCACCTTACCCTAACACCCTCACGTCTATACTTATCTGCCTATGCTCTGCCGGGATCATCGCCTCACAACCTTCTTGGCACAGCACAGCCTCTTTTTTTTTTTTTTTATTTCTCCCAGTTGCGCTCTGTTCCTTGCACATTCTGGCCGTCTTTCCAGCAGTGGAAAGAATGAATGGAGAGCCAATGGCTACTGCTGCTGCATCTGGAAATTACGTAAGGAAAGTTATTCCATTTTTTACAGTGTCGTCATCATAGGGGGGGGGGGTTTATGGATGGAGTAAACTAGGTCGCGACACGGGTAGACGTTGTTGTGAGAGGAGAGAGGGACGAAAGTATCCAGTGTCTACGTCGTCGTCATCGGTAACCGAGAGGTAAGTAAGAAAGGTGACGACCTTTCTGCCGGTCTTACACGTTCCTTGTCTCGCGTTGACCCTCTTTATTTTTTTTTTTTTTTCTCCGACACGACAC
>BLSH010088107.1:1590492-1619573 GCA_018402905.1 Glandirana rugosa
CTGTAGCTACGCCCCTGTCTGCACCCCTCTCATGCACATAAGGTCAGGTCCATAAATATTGGGACATCTACACAATTCTAATCTTTTTGGCTCTATACACCACCACAATGGATCTGAAATGAAGTGAAAAAGATGTGCTTTAACTGCAGACTTTCAGCTTTAATTTGAGGGTATTTACATCTAAATCAGGTGAACGGTGTAGGAATTACAACAGTTTGTATATGTGCCTCCCACTTTTATGGGACCAAAAGTAATGGGACAGATTAACAATCATAAATCAAACTTTCACTAATACTTGGTTGCAAATCCTTTGCAGTCAATTACAGCCTGAAGTCTGGAACGCATAGACATCACAAGACTCTGGGTTTCATCCCTGGTGATGCTCTGCAAGGCCTGTACTGCAACTGTCTTCAGTTCCTGCTTGTTCTTGGGGCATTTTCCCTTCAGTTTTGTCTTCAGCAAGTGAAATGCATGCTCAATCGGATTCTGGTCAGGTGATTGACTTGGCCATTGCATAACATTCCACTTATTTCCCTTAAAAAACTCTTTGGTTGCTTTTGCAGTATGGTCGGGGCATTGTCCATCTGCACTGTGAAGCGCTGTCCAATGAGTTCTGAAGCATTTGGCTGAATATGAGCAGATAATATTGCCCGAAACACTTCAGAATTCATCCTGCTGTTTTTGTTAGCTGTCACATCATCAATAAATACAAGAGAACATGTTCCATTGGCAGCCATACATGGCCACGCCATGACACTACCACCTCCATGCTTCACTGATGAGATGGTATGCTTTGGATCATGAGCAGTTACTTTCCTTCTCCATACTCTTCTCTTCCCATCACTCTGGTACAAGTTGATCTTGGTCTCATCTGTCCATAGGATGTTGTTCCAAAACTGTGAAGGCTTTTTTAGATGTTGTTTGGCAAACTGTAATCTGGCCTTCCTGTTTTTGAGGCTCCCCAATGGTTTACATCTTGTGGTGAACCCTCTTTATTCACCCTGGTGAAGTCTTCTCTTGATTGTTGACTTTGACACTCATACACCTACCTCCTGGAGAGTGTTCTTGATCTGGCCAATTGTTGTGAAGGGTGTTTTCTTCACCAGGGAAAAAATTCTTCGTTCATCGACCAGAGTTGTTTTCCATGTTCTTCCGGGTCTTTTGGTGTTGCTGAGCTCACCGGTGCGTTCTTTATTTTTAAGGATGTTCCAAACAGTTGATTTGGTCACACTTAATGTTTTTGCTATCTCTCTAATGGGTGTGTTTTGCTTTTTTAGCCTAATGATGGCTTGCTTCACTGATAGTGACAGCTCTTTGGATCTCATATTGAGAGTTGACAGCAACAGATTCCAAATGCAATAGCACACTTGCAATGAACTCTGGACCTTTTATATGCTCCTTGTAAATGGGATAATGAGGCAATAACACACACCTGGCCATGGAACAGCTGAGCAGCCACTTGTCCCATTACTTTTGGTCCCTTAAAAAGTGGGAGGCACATATAAAAACTGTTGTAATTCCTACACCGTCCACCTGATTTGGATGTAAATACCTTCAAATTAAAGCTGAAAGTCTGCAGTTAAAGCACATCTTGTTCGTTTCATTTCAAATCCATTGTGGTGGTGTACAGAGCCAAAAAGATTAGAATTGTGTCGATGTCCCAATATTTATGGACCTGACTATACTACCCACCGCTGTACACTCTGCACCCCTCCCATGTACATACTGCCTGCCACTGTACACTCTGCACCCCTCTCACGTACATACTACCCGCTGCTGTACACTCCACACCCCTCTCATTTACATACTACCCTTTGCCTTACGCTCCGCACCCCTCTCCTGTACATACTTCTAGCCTCCATAGACTCCGCACCCTTCTCATGTACATACTACATGTTTACCACCATTTTACAGTGCCATCATAATAGCATCATGGGCAAAGTAATGCACTGGAGCCCCTTTACAACACAGGTGCAGCGCAATAGGTAAATGGTTAAAAGCCAATAAATAATCAATGGTGCATTAAAAAATCAGTCCTTTATGCAGAGATAAACACAATGTGCACAGGATGTACTAACAGTCCCAGCAACAAAGGGGTTAGAGAGAGGAGAATCAGTGAATCAGCGTAGAGGGTAATTAACACCAATAGTTTGTCTCTTCACCACAGATCAGTTTGCTTCGCTCACCTCAATTTGGTGACCCCTGAGCTAACAGGTGGTCTGCCGCGTGTTTACCCCGTAGCCCGGGTCATGCTCTCTAGGCACAGTCCATCTCTGCTACAACTCTCACTCAGAGGAAATGGTCAAAACGTGTCCTGGATTGCATAAATAAAGAACAAATATCTAAGTGCTCACTGCAAAACATTCCAACTGGTTTATTTAAGCCAAAAATATACTCACATAATCACAGGAAAAACGGGCATGATATGCACAGCACTGTCACATGGAAGGTCCAGTACATAATATTGCTGCACGGCCACTGGTGACGTTAGAGTGCAGCCTAACCCCCACTGGAGCCCCTACTAGGGAGATGGTGACCTGTGGCATACACAGCGTACCGCAGAAAACAGTGAGTGTGGCTAAATTATGCTACATATTGGGCATTGGTCTGATTAGAAATTTTAGTCTGATTTTTTACAATTTTAAAATTTTTTAATGATTTTCTATGCTTCCGTTATGAATGAACACAGTGTGTGATCAGTACTGATCACTCACTGTGTTCATTTAGAAAAGGAAGGGGCTGGTAAATGACTTATTTGCCAGCCCCTTTTCCTGTCCTCCATCCTGAAGATCCCCCACAGCAGTCAGTGGGAGAAAAGAGGAGGGAAGTTGGCAGCTCTGTGGGGGGCACACAGTTAATTTTTATTGCGTGAATTATTTTTCCCATTATGGGCGTGAGTGGGGCCTCATGTCTAAGTTTTGCCTAAGGCCTCACAAAACCTAGAGCCGCCTCTGCCTAGGATGTTTGATTACTGTCTAGTGCAAGGATATGCAATTAGCGGACCTCCAGCTGTTGCAAAACTACAAGACCCATCATGTTCTGCCTCTGGGTGTCATGCTTGTGGCTGTCAGAGTTTTGCTATGCCTCATGGGATTTGTAGTTCTGCAACATCTGGAGGTCCGCTAATTGCATATCCCTGGTCTAGTGTATGGTGTGCAGTTTATCAAGCATTTAGAACTTGTCTGCCATGCTTGGGATCATAAATGTAACATTTTTAACATTTAATGAGGTTATGAGACAGGTGAACATGATAATGAGGTAAAGAGTATATCCAGCAAACATTATTGTAGTGGTTTTTCATCACAGTTGAGAGGATTAGGTGTTTAGTTTAAATTATTGTATTTGAACAAATATTAGTGCATTAAAAATAGCCAGTGCATTACACAGATATGAACTAGCAATTTTTAAATATATGGCTAACCTTTGTAATTTTGGTAAAATGCATTAGTGTGTAATGGCCCCTATAGAATGTCAAGAATACCAGTTTTGACCCTATACCAGTGTATAGTACATTTCCGAAGGTGAATACTATTGCTTTTAGCCTTATGCCTACAAAATGGAAACCACAATTTTTTTTCTGAGCTGAGCAGTTAAAGTGCCTATATTGTCCGCCACTGCTCAGGGTCTGTAGCATATCAGCAGAGCTGTGGTGCATAACGCCATGGAGGTCAGTATTGGAATACCAATTACAATACCCTACAAGCACTCAAGATAAGAAATACAATTAGGTGGCATGTTCCCTTTTTGCAGACTGTGGCCTCAGCCAGCCCACAGAAATAGCCCTAGCTGGGAATGGAAGTCATAGCCAGCTGCCAGACTCCAGAGTGTGGTTATTTTGTACTTCTATATTAGCGGCTGATGAGTTCTAAACTTTAAATGACAGAGCCTTGTTAACATTTTTAATGCACTTAGTCAGTGTGCTGCACTACCTGCTGCGGAGCCTGCTGCCTCATTATACACATTCCTGCTCAGGCTGTGCAAGCACTAAATTAGAAGATTGCTAGGCTGATTGATAGAATGAGCTATACCACAGGCTGTACCTGTCAGGTTCCTGTTCAGACAGTTTATTAACATGAGAAGTGATACCACTATTGGTACTGACACTGCATTATCTGTCACCTTTATCCCAAGCTGTCTCTGAAAATGAGTACTATTCCCTGAAAATTAGTTTCACTCATTCTGAACATCAGTGGGATTCTCACCATTACTGAGTGTTAGCTTTAATAGCTGAGTCAGACAAAGTGTCACAATATAGATCATCTTTGGAGGCTTTGAATAAAGCATAAGTGTACTGTTATGTCCGATCAGACTGTGGAATGAAATCCTTTAAATTCAGCACAATTCAAAGTAAACCCGTGTTGAGAAAAACATCAAGGCTGGTTTTGCTTATTATGCCTTTTGAAAATTGTGCAGTATTATGGGTCACTGATTCTGCAGCATGTATGCAGATAATCTGATCTGCACACCTGACCCTGGTCAGCGGTCAGTTACTAAGGGCCAGTGCATACAGAAAGTAGGTTATATGGTTTTCAGTGGCATAGTTCACACCAGTGCCTGCAGTTTTTGTGTGTTCCAGTTCCAGAAAAAAAAGTAGAACATGCTGCATTTTTCCTTCACTGGAACGCTGTAAAAAGCATCATAAACGCACTGGAATGCACCAAAAACACAATGTTTCTATACACACACACACACATGTTCCTATTTAGGTCTAGTTCACACCAGATGCAGTCCAGTGAGTTTTTGTTTCTGCAGGAAAAATGCATGCACAGTGTTTTCCATGTATTCCAATGGCCCTAGTTCACACCAGTGGGGAACGTCTGAGCTGGACGAGTCACAAGTGACAAGCGGCATTGGTTTGGAGTGGATGGGCATTGTTTGCGGGGCGGAGGCTGAGCCACAGCAGCGCATGGGTTAGGAGCAGAGCAGGTTTCCCGACTGGAAGGCCAGGCCGCCTGGAGCACATCACTGCATAGGAGAACAGGCTACAGCACAAGTACCTGCCCCGATGCAGTCTGTAGGCGAAGGCCGCGGCTGCAGGTGACGGGTTCACAGTGGGAGTGGCAGCGCTCACATCCCTGCAGTGTGGATCTGATATGCAGAGAGCTGACTGGCAGGTAGGTCCTTCTCCCCAATGCGATGGCAGCCTGTGTGGATAACCTGGTGAGGCGCCCGCGGCACTGATAGATGGCACTAATGATGGTGCACTGATAAACACTGATAGGCTGCCCTGGTGGGCACTGATAAGGTGGCATTGATGGACTGCACAGGTGGGCAGTGATAGGCTGCACTGAGGGGCACTGTTGAGGTGGCACTGATTGACCCTGATAGGCTGCCCTGGTGGGCACTTATGAGGTGGCACTGATGGGCACTGATAAGTTGCACTGATGAAGGGGCACTGATGAGGGGACACTTATAGGCACTGATAAGCTGCACTGATGGACACTGATAGGCTGCACTGGTGGACTGCACCAGTGTGCACTGATGAGGTAGCACTGATGGGTGCTGATAAGCTGCACTGATGGGCACTGATAGGCTGCACTGGTGGACACTGATGAAGTGGCACTGATCGACATTGATGAAGCTGCACTGGTGGGCACTGATGCGGTGGCACTGATAGGCTGTACTGGTGGGCACTTATGAACACGGATAGGCTGCACCATTGGGCACTAATGAGGTGGCACTGATTGACATAGATAAGGCTGCACTGATGAGTGATGGACTCTGATGGGCAGTGATAGGCTGCACGGCTGGGCACTGATGAGGTGGCACTGATGGACACTTATGGGCTGCACTGGTGGGCACTGATGGATACTGATAGGCTGCACTAATGGGCATTGATGAGGTAGCACAGATGGACCCTGATAGGCTGCACTGGTGGGCACTGATGAGGTGGCACTGATAGACATTGATGGGCACCGATAGGCTGCACTGGTGGGCACTGGACACTGATAGAATGCACAGGTGAGCACTGATGAGGTAGCTCTGATGGGCACTGATAAGCTGCACTGATGAGGGTGCACTGATGGACACTGATAGGCTGCAATGGTGGGTACTGATGGCCATTGATGAAGCTGCATGCATTGGCACTGATGGATACTGATGGGCACTGATAGGCTGTACTGATGGGCACTTCTAGACACTGATAGGTTGCACTGGTGGGCACTAATGAGGTGGCACTGATGGCCATTGATGAGGCCGCATTGATGAGGTGGCAGTGATGGGCTGCACTGGTGGGCACTGATGAGGCGGCACTGATGGACCCTGATAGACTGCACTGGTGGGCACTGAGATGACACTGATGGAAATTGATGGGCACTGATAGGCAGCACTGGTGGGCACTGGACACTGATAGGCTGCACTAATGAGGTGTCACTGATGGACACTACCCTGTCCATGCACTACCCTACCCTGTCCATGCACTATCCTACCCTGTCCATGCACTACCCTAGTCTGTCCATGTACTACCCTAGCTTGTCCATATATTACCCTAGCCTGTCCAAATACTACCCTAGCCTGTCCATATACTGCCCTAGCCTGTCCATATATTACCCGAGCCTGCCCCTGTACTGCCCTAGCCCACCCCTATACAGCCCTATCCTAGTGGCATATCATCCATGGGTGCAACGTGGTCACTGCACACAGGCCCTGAGGGGGGGGGGCCCACTGTGCTGACACCCACTGCACCCATGGATGCCCTAGGGTGCCAAGATGGGGGAGTGGTAACATAATGGTATGTCATAGAATTTTGCATATAGACAAGGTGCTGTTGCATGTAAATCTGACTTCCTGATAAAATGTAATATTTTTAATAATCATGATATAAAATAATGGATGTGGGGGCCTTTTGGTGGGCGTGTTTTTTTGGGGGGGACAGCATTTAGTTCTTGGACCCAGGCAGCACAATGTCTTGGGCCAGCCCTGATAGAAGTCTATGAGAAAGTGTAGCGTACCTGCACAAATCTTGTGTGTGTACACTGTGCTGCACCTCTGTTGTGACCAAAGCGCAGCAGGGGCAGTATGAATTGCTCTTAAGCAGAACTTTGCACAACTTTTGCTTGGAACATAGTCCTGCCTGGCAGGGCAGAATACCTACTTTTCCCTGCTGCACTTGAGTAACATTTTCAGGTGTTCTCATTGCCTCAGCTTGTGACTAGACAGTTAAATGAGAAGCCACAGAAGAGATTGTTGCATCTCTGTCACTCTGCTATCTTCTCCTATCATCATATCCCTTGTTAGCCAATGAGCAGAATGAGTTCAGGATAAATATGAAAACATTTATCTATAAAGTAAGGGTTTCAAATTGGTCATATCAGGCTAAAGTTGGTTCAGGAGGGTTGGGACACTGGGTGGTGACACAGAATGCTAGGCTAATATCTGTTTGTGAAGGGGTGGAGAAACATCTATTTAGGGGTAAGAGTTGCAAGTCTTATCAGTCCAAGGAAGTGTTCTTTTTTGAGGAAGTTTTTGTGTGAAAAGCTTATGACCCCCTATTGGCTCAATCTATACCTGGGGAAATAGAAACACTGATAAATTGCCTTAACATAATCACAGCAGGAACCAACTGACTAGTGCAGTATAAATCGCAAATAAAAGTGGTTGTGTCTTTTTTGTTCTTTTTACAGGAGATTTAGCTGTTACAGGTCGGATACAGGAAAGCTCAGATAAAATATTAGATTGCTATATGACTTTGGGCATAAATTCCCCTTTACTGTCACAACAACAAAAACAGGAGCTGAATCCATTGGTTATTCGCATTCTTTCAGCCACATCACTCCCTGTGATGCCAACTCCAATCAGTGTGTTACAGGTAATGTTTATTCTGTGATAGAAGAAGTAATAATTGAATCTGCTCTGAATTGAAGAAAGATTTCTGAGTTTATTTCACTATACCATATTACTGAAGTTCTTTTGTATAATTTTCCCTGCCTTTGTGGCCAAGCAGGGGGCAATGATGTACAGAGAAAGCTATAGACAGAGAGATTGTTGCACAAGGTGAGTGATTTGAGGCTATTGCCCATCACTGTGCATCGCTAAGGCAATGCGGCTGAAATACTAGACATTAAAGGTATGATTTCCTGATTGTGAGAAAGTGATTGATGATTCCACATAATCAGATTCAAGCTGCCCATGCAAGAGGATTGGGCTGTTGAAATGATTTGCTATTTAGCTGTAAATGGTATAATATCCAACAAATTTGGCAAGTCCAGAAGATAGTTACTGTAATGAGGAGAAAGAAGAAATGGACCCTAAGGGGACTTTAAGACAGATGGGGGAGGACATTACCTGCCTGGAGTTTGCATGTTCTCCCTGTGCCTGCGTGGGTAATCCGGTTTCCTCCCACACTCCAAAGACATGCTGGTAGGTAAATTGGCTCCTGTCTAAATTGGCACTAGTATATTAATGAATGTGAGTTAGGGACCTTCGATTGTAAGCTCCTTGAGGGTAGGGACTGATGTGAATGTACAATGTATATGTAAAGCGCTGCGTAAATTGACAGCGCTATATAAGTACCTGAAATAATAATAATAGTAACAATGAGTAAAATAGTATAACAAATTTTATTGGGTACATATATCACTGTGGCTATTTTTAATTTTATGGTTTTATGTAATATGAACTTTTATATTTTATATTGAAATTGTACCCACTAAAATTTGTTATAATATTTTACTCACTGTTACTATTCCTCCCCTATCTGTCTTAAAGTCCCCTTAGGGGCCATTTCTTCTTTCTGTAGAATTGTCTGGGATGTTGACAAATTGGCTATTGGGAGGTATTAGTGGGTTCTAGCTCGCTTTCTTTCTAGTTACTGTAATGATGTTTTACACCGCATTTTCATGTATACGTAAATGTTTTTTTGTTTATTGTAGTGTGTATTTTCCAGTATATTTTATACACATTTTATGATGTTGCATCAGTTTCTGTTCTCATCATTCTTACCTCACTTTATCTGAGTTAATTGTAAGAGCTTATGCACACAGGACATTTTTTGACGTTTTTACAGCAGCTGTTTCAGCTGCAGACGTTTTTTTCTACAGTCATTAAACCCTCCATTACGTTATCCTATGTGATCAGGCACACATAGGCTGTTATCAGCTATTTTTAGCAGTGACGTTTTTGAGCTGTAAAAAAAAAACCAAGACCTGAGGGTTCTTTTGGACGTTTTTCAGCTGTAA
This sequence comes from Glandirana rugosa, assembly GCA_018402905.1. Classification (NCBI taxonomy): domain Eukaryota; kingdom Metazoa; phylum Chordata; class Amphibia; order Anura; family Ranidae; genus Glandirana; species Glandirana rugosa. Next base: position 1,599,669 of record BLSH010088107.1, read on the forward strand.
AAATGCTCACTAACGCTCACTAACACCACTCACCAATGTTTTTGGACGTTTTGTGTCCATTGAAAAAAGAATACGAAAAAAAAACGCCCATTGACGCCAGCGCTAAAAAACCCTCATTAATGCTCACTAACGCCCATTAACGCCGGTGCAAAAGCGCTAAAAAAAGCTGAAAAAAATCACTGATAAGCTACTGACGTTTTAGGACGTTTTTTTAACGTCCTGTGTGCATGAAGCCTTAGGCTGCTTTCACACTGAGGCGTTTTACAGACGCTATTTAGCTAAAAATAGCATCTGTAAAGTGCCTCAAAAGTCCCCCCCAATCCACCCCAATGTGAAAGCCCTGAGTGCTTTCACACTGGGGCGGTGCGCTAGCAGGACGTCCAATAACTACGTGTCATCACTTTGACATCACTCCCCTCATTCCATTACTTATTGCCCTATTCCCTTTCATGTCATCTCCCCATTTTTTGCCACTCTCATCCCCTTTCTGCTACACCTCTTATAGCTTCCTTCATCACCCTTTGCCCCAAGAAAACCCTTCACTGTTTATTCTTCACCATCCTAAATCAAACTTCCTGTTACTCAAAAAAAAAAGCTAAGCAAAAATGTAAGTAAGGTGCTCATGAGACTCTGTATTAAAGCGGAGTTCCACTGTTTTGTAAGTTTATTAAAAGTCAGCAGCTACAAAAAGTGTAACTGCTGACTTTTAATAGACACTCACCTGTCCCATGGTCCAGCGATGCGGACGCCTGAAGCCTCACTCCTCTCCCCCTCCTCTCCGCTGTGCCGCCATTACTACTGTGGGCACCTGGCTGTGACAGCTTGCAGCTTCCCAGCCGGGTGCGCACTGCGCATGTGCCAGTCGCGCTTTGCTCTCATAGTGGCCAGGCAACCTTCTGGGACCTGTGGCGTGTCCCAGAAGATTGCAGAGAGGCAGGGGCTGTCTAGGGGGAGAGGAGGAGTCACCTAGGCAGCCAATCAACGGACGGAGGAAGTGGGCCAGGAAGTACCTGTCAAAACCAGGTATCCATTCCCCCACTAAAAAAATGACATGCCAAATGTGGCATGTAAGGGGGTGAGGAGTGCTTAAAGCAGAAGTACCACTTTTGGGTGGAACTCCGCTTTAAGAGCTTCAGGATTTTGCTAGATAGGAAAGCTTTATATATATATATTGGAGACTGAATTTTAAAAACAGATTTTCACCCTTAGTATCTGGAAATACAAAATGTAATTCTGTGATTGACTTGTGACGTGGATTGCACGTGTTTGTGGATGAAAATTGACCATGGCTTCCCAAAGGCACAGCTTGCCTCTTATTTATCCTATTAAATGTATTTTTCTTCTGTTGAATATAGTATAATGCCCTTTTAAGAGCTCATTTTGTTTGTTACATTAAACAAAGATTGTGTCCTTCCACAGAACAGCAGCAGCAAAGGTTATATAGTAATGTTTCTGTGTAAGAATTTTTCACTCTTTATTTTTATTTTTTACAAAACAAGTGTTTCTATAAGGCCCCCTTTCACACCTGGTCCACCTGAGCGTCAGCGGTAAACCACTGCTGATTTAGTGGCGCTTTGCCGCTGTAATAGCAGCTCTATGGTGCCACTACTCAGCAGCAGGGCACTTTTAACCCCCCCACAAAGAGTTAAACAGGGGTTAAAAGTGCCGGCACTCCCAGAGCAGTGTACAGCCGCTTCGGGAGAGCTGGCCATTCATTACAATGGCAGGGGCGGTGGAGGAGCTGTGTATACGCCGCTCCTTCACCAACCCAAAAATCATGCTTGCAGGAGCTTGTTTTTTCTCCCACAAGCGCACCGCCCCGAGCCGTCCCAGTGTGGAAAGACACACTAGGTTTAATGGAGAGTCGCTTTACAGGCACTATTTTTAGCTAAATAGTGCCTGTAAAACGCCCCAGTGGGAAAGGGGCCTAAATAATCATACATTTCCTCATTATAACATGTTATATGTGCAGAACGTTGTGGCTCAAAGCCTGGGCAGCTGAAACCCCCTCACACCTACAGTATCTCACAAAGGTGAGTACACCCCTCACATTTTTGTAAATATTTTATTCTATCTTTTCATGTGATAACACTGAAGAAATTACACTTTACTACAATGTAAAGTAGTGAGTGTACAGCTTGTATAACAGTGTAAATTTGCTGTCCCCTCAAAATAACTCAAAACACAGCCATTAATGTCTAAACTGCTGGCAACAAAAGTGAGTACACCCCTAAGTGAAAATGTCCAAATTGGGCCCAAAGTGTCAATATTTTGTGTGGCCACCATTATTTTCCAGCACTGCCTTAACCCTCTTGGGCATGGAGTTCACCAGAGCTTCACAGGTTGCCACTGGAGTCCTCTTCTACTCCTCCATGACGACATCATGGAGCTGGTGGATGTTAGAGACCCTGCGCTCCTCCACCTTCCATTTGAGGATGCCCCACAGATACTTAATAGGGTTTAGGTCTGGAGACATGCTTGGCCACTCCACCATCTTTACCCTCAGACAGGCCGGGAAGGAGCTGGGTCATGTGACAGCTGTATATCGATTAGGAAAAAGGTACTTCGACGTTTTTTTTTTATTAACCCCCTATAGCCGATTTACTGTTACAGGACGGCCCTCCTGTGCAACATAACGTACATATACATGATTCTACACTTCCGCCTACAGGGGACACGCTGCTGCGGTGGTTAATCACAGCAGAAGCTGATCTGCGGGCGCCGGGCACTAGATGTCTGCTGACACCCGCTGATCATCGGTAAAACACACAGAACGGAGATCTGCCTATGTAAAAAAGTCAGATCTCCATTCTGACAGGGGGAAAGGGATGGATTTTGTATCCCTTCAAAGCAGGGGATAAAATCCATCTCTTCACCCTTAGTAAATGCAGCACAGACGTCACAAAAAAAAAAAAAAAAAACTGGCTAAGCACACAGTTAACCCATTAATTGGCCTGGATGTTTAACCCCTTCCCAGCCAGTGTCATTAGTACAGTCACAGTGCATATTTTTATCACTGATCATTGTATTAGTGTCAGTGGTTCCCGCAAAGTGTAAAAAGTGTCAGTTAGTGTCCAGTTGTCCACTGCAATATTGCAGTCCCACTATAGGTTGCCGATCACCGCTGTTACTAGTATAAAAAAAAAAAAAAAATTACATAAATATATACCATACTCTGTAGACGCTATAATGTCCATATAACCCAGGGCTTGACAAATTTGCTTGGAATCTAGGAGCCAGCAAAAAAAAGTTAGGAACCAGTTTTTTTTTTAACTAACAATGAAGCTTTATTTTCAATGACAAAAATAATCGATCTTAAATTTGCGCATGAAGACTAGACCCAAACATCATTGGTATTTAACTTATGTAGATAAATTAAGATATTCTGATGTGACACAGGTGGAACGAAAAAAAAAAAACTAACGGCTCAGCTCTGAGCTACTGTACTAATAATCTATTAGTACAGAAATATCCCCTACTGAGCTATTGTGTACTGACGGGGATGGCCATTGGCGGTCAGCTGCTGATTTTACAGCATACTCGTCTGGCAGAAGCCAGCCGAACAGTCGGCTTCTGTTGAACCAGCTGCCAAACACAAGATCCAAATGGCGGCCAGTGTTTATTGAGCTGGCCGATGTCATCTGTCCTGTGTGTGGCTTGATGGTGTGATGGGAAGTGGCTCATTAGGGAAGGACAGTGCAGCAAGGTGGGGGCGATAGGAGATCCAGAGATCCAGGAACTCATGCTACCTTAGGTCCCTTTTACATGGGCACCCCTGCTAAGCATAATCTGCTTGCTCGGCAGGAATCTCTCCACTGTGCAGAGCGAACACGGACACAGCCTGCTCTCCTCTATGGGGCAATCGGATGCAAACGGAATGCCTGTCCGTTTCCTTCCGATCCGCCAGACGGATGGAAAATAGGACCACCATCCGCCTGTTTTTGGTGGACAGGATCGGATGACGGCGGGTCTGACATCCGCCGCTCCATAGAGGAGCCTGAAGGGGTCCGATCAAGTCCGCCTGAAAAACTGACAGGCAGACCTGATCAGATCACCCGTGTGAAAGGGACCTTCGGATGTGTGGCTGTGGCATGGCAGGGGGAGAATGAATAATAATTAATGTCAATGAAAAAAAAAAATATATAAAAAACTTTACATCTATTTACATCATTATCTTTTTTTGTGGGGGTGTCAGTGGAACTGAGTCTGTTCCAGCTAGCTGCCCCACACTCCCTATCCACTCACCATTAATCAAAGGGCGCCAGGTGAAGCTCGCAAAAAAATCCACTACTTCTCCTCCTGAGAACTAGATGGGCGGGCAGTGAGAACAGAGCAGGCAGGGGAAACACTCAGTGCGCCCTCGGTGACTGTCACAGCCACCACAAGAGGGCGCCAGTTCCCCAACCTAAATGCCTAGCTCGAGAAAGCCACATCCTCAATTACTGGCTGCCGAGGCCTCTTAGTCCGTGCACCTGCGCGCGGGGGGGGCGACCTGGCGCCTGGGGTCTGTCGAGCCCTGATGTAACCAATCAATATACACTTATTGGGATGTAACAGAATATATATTGGCCTCAATTTATGATATTTTTTTTTTTTTGGATATGTTTTATCGCAGAAAGTAAAAAAAAAAAAAAATTTTATTCAAAATTGTAAGTATTTTTTTGTTTATAGCGTAAAAAATTGAAAATGCAGTGGTGATCAGGTTCCACAAAAAGAAAGCTCTATTTGTGGGGAAAAAAGGACATACATTTTATTTTGGTTCAGAGTTGCATGACCATGCAATTGTCAGTTAAAATAACAGGGCTGTATCACAAAAACTTGCCTAGTTGTGCAGGAGGTAAATCTTCCGGAGATAAAGTGGTTAAAATAATTACAGCACCATCATCCATATAGAGAAATAGAAGGGACAATGTAAATTAAACAGTGTGTGTTTAGTATCACTTTAGGTATTCTTAATGGACAGGTTGTGACCTTGTCCATTTTGTTCCTAAAACCTCTGGCTTTGTTTTCCCTTGTAAAAACCTTTGATCAAAGTGTTAGATTAGACCAGTGGCGGCCGGTGCTAAATATTTTGGGTGGGGGTGGCAAACTAACGCCACCCCCCTGCGGGAGACGGACGGGAAGACGGAAGTGCTATGCGCCCCGAGCCCACCCTTTTTTTAAGCCAATTAGAGCCTCAAGCTCTATTCATGTGCTTCAAAAAAAAAATTGCATGTAGATCAGGGGCCGAGCGCATGGATTAGGAGGGCTGCGCCCCATATGGATGGGCTGCCACTGGATTAGACCAGCCTTACAGCACCCTCTGCTTCTTTAGATCCCTTTGCCCTGCAGAAAACACCCTGCAAACCCACCAGGGAGCTCTGTTTGGATGATCTTTCCTGTAAAGTGGCCTTCTTAGTGGCTATTACAACTGTCAGACGTGTCTTGGAAAGACAAAGTGGTCTTGTACTCAAAACCTACCTTTCCACCTAAGGTAGTATCTAACTTCCACCTTGATAAAGATATAAACTTTCCCTCTTTGCACCCTACTCCTAAGCACCCCAAATAGATTTCTCTTCATTGCCTGAATATTGTCAGAGTTTATCTAAGAGCCAGAGCTTCTGTAAGAAAGGCTATTTCTTTGTCTTGTCATCAGGGCCTTGTAAAGCACAATGTGCTTCAAAATCCAGGTGGGTAAGGTAATTCATCTCGGGAACTTACACTCTTAGAGATAAAATGCCTCCAAAACTCTTATATGAGCACTCCACCAGATCAGTGTTTCCTGGGTAATTTGACATCAAAAGCCTCTGTTGCCCTGCTTTGAAAGGCCACCACCTGGTCTTCAGTTCATACCTTCTCCAAGTGCTACCAGGTGGTTGTCTCTGCTTCTACAGATGTAGCTTTCGGCTGCAAGGTTCATGCAACAGCACTCTAAATTGGGTCTCTTGACCCTTGTTATTGTGCATGTTGGCACAGTTATAGCAATGTTGGGAAGAAGATCCGTGAGGCACACATCAAAAAGCAGACCCGTGTAGGAAAGTGAATAGCAGCCTCAGCCTGAACTCTGACTAGGCCACGCCCCCAACATGTTTTGCTCCACCCCCAGAACTTGATCATGGGGACTAAACTAAATAATTAAAAAAAAATGAAAATGGCATTCATAAAAATGATGGAAACCTTAACCCAATAGTTTGTTGCACAGCTTGAGAGGCAGTCACTGCCTTTTAATGTTAATGAGACTTTTGCACCTGCCAACAGGTAGTTTGTCTCACTGTTCTTGAGCAAACTGCTCCGGTTGTCTCAAGTTTGAAGGGTGCTTCCTCTAGACTGCATGTTTTAACTGCGTTTCCATAGATGTGTGCAGGATTCTTATCAGGGCTCACAATAGGCTGCTTCAGAATATTCCAATGTTTTGTGTCAATATTTTGTTAGAGGACCCATGAATTCAGAATACATTTTTAAACAGGAAATTATTGCAACACATACCACACTAAACAAAGACAACACAAGATCATCACAATGAACAGAACAAGGCACAGAGACATAACAAATGACATAACAATTGCATTTAATCTTATAATTTGGCAGGAGGAATGAAACCTTGCGGTGGATTTTCTAAAGGCAAATAGACTATACACTTTGCAAGTGTAGTTGCACTAATCGGGCAGCACAGTGGTGTAGTGGATAGCACTTTCGCTTGGCAGCAAAAGGGTCGCTGGTTCGAATCCCAACTACGATACTACCTGCCTGGAGTTTGCATGTTCTCCCCGTGCCTGCGTGGGTTTCCTCCAGGTACTCCGGTTTCCTCCCACGTTCCAAAGAAATGGGACTGGGAGGTTAATTGGATCCTGTCTAAAGTGGCCGTAGTATGTGTATGTATGAATATGAGTTAGGGACCTTAGATTGTAAGCTCCTGGAGGGCTGGGACTGATGTGAATGTACAATGTATATGTAAAGCGCTGCGTAAATTGATGGCGCTATATAAGTACCTGAAATAAATAAATAAGTAATTTCCCTTCATACATTTACATGTGGTAAGCTTCGATTTGTAAAGAATACCCAGCCAGGTGAGAAAACTTAAAAATAAAAGCTTTTTTGCATACACTTGATCGGATGATGGAAATCAGCAGAGATTTATCACATTTACTAAGCTCTGCACTGTCTATTTGCCTTCAGTGCATATATATATATATATATATATATATATATATATATATCAATAATATATTTATTTTTTTACAGGAGAAGTGTGTGCCTGTCTACTGCAGATACAGATTCCGGGATCAGTCTTATCACCAGACACATGGACAAACGCATGGAACACATGTTTTCTTTAGGGATGTTTTTGTTATTTTTGCAGGAACCATAAGTGTGGGTGAACTGCGTGAATCTCTTCTTGGACCTCCTGTAGAGATTGAGGTACATGATCGAGATCAGAGGATAGAGGAGAGTGTCAGCAAGCCATCACTTTTTGGCATGGAACCTGAAGATGAGAAGCTAAGTAATGTTGGCCTTGTGACTTCGAAACGTACTGTCCACAATCCATTCACAAAGAGTAACAGACAATGGGATCCCTATGGAGTTGCGAGGTTGAGTTTATCTGAGCTTGTCTATGGTGCCACATACTTAAACATTTCTGTTCCAATACACAGCTGCCCATGCCCAGATCCCACAGGCTATCAATCGGACAGCAAAAATGGAAAAATTTTAGGGATTATAGGGTCAGTTGATGGCCCTCAAGATTCTCCGTTGCCAGTGGGACATTATTTGGATGCTCAGTCACACCTGAAAGTTAGAGTAGACCTTGCAGTGCCACTGTCCTTTGATGAGGAGAGCCCCGATTGTCCCTTTGGGCGTATGGTCTGCATCTTTGAATACAAGAACAAACAGCTGTTCAGGGATTTTATCGTTAAGATTTCAAACATCAACTCAAAGGCCTTAGACTTAGATTTAAACCCTTGGAATGTCACTGTGGAAGCTCTGTCCAGAATTTCCTTGACTGATGAGCAGAAAAGAGATGTTACCCTGGATGTTATAACCGGCATACATATCATGGATGGATGCATCCACCTCTTTATTTTAGAAGGACTGAAGGACAGAGGTATTAAAGAATTGTGGGAAACTCTATCAAGCAGGTATATGTTCTGCACAATTTCTTTGTATTTCATGTATGTTTATACTGAATTCTAATTTTTATTGTACAGTGAATGTGTTGGTGGATACTCAGTGCGTATGTGCATAGTTATGTATGCTTGTGACTGTTTTGTGTTTGTACAGGTATGAATTGTAAGAATATGTAGTACAGAAAGTACCTTCTCTTTTCTTCTGCTAACTATCCTTAGTATTTACAGTAGTAAATGACCTTTCTCACACAAATTTGGTACAGGCCAAAAGGAGAAAGTGAAAAGTTGGAGACCTTGTACAACTCGGAAATGGCTTTCTGTGAGCGATTATACAAAGATCTTGGTGTCTTGTTGTGCCACATCCATCTGCTTGAAAATATCACATCTATAGTGAATCAACCCCTTCTCTATGTCAGAGATATGGTTCCTCCATTGTGTTTTCACGCCTTGTCAAGGTAAGCAGTCCTCCTAGGGTAGAGTTGGAATTGATATGTCTTAGTTATTCTTTGCTTAATTTCCATAATACTGGCACATTCTGCAGTTCCTACAGTTCTAAAGTACTCTTAAACTTAAGTGCGCTGGAGTTTACCCAAGCTCCACCACAAGATAAGATAAATGCAAAGCTAAGTGTCAGTGCTAAGGCTGGAATGTCCACAACACTTCCACAGATGAAAAAACAGCCGGCACGTGAATGCTTCTTCTTGATGCAGTTTATTCCAGCATATGCAGCAGTAATAACATGACAAATGCTAACATGTTTTGGTATGCTATGAGTAAGACTACGGCCAAAATGCGTTAGTTTTGGCATGTTATTACTGCTGCATATACTGAAATAAATTGCATCAAGAAGAAGCATTTGCGTGCCGACTGTTTTTTGATCTTAACCTTAAGTCCTTGTTAATCCAGTGTACCTGATACAGGTAAAACCCATACAAAATTCCATACCTTTTTTCTCTTTGTAGTCCTATGCTCTTTTTGTGATTTTTACCTGTTTTTTAATGCCTTACTTCTTTTATAATGGAAATGTGCACATTCCTGAACTATATGCTGGCATAAATTAATATTGGCCATACCCCAATGCTTAATTTGTAGTGCACAAGAAAAAGGGGTTTCGTCTGACAGATCTGTTGGATTCCTCTAGATTACTCTAGGTCAATGCTTTCCAAACTCAATCCTCAAGTACCTCCAGCAGGCAATTTTTTCAGAATGTCACTTAGATAAAATGGCTGTCATAAATACTAAGGCTGAGTTCACACCATTGCGAATTTGCAATAGCAGGAGAATGTGACCGGCTGTCTATGGAGCCGGTTCACATATCTCCGGAGCGGCTCCGGTGCAAATTTGCACAGGAGCCCTGTGCATCTTTTGATCCGTTTCAGGTCTGAATTAAGCCAAAAATGTGGGCTGAAATTGTACGTGAAATGGTGAACCAGGATGCACCGGACCCCTGCTGTGCGCTGGAGCTGTCTCCAGTGTGAACCCACATTCAAGCCACAGGCATTGATTTAAAGCACCTGTGCAAAGTTAAGGAAATTCTGATAATGTAACTTGCCTGGGATGCTTGAAGACTGAGGTTGGGAACCACTTTTCTAGGTCATATTGTGGTGTCATATAAAGACAAAACTGTACAACTGCGCTAACACAAAAGTGAGGGTAAAACTATGGAAATGGAGGTATTAGTGCAATGGATATTTTCCTGCACTGCTTCTCTCCCCCTCCCCTCCGCGGCACCGGCATAGCAAGTGTGGATGCCCGCCCGTGGCGTCACGGCCAGGCGCACACTGCGCATGCGCAAGCCGCATTGTGAATGGCCAGGCAATCTTCTGGGACCTGTGACGTGTCCCAGAAGATTGCCGGGAGGGAGGCGGGAGAGGTGAACTTCCTTCTGGCTCTACGGCGCCAGGAGAGGAAGTAGAAGGTGGGACCTGCCCCCCCCCCCCCAAAAAAATGACATGCCAATTGTGGCATGTCAGGGGGTCACTTAAAGCGGAGGTTCCACTTTTGGGTGGAACTCCGCTTTAAGTAGGCCTTTAAACATGTGAAGGCATGATAAGGAAAATTTAGGATAATGTCAGTTAACCTACTAGTATATTTATGGATGAGGAAACAGAGAACACAGAGATAGAACGATTATATAAACTACAAACGTGTAGTGTTCTCTTCTCAATAAACAGTTAACCTTCAGAAGGCATGCACCTAATTTGCCAAGAAATGGGAGACCGAAATAATAAAAAATTCAACTTGTATTTACAATCATTTGAAAAAGTAAGTACACCCATGGAAACTGAACATGCAAACATAATATTTTGATTGCAATAGTAGCTACAGTTAAAGGTGATCTACTTAAACAAATTACACATATAAGTGAAATTGTGCACTAATTTTCATGATTTCAATTAAAGCAGAGCTTAATTCCTCTATACCTCTGTACAACGGTCCAACGTCCCTCGCTAGTACTGGCATCTTTTCCTGTATTTTTAGAGTGCCCATTCTTGTGCAGCTCAGTGCGCATGCCAGAGAAGACTTCAAGCAGGCAAGTAGATTTATTTATTTGTAGAAGAGACCTTGCATGTCTCTTCTGCAACAAAGTCTGTCTGCTTACAGTTTTCAAACGTGGGACTTTAGTTCTGCTTTAACAATAATGCAGATTTGTCATAGGGAAGACGCAAGTACACCTCTATGTTTGCCACCTCTTTAAACCAATGAATTTAGAATCTGGTGTTCCAGATTAGTTTGCCAAACATTAGAAGCTCCTTAGAGAATATGCAGATGGAAACCATCTTATTTAAAGAAGGACTATCCCTTTGTATATTATTTGATGCTCAAGTCCCCTAGCGTACCAAGTTATTTTAGGAATTGTAGAAGCTAAATCCAGTATGTGACAGTGCACCCCAAGCTATGCCCAATGATTTCCTACCAAAAAGGGTGTGTGTCAGTTTAACACTGAACAACACCAACACGCTCACAGCAACACTGTTCCTGTGCTGCTTACACATGCCATGTCTGTGTACAACCTTGGAGCAGCAGCTGGGTGAGAACGAAGCTTTCATTAATGATTTCATACTATTTTTTATGAAAGCCATGTGCTATGGTCTGTGTGCAATTGAAAGCAGGGTATTGTTCTATCACTGCTGTTGCTCTCAACTGGTAAGCAAACAGGATATGTGTGAGGTGCAGAGGAACAGCAATGCTGTACAAGTTCCTGTGGTGTTCCTTGGTAAGCTGACACACCCCCTCTCTTGCATTCAGAGTGACAGGGCTTGTGTTAGGAAAACACAGAGGACGACACAAGTGCTATCAATCTACATCTGTCTCCTTAAACTTGGTAGTCTGAAATCAGAGAGTGGTACTTGGGGCACTCTGTCACATACTGCAAAGCATTCTCTGAATGGATGAGGTGGAGAGGCGGGGTGGTGAAGTTACATTCCACACCTCGTCGAATCAGAGAACACCTTGTATTCATTGAGGAAAAAAAGGTGCGCCCTGAAAGGTGCATGCGACGAGTGAGTGACCCCCTGTGGTTACTTTGCATCAGGGCACCTGCTTGGCACAGGATCTGGAAGACAGCAAGGGCCAGTGTATTAGTTGTAGCTACTATAGTGATTCTCCTCTTCCCCAGGGATCGACCAGGTGTGAAATATATGTACTTACATTGGTCCAAGTTAAACCAATGTAACTATGCAAAATAAAAAAATACCTGGAATTCACATATCAAGGGTCTGGTGTTCTCTTTGCTATTGAGATGTGTGTAAATGTAGGACAACTGCTACTTTGTCTGGGACTGCCTGTCCCAGCAAATTCCCAATTTGCCTGATGGAGCATGCATGCTCCGAATGCACGCACTGCCTGCTCCACCCTCCACTTGGATGTGACGTCAGCAGCTTTTTCTGTGTGTACCCGTGTCTCCGGAAGCATTGGGAGCCACCAGCTCAGCCAACACCAGCGACGACCTCACCCTGAACCACAGCGCATCCTCCCCCGGAGTGGATGAATCCAGTAATACAACTACATGCGCTGACATCCTGGTTATCTTGTGAGTTTTATTATTTATCCTTGGAATAAATGTACCAAAATTGCTGCACTTAGATGGCGCTGCTCACTTTTTCTCTTGCATAAGAAATGACTATAAACATTCAACTTATTCTTACTAGAGAAGAGGTGCTTAAGAGGGGATATAATAGTGATATACAAATCCTTGAATGGTGACTGTAGCATTGGGAGGAAATGCTTTAATCCTAAAGAAGAAATGCGGCAACACAATGAAGTTGGATGAGAGAGGGTTCAATTTTAAACTGCGTTCAATGGAAAACAGTAGTCACACACATTCTCAGGTTGAACTGGGTGTTTTTGTTCAACCTTACCAACTATGTAAAATGGCTACAAAAAGTAATTGGTGCCACAAAGGGCAATACCAGCTTTAGATGTCAAGGGTGTATTTACTTTCTTCTACGTTCACTGACAGACGCAGCTCTTCATTGACTTGTGGGGTTTATGCTTGTCCCACTGGGAGTTAACTAAGCAGGGAAAAGAACAGCTGGCCCCTCCCATGGGGGCCGTCCTCTCTTCCCACATAAACCCTCCACATAGCATAGCTCCTCAGTTTCAATGCCTAGTTTGCATAGGAGTGGACCTAGCTCCCTTAGGGGATTTGCGGTCCGGACTGTGATCGCTTTTTTACTTTTACTTTTATTTTTATTCTTTACCTTTTTGCAACTACTTCTATCAAGCAAGAAGTCTGCTATCAGGAAGCTGGCCAGGGCATAGAGAGTCGCACGGACTCTGCACATTCCCTGGCCTGGCCGACCGATGCGAGCCAGTCCCGCGGTACGGGGACCCGCCACATCGTGCCCGTTCCTTGCGGGCGGCCTGGGGTGACCCTTATCTGTGCCCAAGTCCCGGATTGCGATTCGGTTCGGGCGATTTCTTCCCGTCAGGGGCAGAAGGTCTGCAAACGGGTGGCTACCCGCTGCGCATGGCAGGAGTGGTGAGTGAGAGTTCCTCCCTTCCCCCTTTCAGGGGCGGAGGGGGGACCGACTTTATCAATTTCTGGCCTCAGCCCCTCGAGTTTTCACAAAACTGGTAGAGAGGCATTGCGGTAGTAGTCTACCTCGACGACCTGCTCCTGCGAGCGGAGTCCGCCTCGGCTCTGGAGGAGAATGTGAGAATCGCCATGACCTCGCTGCAGGACTTCGGCTGGTTGCTCAACCTGCAGAAGTCGATGGTGTCTCCATCCCGTCGCCTGGAGTATCTGGGTCTGATTCTGGACACAGAGCAGGCAAAGGCATTCCTTCCTCCGGCCAAGTTGCTGTCGCTGCAGTCTGCGGTGCGAACCCTCCGGTCACACCAACGGTCTTCATTACGATTCTGTATGCGGTTGCCGGGGCTCATGGTCTCAACTTTTGAGGCGATACCTTACGCCCAGAGTCACACTCGACTTCTCCAGCGAGCGATTCTGTCTCAGTGGGACAGGTCTCCTTGCTCCTTGGACCTTCTGATCCGCCTGAACTCCCAGACCAGGGCATCTCTGACCTGGTGGCTTTGGGACTCGGGAAGTCGTTCCTGCCCCTTCAACGGGTGATCATCACCACGGATGCCACCCTTTCAGGCTGGGGCGGGATCCTGGGGCAGCTATCTGCCCAGGGCCCTTGGTCGGCACAGAAAGCTCGCCTCCCCATCAATGTGCTGGAGCTGAGAGTGATCAGATTATGCCTATCTCACTGGACAGTGAGGTTGCAGGGTCGTCCGATCCGGATTCAGTCGGACAATGCCACAGCAGTGGCATATGTGAACCAGCAGGGCGGCACGAGGAGTCAGCAGCTGCGGCAGAGGCAGCTCTGATACTGCGTTGGGCGGAACGTCACGTTTACATTCCAGGCATGGAAAACTGGCAAGCGGACTTTCTCAGTCGCCAGACGCTGGACCAGGGGAAGTGGTCTCTCCATCCGGAGGTATTCACCCAGATTTGCCGCAGATGGGGGACGCTGGACGTGGATCTCATGGCGTCTTGGTTCAATCACAAGGTGAAGACCTTTGTGTCCAGAACGAAGGATCCGTTGGCAGTGGCCACAGACGCTCTGGTGGCCCCCTGGGGCCGTTATTGCCTTCTGTACGCTTTCCCTCCGATAAAACTTCTACCGCAATTGATACGCAGGGTAGTAGCGGAGGGAATACTAATAATCCTGGTGGCTCCGGATTGACCTCAGCGCACGTGGTACGCCGACGTGGTGCAAATGGTGGTGGACGTTCCCTGCGAGGCGATCTACTGTCTCAGGGGCCCATCTTGCGCCCTGCTTTACCATCGCTGGCTTTGACGGCCTGGCAATTGAGTCCCAGGTGCTGAGGGACAGGGGAGTCGCTGACTCCGTGATCCCTACCTTGTTAAAGGCTCGCAAGTGTACTTCTCGCAAGATATATCACCGCTTATATAGCCTGGTGCGAGGTGGAGGGTCATAACCCTCGCTCTTACGCGGTGTCTAGAGTCCTGACCTTTTTGCAGCGAGGCCTGAACAAAAGACTGGCTATGAGTACTCTCAAGGGCCAGATATCGGCTCTGGCGATTCTTTTTCAGAGACCTTTGGCTTTGCACTCGTTGATTCGTACTTTTGTACAAGGTGTGCGACATGTGGCGCCTCGGGTGAGGTCTCCGATGGCTCAGTGGGACTTAAATTTGGTGCTTTCTGTGCTTCAGAAACCGCCATATGAAAAGATCAGGGAGATTTCCTTACAACTGCTGTCGCAGAAGGTGGCCTTTTTGGTGGCCATCACATCCGCCAGACGGGTGTCTGAGTTGGCGGCACTGTCGTGCAAGTCTCCCTACCTAGTCCTGCACAAGGACAAGGCGGTCTTGCGACCCTCTCCTTCTTTCCTTCCGAAAGTGGTTTCTTCCTTTCACATTAACGAAGATATTGTTCTTCCTTCATTATGCCCACGTCCTTCGCACCCAAAAGAGTTTGAGTTGCATGCCTTGGACGTAGTAAGGGCCTTACCAGTGTATTTGGCTGCTACAGCTTCCTTTCGGAAGTCTGATTCTTTGTTTGTGCTGACAGGGGGTCCGCGCAAGGGTTTGGCGGCCTCGTCGGCTACTGTCTCTCGTTGGATTAGACAGACCGTGACCCACGCATATTCGGTTCGGGGTAAGGTCCCCCCTTTTCCGGTCACGGCTCATTCTACCTGGGTGGTTAGCACTTCCTGGGCTTTCAGACACCAGGCCTCGGTGTCACAGGTGTGCAAGGCGGCCTTTTGGGCCTCAGTACACACTTTCACTAAGTTTTATAAGATTGATGTGTTGGCATCTTCAGATGCTGCTTTTGGCCGCAAAGTTTTGCAGGCGGCAGTGTAGGAGTCTGGCGCCTCCTTAGAGGTTCTGTTGGGTACAGTTATCGTTTACCCACCCCTCTTTTTTGACACAGCTTTGGAACATCCCCACAAGTCAATGAAGAGCTGCGTCTGTCAGTGAACGTAGGAGATAAAGGGGTTTTATTAAAACTTACCGTAAAATCCTTTTCTCCGAGTTCACTGACAGGCGCAGCACCCACCCCTCTGTGCTCTGTTTTCGGTACGGCTTGTATACGAACTGAGGAGCTATGCTATGTGGAGGGTTTATGTGGGAAGAGAGGAGGGCCCCCATGGGAGGGGCCAGCTGTTCTTTTCCCTGCCTGGTTAACTCCTAGTGGGACAAGCATAAACTCCACAAGTCAATGAACAGCTGCGTCTGTCAGTGAACTCGGAGAAAAGGATTTTACGGTAAGTTTTAATAAAATCCCTTTTTTTTCCACAATACCATTACATTGTCTGATATTTTTGTTGAATAAATGTTGAAAAGTCAATTTCTTTCATGTAATTACTAAAGTTGATCACCTTCATCTGTAGGCACTGTTTGATGTTTGCCTGCTTAATTATGTTGAAAAAAATAATTG
Organism: Glandirana rugosa; assembly: GCA_018402905.1. NCBI lineage: Eukaryota > Metazoa > Chordata > Amphibia > Anura > Ranidae > Glandirana > Glandirana rugosa. The sequence goes on from BLSH010088107.1 coordinate 1,615,687, forward strand.
CCATGGGGTGTACCTAATTTTTCAAATGATTTTATATTGCACACAAACACTATGCTGCCACTTGCAAGTCAGATACGTATAGCTATGTTTACCCATAAGTGTAAAAGAAAATCACATCTATGTTATGTTCCGATGCAGAAAAAAAGAAGTTCCCTGGAGCCTAGACTCTACCCATGGTCTAATCTAATTACTGCTGTTTATATTTCTGTATGGAAGTACAGTATGTAGCGTACATCCTTTAGGATATTTACATGCATATGTAATTATTTTAGGTTAGACTATATCCGCAGTGCCAAAAAACTACGAGATGTCATCCATTCCAACTTGCTGCCCTCTGCAGATATGATCCCCCTTCTGAGCCGTGAATTCGGAATTCCATTCAATTTTGGTGACTTGCTTGCAGATACTGAACCTTCTCCTAATAAAAAGCTGGTGATTTCTGAATGGGAAGATAAATTGTACAGAAATCACTTATTGCGCAGCTCATTAGATAATAATAATGAAGCATACATTCTGTGGAAGTGGGAAATGGAGAAGCAAGAAATCAAAGATCACATCAAGGTGGGTGCAGATCCCCTGGTTGAGTCTCTGTCATTGAATATACCTGTGATGATGTTGGTCTTCTTTTGTCCTGACAGCTGTAGGTATCCAGGCAATATTTCAGGTATGACATGACCTAATGGTCATGTGATGCCTCCATAGGCTCCCAGAAAGAAAACAGACTGTGAAGGCATCAGTATCCTTTCACACTCAGGGCAAATCAGCCCCTGTTACAACAGTAGAAAAAAGTTATGAAAAATGGGAGAATGGAAAAAATAAATTCATTTTATGAAGGATTAAAATAGTTAAACAAGAAAGCAAACTTACACATGTTAAAAAAGCCATAAAAATAAAAAAAATATATAAACATTAAGGAACATTACCATCATTTGAAAGTTACTTACAATATGTAAAAATATATGAAAATATGTAAAAAGGAAATCAAGGGCGTAAAAATTAAAATCAAGCGACAGATTGTGAAAAAGAATAGGACAAACCCCCAAAAGTTCATGAAATATATTAGTAGGGTTGCACCAATACTCTTTTTTTTATCAGGGAGTACAAATACCAATACTTTTGGTCAAGTACTCTCCGAGACTGAGTACTGATACCTTTGCGGTGAGATTGGAGCCTGTACAAAATCAATGGGCTCAAATCGAACTGCAAAGAATTGCATGCAATTTGAACAGGAAGGTGGTGCAAACCCCACTGCTCCTGTGTGTCTGAACCCAGTATAGAAAGGGAAGGGCCATATAGGGCAGCTTATTAAAAAATGTTCTAACAACTCACATTAAAGTTCATATGTCTTCAAATCCTAATCTGCATAGTGTCCCCGTCCCGCCGGTGATAGAGAACCACGCCCATTGGAGGTGCTCACGGGGCTGGAGAAGAAGTTCCCAGACCCCTGTGGGTATAGGGCGGAAGTGATATCAGTGTGGCGGGAGTGGACCGCCTAAACATCTCTAGCCCTGTGTGCACCTCCAGCTGCTGTGATTTTCTAACTTTGACGGGATAGGGACACTATATAGATTTGGATTTGACAAGATATGTACTTTAACCACTTGCCAACTGCCCCATAGCAGATTTACTGCTACAGGCCAGCAGTACTGTGCAGAATCACATATAAATGTGATCCTGCAGTTATGAGTAGGGGGCGCGCATGTGATTTGTCACAGCAGAAGCCGATCATCAGGTGCTGGCCAATGGATGTCCACCGGCACCCGCTGATCGTGTAGAAGAGACACAGGACGGAGCTCTGCCTATTTAAGCGAGGGGGGAAGTGATTGATTTTCTTTCCCTGCAAAGCAAAAAAAGAAAATCCATCACTTCTCTTAGTAAAAACACCAAACAAAGTACACAAAAACATGGCCAGGCACACATTTAAAGCGAAGTTCCACCCAAAAGTGGAACTTCCGCTTTAAAGGAAGGTGACCCCCCTGACATGCCACAACTGGCATGTTATTTTTTTGGGGGGGAGCTGAGGGGTCCGGAAGGAAGTTCACACCCCCTCCCTCTCAGTGATCTTCTGGGACACGTCACAGGTCCCAGAAGATACGCCAGTCATTCACAAGGCGCAGCGCGACTCGCACATGCGCAGTGCACGCCCGGCTTTGAAGCCAAAGCCGGGTGCCCACACTTGTGATGCTGGCGCCGCCAAGAGGAGGGGGACCGCAGCGCTGCATCCTGGGACAGGTGAGTGTCCGATTGTTAAAAGTCAGCAGCTACACTTTTTGTAGCTGCTTACTTTTAACTAGGTGGAACTTCACTTTAACGCTTTGATCACCCTAGATGCTTAACCCCTTCCCAGCCAGTGTCTTTAGTACAGGGACAGTGCATATTTTTAGCACTGATATACTGTATTAGTGTCACTGGTTCCCGCAAAGGGTCAAAAGTGTCAGTGTCAGAATATCCGCTGCAATATTGCAGCCTCACTATAAGTCACTGATCGCTGCCATTACTAGTATAAAAATAAAATATATGAAAATTCTATTATACACCATAGTTTGTAGACGCTATAACTTTTGCGCAAACCAACCAATATGCGCTTATTGGGAATTTGGTTATCAAAAATATGTAGCACAAAACATACAGTCAGGTCCATAAATATTGGGACATTGACACAATTCTAATCTTTTTGGCTCTATACACCACCAAAATGTATTTGAAATGAAACGAACAAGATGTGCTTTAACTGCAGACTTTCAGCTTTAATTTGAGGGTATTTACATCCAAATCAGGTGAACGGTGTAGGAATTACAACAGTTTGTATGTGTGCCTCACACTTTCTAAGGGACCAAAAGTAATGGGACAATTGGCTGCTCAGCTGTTCCATGGCCAGGTGTGTGTTATTCCCTCATTATCTCATTTACAAGGAGCAGATAAAAGGTCCAGAGTTAATTTCAAGTGTAAAATTAAAAGGAAGTATTGCGCTAAAGGTAAATTCATATATAAACATTAAACAAATAATTAAATAAAGTGCATAGGTGCTAAAGTGAAAGAACGACTCAGTATCCAAGTCCAGACAAGGAGAACCAAGGTGAATATTTCCAGTAATTAGTGTTTCTATAAAGGAGTCCAGAAAGTCTAGTGAGGAGGAAATCCCAGGATATGGAGGCTGTGACAGTATCCAACATAGGAGTTCAGCTAGAGTGAGCAGACCACCACCAGAGACATACACACCTTAGGGTGTTTTCGGGGGAGGTACCCTTACCAAAAGTGGTGGACTCACTATCGCTAGTGGGTCAATCAGGCTAACAGATATCACCCTCTGCGGGGTATTAGATGCGGACTTCTCCCCTCTCCAAACCTTCCATTCAGTCAGCAGCCAGATGACTCGCTATGTCACCCATCCATCTCCACCACATAAACCATTGAAAAAGGGAGGAATCCATAGTGTAAATCCACAGGTAAAAATGTATTTAAAACAAGAGTGGGTACTCACATTAACCACTTGCCGACCGCCGATCGGCATCTGACGGCGACAAAGTGGTTCGTTATCGCAAAACGCCGTCATACGACGGCGGCTGCGATAACGCGCACTGTGAGCGCGGCAGCATACTGCCGCAAAACGCTATTGCTTGGTGAAACAGCGGCAGTCTACGGCTAGCCGCCAGCCGTTCACCAATTACACTCATGGGTGAGAACAAAATTTATGTAAAAATGGACACCTAAATGTGATACCTAAGGAGGGAAAAAGTTACCAAATACACCACCTCTACCTACCCACTGTATCGCTCAGTAGACCGACGACTGACTTACCTTCCAAACCTCTCCCCTCTTCAGGCGTAGATTATGGGGCGTCTCCCACTATAGACAATCGGACTAACTGGGTGATCGCTATCACTCAG
>BLSH010088107.1:1628781-1641368 GCA_018402905.1 Glandirana rugosa
GGGGTGGACACAATATACGACGTATTGACGGGGGTGGACACTATGACCGACGTATTGACGGGGGTGGAGGGGCACTTATGCAGCATATAACACAGGTGGGGGCAGTTATGCAGTCAGTATCACAGGTGGGGGCAGTTATGCAACCAATAACACAGGTGGGGGCAGTTATGCAGCCAATAACACAGGTGGGGCAGTTATGCAGCTAATAACACAGGTGGGGCAGTTATGCAGCTAATAACACAGGTGGGGCAGTGATGCAGCCAATAACACAGGCGGGGGCAGTTATGCAGCCAATAACAGTCAGGTGGGGGCAGTTATGCAGCCAATAACACAGGTGGGGACACTTATGCAGCCAATAACACAGGTGGGGGCACTCATGCAGCCAATAACACAGGTGGGGGCACTTATGCAGTCATTATCACAGGTGGGGGCAGTTATGCAGCCAGTATCACAGGTGGGGGCAGTTATGCAGCCAGTATCACATGTGGGGCAGCTACAGTGCCTTGAAAAAGTATTCATTCCCCTTGAAATTTTCCACATTTTGTCATGTTACAACCAAAAACCTAACTGTATTGTATTGGGCTTTTGTGTGAAAGACCAACACAAAGTGGCACATAATTGTGAATTGAAAGGAAAATGATGAATGGTTTTCAAATTTTTTTACAAATAAATATCTGAAAAGTGTGGAGTGCATTTGTGTTCAGCCCCCTGAGTCAATACTTTGTAGAACCATCTTTTGCTGCAATTACAGCTGCAAGTCATTTTGGGTATGTCTCTACCAGCTTTGCACATCTAGAGAGTGACATTTTTGCCATTCTTCTTTGTAAAATAGCTCAAGCTCTGTCAGATTGGATGGAGAGCATCTGTGAACAGCAATTTTCAAGTCTTGCTACATATTCTCAGTTGGATTTAGGTCTGGACTTTGACTGGGGCTATTCTAACACATGAATATGCTTTGATCTAAACCATTCCATTGTAGCTCTGGCTGTATGTTTAAGGGTGTTGTCCTGCTGGAAGATGAACCTCTGCTCCAGTCTCAAGTCTTTTGCAGACTCTAACAGGTTTTCTTCTAAGATTGCCCTGTATTTGGCTCCATCCATCTTCCCATCAACTCTGACCAGCTTCACTGTCCCTGCTGAAGAAAAACGTCCCCACAACATGATGCTGTCACCACCATGTTTCCCAGTGGGGATGGTGTGTTCAGGGTGATGTGTAATGTTAGTTTTACGCCACACATTGCGTTTTGCTTTTAGGCCATAAAGTTACATTTTGATCTCATCTGACCAGAGCACCTTCTTCCACGTTTGTTGTGTCCCCCACATGACTTCTTGTAAACTGCAAATGGGCCTTCTTATGGCTTTCTTCTTGCCATTCTTCCATAAAGGCCAGATTTGTGCACAACCAATAGTTGTCCTGTGGACAGATTCTCCCAGCAGAGCTGTGGATCTTTGCAGCTCCTCCAGAGCTACCATGGGCCTCTTGGCTGCTTTGTCTGATTAATGCCCTCCTTATTCAGCCTGTCAGTTTAGATGGATGGCCATGTCTTGGTAGGTTTGCAGTTGTGCCATATTCTTTCCATTTTCAGATGATGGATTGAATAGTGCTCCATGAGATGTTCAAAGCTTGGGATATTTTTTATACCCTAAACCAGCTTTAAACTTCTCCACAACTTTATCCCTGACCTGTCTGGTGTGTTCCTTGGGCTTCATGATGCTGTTTGTTCACTAAGGTTCTCGAACAAACTTATAAGGGTTTCGCAGAACAGCTGTATTTATACTGATATAAAATTACACACAGGTGGACTCTATTAATTAGGTGACTTCTGAAGGCAATTGGTTCCATTAGATTTTAGTTAGGGGTATCAGAGTAAAGGGGGCTGAATACAAATGCATGCCACACTTTTCAGATATTTTTTTGTAAAACATTTTGCTCTCCATCCAATCTGACAGAGCTTGAGCTATTTTACAAAGAAGAATGGGCAAAAATGTCACTCTCTAAATGTGTAAAGCTGGTAGAGACATACCCGAAATGGCTTGCAGCTGTAATTGCAGCGAAAGGTGGCTCTACAAAGTATTGACTCAGGGGGCTGAATACAAATGCACGCCACACTTTTCAGATATTTATTTGTAAAACAATTTGAAAACCATTTATCATTTTCCTTCCACTGTACAATTATGTGCCACTTTGTGTTGGTCTAGCGGATAAAATCCCAATAAAATACATTTACAATTTTGGTTGTAACATGACAAAATGTGGAAAATTTCAAGGGGTATGAATACTTTTTCAAGGCACCGTATCCAGCCAGTATCACAGGTGGGGGCAGTTATGCAGCCAGTATCACAGGTGGGGGCAGTTATGCAGCCAGTATCACAGATGGGGCAGTTATGCAGCCAGTATCACAGGTGGGGCAGTTATGCAGCCAGTATCACAGGTGGTGGCAGTTACACAGCCAGTAACACAGGTGGGGGCAATTTTGCAGCCAATAACACAGGTGGGTGCACTTATGCAGCCAATAACACAGGTGGGGGCAGCTATGCAGTCAGTATCACAGGTGGGGGCAGTTATGCAGCCAGTATCACAGGTGGGGCAGCTATGCAGCCAGTATCACAGGTGGGGGCAGTTATGCAGCCAGTATCACAGGTGGGGCAGTTATGTAGCCAGTATCACAGGTGGGGGCAGTTACGCAGCCAATAACACAGGTGGGGCAATTTTGCAGCCAATAACACAGGTGGGGGCACTTATGCAGCCAATAACACAGGTTGGGGCAGCTATGCAGTCAGTATCACAGGTGGGGGCAGTTATGCAGCCAGTATCACAGGTGGGGCAGCTATGCAGCCAGTATCACAGGTGGGGGCAGTTATGCAGCCAGTAACAAAGGTGGTGGCAGTTATACAGCCAATAACACAGGTGGGGCAGTTTTGCAGCCAATAACACAGGTGAGGTAGTTATGCAGCCAGTATCACAGGTGGGGTACATTGCAGAGACCCCCCCACACTTACCCCATCCAATAGGCAGGCAGGATTGTTGCAGAGTTCGGCATGCGGAGAAGCGGGCTGTAAGTCTGCAGAGATTCGGCATGCGGAGAAGCGAGCTGTCCCCCATCGTCGGTCATCAGGCGGTCAGTGTCTCTATGGGAGCGGGAGTCACGTACCCTGCCACAGTGACCTGCCACCGCATCCAATCCAATCACACTGAGCCGCAGGCTCAGGGCAGCCAATTAGACTTTGTGTTTGCGTCTGTTCAGCGCACACACATTAATGGCTGACCAATAGGCTCACTATTTGGCTGTCATGTGATAGCCAAGGAGCCGAAAGAAAAAAGAAAGTCAATGTACCGGTGCCATCTGTAGGGGGGTGGTGCTGACTTTTTTTTTTCCTTCTTTAGCCGGCAGGGAGGCGGTGCCCAAGCGCCCCTCATACACCAGCCGCCACTGATTGTACCACTGGTACATTCTCATGGGCTATGTATGACATCAATCTGCAGTTGTTGGTCCTTTCCTATAAGGTTGCCTTTCTTGTGGCGATCACTTGGAGGGTGTGTCTTATCGCACTAGGAAACATTTCTTGTTCTCCACAGGGATAAGGTTGTTTTGAGACCTTGCAACACCTTTCTGCCTAAAGTAGTCTTAAATCAAAACATATGGCTTACAGCCACAGCCTTAATCCATTAATCTGGGGTTGTGTTTGTGTTGCCAGAAGTCACCTGCAAGGGACAGTCTACATCTTGATTCACAATTGCAAGGTAAATAGGGCAGGTCATTATTTAGGCATACAATCTGAAGAGGAAGGTTCCTCCCTTACCTATGAAGGCACACTTCACCAGAAGTCTTGGTGCTTTGTGGGCTTTTCAGCATCAGGCCTCAGTTTCCCAGGTCTGTAAATATACCACTTGGTATTTTGCATACACATTTGCCAGGTTTTCCTGGATGGATGTTTAGGCTTCAGCGGATGCTGCCCTTAGTTGGAATGTCCTCCAGGTGGTTATATGAGGGCCTTCTCTATTTATACCTCTTTTATTCGTGTTGAGAGGTTTGTTCTTGGACAGCCTGTTTGTTGTTTGCTATTACCTGCCCCTCATGGGATTGCTTTTGTTTATTTCATAAACATGCATATTTTTATGCAGTCTAATAATTCAATAAGTAGCAGCTGTTTTATATAATGTATGGCAGTAAAACTTTCTAATTGAAAATATAGTTAAAGCGGAGTTCCACCCAAAAGTGGAACTTACACTCATCAGATCGAACCCCCCTCCAGCTGTCACATTTGGCACCTTTCGAGGGTGGAGAGGATATCTGTCAGCGGCGGATTACGCCAGCAGCCGGTCACCCTCCTCCTTCTCCGCCCCCCGGGCCAGTGAAAGAGCGCAGCCCGCTTCACGCTTGCGCAGTAGGAGCCTGACCGTGAAGCCGAAAGGCTACATTGCTGGATTACCTTACCTGCAATGGTCTGGGCAGTAGCTGATCCGAGGCGGTGCCGACATCGCTGGACTCCAGGACAGGTAAGTGTCCTAATGTTAAAAATCAGCAGCTACTGTATGTGTAGCTGCTGACATTTAATTTTTAAAGGGGCGGTGGACCTCCATTTTAAATTAGGAAAATACTGTGTTTTATATAAAAAGTTTTGGTTTTGTAAGTCTTGGTGAAATTTCAGGTCTGTAATTTGAGCATCATCAATGAGTTCAAATCAATGAACAATTGACTCTCTAAAGGTGATCCACAGCAGTGAAAGGGATAAATTAGTATACATCAATTTTTACATGTAAAATCTTTCTGTTACATTCAGGGAAACATCGACCATGTTTATCAATTAAGCAGAAAAGTGAGAAGACCCAAAGTTGAGTATGTGGAGATCGTCCCTGTGGATGGGATGGCTGTTCACAACTACAGCTCTCATACGTTCAATTCCACGGAACTGGCATACAGAATACTAAGGCAGAAAACGGCAGAGGTAAAGCACAGATGAACAGATTAATGTGAAGTTGATTGCAGTTGCATGTATTAAATACAATGTAAATAAGACTAAGTATAACTGGTGACTGGTGTCAAGCAAATGAAAATGCCCAGGAATAGTACAAATAAAAGCAATACTTACCTTTAATTCAGAGCTGCCCCCTGCAGTAATAATTCCTTTTAGCCACTAGATGTCACCAGCCTTCCATGCTAAAAGACTGTCGGCATCATTCAGTCTCATTCCTGTGAGCCCTGGCAGGGGGAACGTCATCCCTCAGCCAGGGCTCATCGTTTTCTTGAACTGCTCGGCACTCACACATCATTACATAAGTGCCACTCAGTCCAGGAGAAAGGACAGCCTACTGCTGCCACCAGAGAAGAGGAACCAGTCAGAAGATTGCAGCATTACAGGTATGTATAAAGCAATTGAAAAAAAAAAGTTTTTGGGAGAAAGGGGCATTTAGGAGGGTAAGGTGAAAAGTAGAAAGTTCGCTCTCTGGCTCTGCCTTACACGGCTCCGATGACGTCTCTATGATGAAACGCGTAAGACAGAGCCAGAGAGGGTCTTACGCACTTCCGGCTTTACTTGGAGGAACAACTGTATCTCCAACTCTGAGCGTCTGACTTCTCGTTTGCGTATGTAAGTGCCTACTACTCCGTGTTTTTTTATATATGATATCCTACATATTGGAGTTTTCCTTTTTCCATGTGATCCATCTGAATCCACTGGACTGTGCCGTATACTCCGGGATCCGAGCTACCCTCATCCCTAGGACAACCGCAGAAGGGTTGGTGAGTGGGGTGTGGGAGGGGAGCACGTACCTACCACTATCCATTTGCTCCACCTTCCCCTCACCCCCTTCACAAATGAACAGCCTATTCTTAATCTTTGGACTTTTTTTATTTATATGAAAACACAATGACATTTGCTATCCACTTATCGGTATATCACTGCATGATTCACTATTTTGTATTGGCACATATATATATATGTTGTGTTAAGTATATGATTTGTTGAAGATTATATGTACTTCATGGTTCACTACTCACACATTTATATGACAGAGCCACACCCACGTTAACTCTTTCAAATATTATTTATTGTTATGTTGTGTCAGGGAATGCCTAAATGATTAATTCATTTGAGTTAATTTTTAGCCAATGAGAAATTCTTTAAGAACACAAACAAGATCAGTGTGAATATGGACTGGGCTATCGTCAATAAATTAATATTTATTCAAAAAGTCACATACACACCATAAATTGTTTGATTAATAGGCGAACATAGACACTACAATTTTGCAATGAGGTTCGAACACTTAACTGTTTACCGAATGGTATATACCGGTGAGACAATAAGGATTTTCCCCTCCTTTAGATCTCTCGATTGGATAAAATTTGGCAGATAATAATATGTGTTGGACTAACTTGACCCATTAACCCGCTGCAGTAGAATTGTCAGGTAAAGTTTGTCTAGAGTTCTGCCAATCAGGCATCTTAAAATTACCAAATTGTGGGGTGTAAGGAGACCTAATGGGGTAGCAAATCAACTATCACAAAACACTTGCACATAGAATAATCAATAATAAGTTTGGAAAATATAGTTACCCTTTTAAAATGGCTGTTTGCTTTAAAATGTTCGTCGCCAGACTCTAAGATGGCTGCCGATTACTGGATGTACTTTGCCTCCCCAAAATGGTGTCTAGCTTTGCTGGAGCTGTGTCTTGGCTTCACTAAGTTGTCAGATGATGGGAAGTCTCAGGTGATGTGTGTGTAGTCTGATGAGGTTCCCTGTGTGTTCAGCTGCTGTGTCCTCTCTCCCCTAAGTGTGTCCTCTGGCCATCTTATTGAGCGGCCAAACAATACGCTCATAAAATTTGACCGGCCCAGAAGTTGGAACCTTCTCCTGATTGGTGAATTTGTGTGTTTACTTTTGTATTACCTCCCTTGACCACCAACTCAGTTTTGTATGCTAAATGAATCATTTTTATAAGGATTCAGCTATATTAGTTGGCCCGAAAACTCAAAATGCCTATGAGAGTCTGGCATCTTTCTAATATGTGGCAACAGCTTTTAGATGGAATAATTTTCCTACACAGAGGTATCATTTCAGATATAGCGATTGAAATACATAAAATAATTATAACACTTTAAACTATTTTTTGAATATAGTTACTTCACAACACACATTTCTCTGACAATATTGATGACTGTTAGATAAACACATGGTGGTATTAAGAACCCTTTTCCTGGTACTGGGATATTTTGTAAGGCTAAAGTATTTTTGTATCCAATTAACATAGATACATTGCAACATTGTGTTACCCTCTAAAGTCCTATATTTAAACACAGTCGGTATAGAAAATAATCACCCCCTTTAAAATAATCACATTTTTTTGCTTTGCAGCCTGAAATGAAGACAGACACAGTTTTTGTTGTATCCAGCTGTATTTACTAGTGCAACTTATAACATCCAAGTGAAAGATATAATACCAACATGTCAGAAAAAAAAAAAAAAAATCAAAAAAGAATCACTGAGTTGGAAAAATGATCACCTCCCTAATGTCAGTATTTTGTTGAACCAGCTTTAATTACAGTCTTTGGTCTGTTGGGATATGTCTCTACTAACTTTGCACATGTAGACTTTGCAATAATTACCTACTCTTCTTTGCAGAACTGCTTAAAGCAGAGTTCCACTCAAAAGTGGCACACCTTTTGACAGGTATCCGTCCCCACCTCCGGGAGACCTGGCTGCGGCAAGGTCCACCAAAAGTTCGGCCCCCTCCTCCAAACGTCTGGCTTCTGTCAGTTGGGGTGGCATACACACAGGCAGAATGTCGGCCATTTGTTTTTTTTTTACCCGGCCGTTGTCTCCTGACATTTGGCCCGTGTGTATGGGGTTTTAAGACAGATCTTAGAGCCAAAAGAAAAAATTGATAAAAAATATGTATATTTCTTTCCATAAAAGTTCTAACATTATATAATTTTTTGATCCACAGGAGCCAAACCGTAGATTCACATACTCTGAAGATTTCCAGTCAGCAACTGTTAGCCCAGTGGACATTCAGGAGGAACTTAAGAACAATAGTGCAAAGTCTAGGGAGGAATGGATGACACCAAATGGATTCATATATCCAGGATTCAAAAGTAGCATTGATTGCAACAGACACCCCAAAATGCCACATGATTCCAGGATATTAGAATTAACAAAGGTTTGTTATATAGCTATAGATATACTATCCAGTAGTTCCCACTTACATGAGAGTCCTCTTTATGTCAGAATCCACAACATGGTACCCCCTTATATCAGAGTCCACATCAGACTCCCACCTTACATCAGGGTCCCCATCAGAACAGGCCAGAAAACTTTTGTAGAAGGTCATATTTTGGATACCCCCCATAGATGGCCTCTAAGAAAAAAAATGTAAAAAGTTTAAGTTAGTTTTTTTTATTTCTTGGAACTAAAAAAACAACATATCAGATGAAAACAATAAAAACTTATTTTCTTAAACCCTACAAAATGGAAAGGTCAAGCTTGACAGCCAAATAGTTTCTGTGCAAGTTTAATTAGGTCTTAACGTAGCACAGCCACATCTCCCCTCGCTTTCAGAAAGGTCAGTTTGAGAGAGTAAATACATATATACTGTTTTCATTTTTATTGAAGGCCTGGAAAGAAAATATCCTGCATGCAAATACTCTACAGCCTACCCTTTCCCGAGACCGCTGGAGCTGGGATAAAAGAAACATTGATTTCAACCTGTATAGGAAACCCCCAGAGAGATGCTCTGTGTTGGACTTAGGCCCCATCCATCTCACAGGTAAGACGAAACCTTTCATTTTTTGTAGTAAAACATGTTGCTAATTACAAGTACAGCTTTATATAAATGTAACTGCAGTAAACTTCCCACAGGACTGATATAATTAGTATGCCTTATTGCTGCTTTCATGTAATTAACAGCGCGGTATAAGATTAAGCCAAAAACACATCTATCATTTCCCCGGAAGAGCTGGTATATTTAGATGTGGCTAGACCTCCCTCAAGCACCCAATGTGAAAATGAATAAACTCTAGGAGAAGTCGGAGTAACTGTGAAATGACTGGAGGGGGAAACTGTACACAAACAGAAAAGATATTAAAGAACATGCAGCCTCAGACTTGCAGAGGAAATATTAAGAGACGGCACTTTTTATCTGCTCTGTTTAATGTGTTTTCCTGAAGTATGGCACACTAACTAAATCTTCAAATTGGCAGCAAAGTTATGTTTCCTGTCTTCTATATCCCGAAACACAACCTTCCAATACTTCCTAGAGCAGTATTCTTCAGTTGGAACACTATGAGAGCCAAATATGTTTCTGTTAGTTTATCTAGTTCAAATTGTTGCTGGGGTTTAGTAGAGCTTCAGCAGCTGTGTAGTGACTGAGAAAAGCCATAAATGGATCGAAATTTGGCTGGTTCAGCAGAACAAGCCTAATTTCGATCTGTCTATGGGCAGGCAGTTTGTGTTGAAGTCAATCCATCGATTGACTTTAATACAACCAGCCTGTTTTTTATTTCTCCTTCGTGTGATCAGTGCTGGCAGGTATAGCTGCTGCATCTTTGCATTCTGATGGTGGGAAATCTCCCGCTGCCAGAATATGATATTGCAGTGGGAGGGATTCCCCCATCAACACTGACTGCGTTTATGGGGTAATCGAGCAATTTTCTTTCCTTCAACCCATGGTTGAAGGAAAGAAAACTGTATAATGTATGGCTTAATTTACCTGTGTCATATGCAAATATTTGGCCAGATGACCGTCCAGGAACATGGCCACAAAGGGGGCTGGTCCAATGCAAAGGTAGGGGAGATGCAATTGGTGGAGGGTGTTGGGGCTGCAGGCTTTCCTCCCCCCTCAGGAGCTGCTGTCAGAGCTCCTGATGCACAGAGAGCGAGAGCTGTCAAATTGAAAGGTAAGACCTTTTGAGACGCTTTCCTTGTGTAATCTACTTGGCTGTTATTTGTTCAACAAAACATTTGTAACTAAAACATATGACATTTCTGGTGCACAATTAGAGCTACGGTATCTCACAAAAGTGAGTACACCCCTCACATTTTTGAAAATATTTTATTCTATCTTTTCATGTGACAATACTGAAGAAATGACACTTTGCTACAATGTAAAGTAGTGAGTGTACAGCTTGTATAACAGTGTAAATTTTCTGTCCCCTCAAAATAACTCAACACACAGCCATTAATGTCTAAACCGCTGGCAATAGAAGTGAGTACACCCCTAAGTGAAAATGTCCAAATTGTGCCCAATTAGCCATTTTCCCTCCTTGATGTCATGTGACTCATTAGTGTTACAAATTCTCCTGTGTGAATGGGGAGCAGGTGTGTTAAATTTGGTGTTATCGCTCTCACTCTCTCATACTGGTCACTGGAAGTTCAACATGGCACCTCAGGGCAAAGAACTCTCTGAGCATCTGAAAAAAAGAATTGTTGCTCTACATAAAGATGGCCTAGGCTATAAGAAGAATGCCAAGACCCTTAAACTAAGTTGCAGCACGGTGGTCAAGACCATACAGCGGTTTAACAGGACAGGTTCCACCCAGAACAGGCCTCGCCGGGTCGACCAAAGAAGTTGAGTGCACATGCTCAGCGTCATATCCAGAGGTTGTCTTTGGGAAATAGACATATGAGTGCTGCCAGCATTGCTGCAGAGGTTGAAGGGGTGGGGGGTCAGCCTGTCAGTGCTCAGACCATACGCCGCATACTGCATCAAATTGGTCTGCATGGCTGTCGTCCCAGAAGGAAGCCTCTTCTAAAGATGATGTACAAGAAAGCCTGCAAACAGTTTGCCGAAGACAAGCAGACTAAGGACATGAATTACTGGAACCACGTCCTGTAGTCTGATGAGACCAAGTTAAACTTATTTGGTTCAGATGGTGTCAAGCGTGTGTGGCAGCAACCAGGTGAGGACTACAAAGACAGGTGTGTCTTGCCTACAGTCAAGCATGGTGGTGGGAGTGTCATGGGCTGGGGCTGCATGAGTGATGCCCGCACTGGGGAGTTACAGTTCATTGAGGGAACCATGAATGCTAACATGTACTATGACATACTGAAGCAGAGCATGATCCCCTCTCTTCAGAGACTGGGCCGCAGGGCAGTATTCCAACATGATAATGACCCCAAACACACCTCCAAGACGACCACTGCCTTGCTAAAGAAGCTGAGGGTAAAGGTGATGAACTGAAGTTGTGGCTAATGGCTGGCAATCTGAAAAGTTCCATCTAACTAGAGGCACACAACAGGGCTTCCCACTCTCCCCCCTTCTATTTGGTTTAGCTGCAGAACCACTGGCAATATCCATTCAATCTAATCCCCAAATACAGGGCTTACACATGGGAGAACTAATAGAAAAAATAAGTATGTACGCCAATGACACGCTGTTATACCTGGCAGATGCAGGCCCCTCCCTCGCTGAAGCACTAAAAGTAATAGAACGATTCGGCTCCTTCTCCGGACTAAAAATCAATTGGGAAAAGTCACAGATTCTACCAATTGACTATTCTCCCCCAACCCAACCACAAGCTCGTATGCCCTTACAGAGTAAATAAGATTAAATACCTAGGCATCTCTAGAACTAGATCACCCACTGACTATATTGCCCTTAACATAGAATCATTATTTGAATTATTTAAATCCAAAACACAAGTATGGACTAGGCTCCCTCTGGGTGTAATGGGCTGTATTAACCTGATTAAAGCCAAGATCTTGTATATGCTATGGCATACCCCAATATGCCTGCCTTTAAAATACTTTAAGACCATAGAAGCCCTACTCAAACCCTTTGTGTGGGGAAAAAACAGGCACAAGCTAGCGTGGAGACTACTCAAAAATCCCACTGACCTGGCAGGCACAGCACTACCAGATTTCAACCTATATTACATTGCATCTCAACTATACCATATTGATAAAACAGATAGAAGACATTTTACCTCACTTCTCTGTCCTCGCCTGACACAAGTGACTTCTGATCCGCTTAGTCCATAGCTGCTGGAATTTCAAGCGAGGACCAAAGAGAGCCCAGAAGCTCCCTATTAAATCATTACCGATGAATCTGAACTCTAGCATCCACTAAACTGGACATACCTGTACACAACAATTTTACTCACCTCTGGCATAATAAAGCCCTCCCAGAATTCCTGTCAATACCTCAACATGAGATATGGTGTAAACAAGGGATTTATTACTTGTCTCATTTGCTCACTGCAGGCACACTGAAAATGTTTGATGCACTGAAACTTGAATTTGCACTCTCGAATTACATGTTTTCTCTTCCGTTCACTGACAGACGCAGCTTTCTTATGACACATGGGGGTTATGCTCATCCTACTAGGAGTAGACTAGGCAAAAACAAACAAAAGCGTAGGTTGGCCCCTCTCGTCAGAAGTAGTCTACTTAGAAGTCCTCTGGCGTCTAGGGTTTCCCTTGGTCCAGATGAGGAACGTGATCCGTTTTCTTTTGACTACACGATACGTCTCGTCCCCCTAATATACGACTCCACTCCTGCCGGGGGACCCTCCCCGGTTGGATGCGAAAACAAACAAAAACGGATCAGATGAGGATCATCCTACTCGTATTGGGGGTACACAGTATTCT
>BLSH010088107.1:1652690-1666370 GCA_018402905.1 Glandirana rugosa
GTCCTCCTATGTCATGTCCCCCCTCTTTTACCCGTGTCATGTCCCCTCCATCCATTCACCTGTGGCATGTCCCCACGGTGTCCACTTACCTACCTCCCCTGTACTGTGCCCATTTTCTCCCCCCTGTACTGTATCCTCCTGCCCCCTGTACTGTGCCCACTTACCCTCTCCTCGTGCTGTGCCCTCCTGCTCCCCCCTGTACTGTACCCTCCTGCTCCCTGTACTCTGTCCACTTACCCTCCCCCTGTACTGTCCACGTACCCTCCCCCTATACTGTACCCTCCTAATACAGTTAATTTTTATCACTTTAATTATTTTTCCAATTATGGGCGTGAGTGGGGCCTCATATCTAAGTTTTGCCTAAGGCCTCACAAAGCCTAGAGCCGCCTCTGCTGGTGAGGATTAAATATCAAAATCTTTACAAGTCTTTCTGAATATCCTGAGTGACGCCCCTATCAGGGGGTGGCGTTTCAGATTATTGAGGCATGATTCCAATGGAATCCAGGGTGAAAAAATGATTGGAATATTATCCGTGGTATTTTCCAGTGCTACCCAATTTTTATTTTTGGCATGACAGTGCCAGTCTATGATGCGTGTAATGTGGGAGGCATAATAATAATGTTTGAAGTTTGGAAAACCCATTCCTGCTACCTGTTTAGACCATGCGAGAAGCTGCAGTTTGAGACGGGGTTTCTTAGAGACCCAAAGAAATTTTCCGAGCAGAGCTTGTAAAAAGCTAGTTGGAATGGTTATTGGTATAGTTTGAAACAGGTATAATACCTTTGGCAAAATCGTCATTTTTATTATCGCTGCTTTATTATCGCTGCAATCCCGATCCATTAAAAATATTTCAGAGTCCAGTTTTTAAGATTCTTGTTTATATTTTGTAATAAGGGTTTAAAATGTACAGAGTACATGGATTTCAGGTCTGATGTGAGCCAAACCCCCAGGTATTTGAGGGCTTTCTCTTCCTAGTTAAAGGAGCAGTTGGTATGCACGTTAGTCAGGGTAGTCTCTTTTAAAGTCCAGTTTAATTTTTTGTAGTTGATTTTAAAGTTTGACATATAGCCATATTTACTAAATTCCCTGCACAAATTGGGTATAGACATGTGTGGCTGTGAGATAAAGAAGAGCAGATCATCAGCATATGCTGCTGTTTTGTATGTTCTCCCACCGACCCGAAACCCATGTATAGATGTAGAGTTATTTATCGTCCTTATTAATGGTTCCATTGTTAGAATGAAGAGCAAGGGAGAGAGAGGACACCCTTGCCTTGTTCCATTATAGATTTTAACCGGGTCAGAAAGAGTGTTGTTAATCTTCAGTTTGGCTTTTGGGTACTGGTATAGTGTGGAAATCCAGGAGATCATATGAGGTTGTAAGCCTATATGGGGACATGTCGCAAGCAGGAAATCCCAGGAAACTCTGTCAAAAGCTTTTTCTGCGTCTGTAGACAGCAGCATGCCCTCAAAGTCATCAGAATGTGCCCTGTGTATAAGATTTAGCACTTTTGTTACATTGTCCCTGGATTCCCTCCCAGGCATAAAGCCCAGTTGTTCTGTGCCTATTAGGGTATTTAATAGGGGGTGCAATCTGTTTGCCAAAACCTTAGCGAATAGTTTGAGGTCAAGGTTTAATAGAGATATTGGGCGATAATTGGTGCAGTCAGATGTGGTTTGGGAAGGACTGTGACATGAGCCATCAAAAAGTCTTTTGGTACCGTTTGCTGGTCTTTTAAATGGTTAAGTGCTTTCAGCAGGTGTGGCATCAGCAGGGTAGCTAATGTTTTATAATAATGAACCGTGAAGCCATCCGGCCCCGGACTCTTTCCGAGTTTAAGAGATTTGATGGTCCCTGCCAGTTCCTCTTTCGTCAGTGGCTCATCTAGTTGTTGTGCTTCTATTTCACTAAGTTTTGGGAGGCCACTGTTGGTTAAATAGCCATGTATAATTTGTGTTTGTGTGCCCGAAAGGTCTTCGGGTTTATTTGGGGGTTGTAGGTGGTATAGTTCTGAATAATATGCATGAAACACCTGAGTAATTTTATTCATTTCGTAGGTCAGTTTCCCATCCTTCATTTTTATGGAGTGTGTCCATTTTGGGAGCGGCTTTGGCCCTTTGTGGCCGCTTGGCGGCCATTTTTGGTTGGTCTCCCTGAATGGGAAATAACACGTGTGCGTTGGCGCCACTTCTCCCTCTTCTCGGTTGGCGCTTGGGACGGCAGCAGCAGCAGCATCGGCAGGCGGGGCAGCCTCTTCTCAAGCATCTGCAGGAGGGCAGTATTCAGCAAGTATCGCTGGTTCTCTCCCTGTGGTGCGGACGCCGTGGTACTGGGTCCTACTGGGCAGTCTCGATCATACTGCAGGGCATTGTGCGGGGGTGCATTGTGGGGGCGTATGGCCGGTAGGCCTCATAAGTGTCCCGGCGGTGGCGCAATGGTGGCTGAACCGGCAGTTGCTTCTCCGGAGGGGTCCGCGGAAGCACAAGCCGCGCTGGGACCTCTGGTTCCCCTGGACCAATTGACTTCGATTTTGGAAGAGTTTTTTGCCCGGGGGAACTGATCCGGGGTAGGGGGGCCCCAAGAAGTGTCCACCTCCTCCTCAATCTTACGGCCGTCCGTAATTCTCTACAGCCGGACCAGGCTGGGGAGTCACAGGCGTCTGCCTACACTTTTTGGTCCAAGAAGCCCTCCCGTGCTCCCAAGGTGTTTCCCTATCTCCAGTATTTTGACCAGTTTGTCTATAAGGAATGGCAGCGTCTGCTAAATTCCTTTACTCTGCCAAAACGTTTTTCTGTGCGCTACCCTTTTGAGGACAGCCTGATACAGAAATGGGCCTCCCCCACGGTGTATCCGCTGGTGGCCCGCCTGAATAAGGCAATAACTATTCCCTTGGAGGGGTCCCCCTCTTTTAGGGACCCGGACGATAGGCGGATGGAAGCAGTGTCCAAGGCACTTTTCCTGGTGGCGGGGGCAGCCTTGAGGCCGGCCTTGGCGTTGGTCATGGTGGCACAGTCGCTCACGGAGTGTGCAATGGAGAGGAGTGATGCTCGGGGCTGCGGGGATTCACCTGAATCGGTGCAGTGAGCAGACCACCTGGTGCAGGGGCTTTGTTACCTCTGTGACGCAGCACTGGACTTGGTGCCAATGCTGTCAAAAATGTCTGTTTTTGCGATCATTATTAGACGCCTGCTGTGGCTGCGGCGCTGGTCGGGTGACCATGCGTCTAAGAAGGGCCTTACAGACCTGCCCTTTCAGGGTGGTCGGCTTTTTGGGGCCCAGTTGGATGAAATCATTAAGGATTTCACCAGGGGGAAGAGTACGTTTCTTCCGGAACCCAAGCGGCGAGAACAGCGCCGCGAACAGCGCCGCAAGCAAGGGCCTCAGTCCTCTGGCCAGAAGAGTTTTTTTTTCGTGCGCCCGGTTCTGCGGGCAAGGACTCCCGGCCCGGCAAGACTGCCTCTGGGACCGGTAAGCGGCCCTGGGAGCGCAAGCTCGAAAAGACGGAGAAGTCCTCCTCCGCATGATGAGTTGCCCCCGCCCGTCTCTCGGGTGGGGGGCTGGCTTCTGGGGTTCGCGGACTGGTGGGCGGCTCGCATCTCCGACCGGTGGGTGCGGGAGTTGCTGTCCTCCGGGTACAAGATAGAGTTCAGTACTCGGCCCCCGGACAGGTTCTTCCCATCAAATTTAAGACTTCCTCTGGGGCGTCGGCAAGCTCTGTTAAAGGCTGTCCAGACGCTGTCCGAACAGGGGGTAATTGTGCCAGTTCCTCCGTCGGAAAGATTCCGCGGCTTGTACTCGAACCTCTTTGTGGTGCCAAAGAAGGGGGGCGGTCAGGCCGGTTCTGGACTTGAAAGCGCTCAATCACTTTGTGAAGGTGCGCAAATTCAGGATGGAGTCAGTCCGTTCGGTAGTGGCCGCCCTGCACCAGGGGGATTTTCTAGCATCCCTGGACATCAGGGACACGTATATTCACGTTCCCATTTGTGTCCGGCACCAGCGATTTCTGCACTTTGCTGTAGGGGACCTCCATTATCAATTTGTGGCTCTTCCTTTCGGCCTGGCCTCGGCTCTGCGGGTCTTCACCAAGATCCTGGCCCCGGTGTTGGCTTTGCTGAGACAGAGAGGCATTGCTGTGGTAGCTTATCTAGACGATCTTCTCTTGTGAGCGGAGTCAGCTCCGGCTCTGGAAGACAATGTTGCTATCACCCTGACCTCACTGCGGGACTTTGGGTTGGCTAATCAATCCACAGAAGTGGACATTGACCCCGTCCTGTCGCCTGGAATATCTGGGCCCGATATTGGACACAGTGCAGGCGAAGGTATTTCTACCTCTGGCCAAGTTGCTGACGCTACAAGCAGCGGTGCGAACCCTGTTGTCACGACGGTGGTCCTCCTTACGTTTCTGCATGCGGGTGTTGGGGCAGATGGTCTCGACCTTCGAGGCAATACCGTACGCCCAGAGTCACACCCGGCTCCTGCAGCGAGCGATGGGACAAGTCTCCCTCTTCTCTTGATCTGCTGATCCGGCTGGATCATCAGACCAGGGGGTCATTGGCCTGGTGGCTTCGGGCCCCAGCATTGACCTTAGGGAAGCCGTTCCTTCCCCTGGAATGGTCGATAGTCACGATGGATGCCAGCCTCTCGGGCTGAGGGGGAGTCCTGGGGCAACTGTCGGCTCAGGGCCGTTGGTCGGCGCAGGAGTCTCGTCTTCCGATCAATGTGTTGGAGTTGAGGGCGATCAGGCTCTGTCTCTCCCACTGGTCGGCAAGGCTGCGCGGCCTCCCGGTTCGGGTTCAGTCGGACAACGCCAAGGCGGTGGCGTACGTGAACCATCAAGACGGAACAAGGAGCTTGGCAGCAGTGACAGAGGCAGCCCACATTCTAAGGTGGGCAGAACTTCATGTGCCAGCAATCTCCGCCATCTACATTCCGGGCGTAGAAAATTGGAAGGCGAACTTTCTCAGTCGCCAAACGCTGGACCAGGGAGAATGGTCCCTGCATCCAGAGGTGTTTTGCCAGATTTGCAAAAGGTGGGGCATGCCAGATGTGGATCTCCTGGCGTCCAGATTCAATCACAAAGTGAAGACCTTCGTGTGCAGGTCAAGGGATCCGTTGGTGGTAGCCACGGATGCCCTGGTGGCCCCATGGTCCCGGTACAGGCTTCTGTACGCTTTTCCTCCTCTCAAACTTCTACTGCGGTTACTGCGCAGGATAGAAGTGGAGTGAATCCCGACAATCCTGGTGGCTCCGGATTGGCCTCGGCGTCCTTGGTACGCCGACGTGGTGCGGATGGTAACAGATGTTCCCTGGCGACTCCCGCTTCGCGAAGATCTACTGTCGCAGGGTCCCATCTTGCACCCTGCTTTACCCTCGCTGGCTTTGAAGGCATGGCTATTGAGTCCCAGGTACTGAGGGATAGGGGGGTCTCTGAGTCAGTGATCCCCACCATGCTTAAGGCACGCAAGTGTACTTCGCGCAAGATCTATCATCGCACCTGGAAAGCCTATATTGCCTGGTGTGAGGTGGGGGGTTGGAACCCCCGTTCTTTTTCGGTATCTCGGGTGCTGGCCTTCCTTCAACAAGGCCTGGATCAAAAGTTGGCTTTGAGCACACTCAAAGGTCAGATTTCTGCTCTGGCAATTCTTTTCCAGAGTCCTTTGGCGACGCATTCTTCGATCCGTACATTTGTACAGGGTGTACGTCATGTGGCTCCTCAGGTACGGTCACCCCTGGCACCGTGGGATCTGAACTTGGTACTTTCTGTGTTGCAGAAACCGCCATATGAGCAGATCAGGGATATTCCCTTACAATTGCTGTCTCAGAAAGTCGCCTTCTTGGTGGCCATTACATCCGCTAGGCGGGTGTCTGAATTGGCGGCTTTGTCGTGTAGGTCTCCTTATTTGGTCCTACATAAGGATAATGCGGTGTTGCGTCCATCTCCTTCGTTCCTACCGAAGGTGGTTTCCTCTTTTCACATTAATAAGGACATTGTCCTCCCTTCCTTGTGTCCGTGCTCGTCTCATCCTAAGGAGATTACTCTGCATTCCTTGGATGTAGTGAGGGCCTTGCGGGTGTATTTGGCAGCTACGGCTCCTTTTCGGAGGTCTGATGCGTTGTTTGTGCTGATGGAAGGGCCGCGCAAAGATTTGGCGGCTTCGTCGGCCACTGTATCACGTTGGATCAGACAGACTGTGACCCATGCGTATACTGTGCGGGGCCAAGAACCCCCTTTTCCGGTCACGGCTCTTTCCACCAGGGCAATTAGCACTTCCTGGGCTTTCAGACACCAAGCGTCGGTGTCTCAGGCGTGCAAGGCGGCTACTTGGGCCTTGGTGCACACTTTTGTTAAGTTTTACAAAGTTGATGTGTCGGCATCCGCGGATGCTGCTTTTGGCCGCAAAGTTTTGCAGGCGGCAATGTAGGCGCGGCTAGCGCCTCCCGAGATCATTCTGTTGGGTACAGTTGTTATTGTTTACCCACCCCTCTTTGTTTGACACTGCTTTGCGACGTCCCCACAATAGATACAATGGCTTTGAAATGACAGAGCTCAATTACTTCAGGATCCGTGGATGGATGCCATCTGGTCCACGTGCTTTATCTACCTTTATTCTGTCTAAATACTTCTGGACCATTTCACTTTTAAACCATTGTGGATCATTTGGGGCTGTGTCATTACCACCCCCATCGTGGACATGAGCTCCCCCATGCTCCTTTGTATACACAGTGCTGAAGAAAGTATTTAATAAGCTTGCCTTCTCTATTGTTTGCTTTGTAGTTTGGGTATTGCACCCAATTAAGGTGGGTCTCCTGTAAAAATATAATTTTAGATTTTACCTTGTTCAGTTCTCTCAGCAGCGAGACTCTCTTTTAAGGGATATTCAGACCCCTTACATTGTGGGAAACCAGAAAAGGTAGCTTACCTAGCGTGGAATAGGACATGGTTAATAGATACGACTGTGAGATATCAGCAGCACTTAAAGCGGTTGCATGCCCCCAAAAGGCATTTTTACCTGCAGGTAAGCCTATAATAAGGCTTACCTGTAGGTAAAATGAATATCTCCTAAACCTGTATGGCTTAGGAGATATTCCACTTGCATGCAGC
The DNA here is from genome assembly GCA_018402905.1 of Glandirana rugosa. Lineage (NCBI taxonomy): Eukaryota > Metazoa > Chordata > Amphibia > Anura > Ranidae > Glandirana > Glandirana rugosa. The sequence continues at coordinate 1,659,793 of BLSH010088107.1, forward strand.
CGCTGACGTCACGGCCCATGCGCATAGCGTCGGACCTTGCTGGAAAGATAGGCTCCCGCACGCATGCGTGGGAGTGACGTCTCAAGGCTCCGGCCACTCATAGCGCCGGAGCCGCAAACCCGGAAGAATCCCGACAGGGAAGATGTCAGCTCCCTCTGCGAGGACAGGGCAGCCCTGCGGGAGCTTAGTTCTGAGGTATTTCATAATGAGCTAGTATGCGGTGCATACTAGCTCATTATGCCTTTGCCTTGCAGGCTTTTTTTTTTTTCCGGTATACAACCGCTTTAAGCTTCAATCACAAGGACCCCCAATATATAGTTAGAGAGAAAAGGGATGGAAAAAAGAGTAAAAAGGAGGAAAAAGATTTATAGAGGAGTAAATACGCTTTGGTCAAAGAGAAATTATAACTGTCTCCTCCCGGTAGTCAGGGGAGATTAAAATGGGGTAGGTTTGCCAACCGGAAAGGAAAGCAAGTACTACCTGAGGGGGTAGTGAGAGGTGATATGTACGGAAATGATTATGTTAACCATGAGTGTTACCGTAGTGAGTACATAGCATTTCCCGCGACTGCAGCAAACAAAGTGTTCCACTTGGGAACAACATAAACATCTAATTTTAGCTTCCAGCCTAGTGCAAAAATAATATTAAAGGCAAGTCAGCATATCGTTCCTTATCATTAATGCATTCTAACATCAATAACCGTGGGCCTTGTGACACATATAACAGCTACCTCAATAACTGGTTAAATCAACCGAACCATGTCAATCCCAATGCTGAAAAATAAAGGTGCTGTTATGTGACCAAACTAAATTCCAGTATATAATTGCCTCTGGGGTATAGAAGACGCGGGGGAACCTCAGTGTTGTTCCTCCCACCTCCCCCACCCCCCAAAGGGGCTCCGTTCACTGGATGTATGTTCTGGATTAGGTAAGTTATGGCACATGAATACCCAACTTATCCCTGTTATCCAAAGATTCCAGAGATCGTAGCAGCAAAAGTGCAAAAATAAAATGAAAAAATAAAAGTAAAATTGTACAAATGTGTATATTCATTACCTGGCTCTAAGGCAGATGAGCTTGTCAGTTCCATCCAGGGTTAACATGGGATGTGATGTCCAACAAGTAAAAAGGGGTCTGGGTCATTTGTGACTGCCGCCCGCTGTATTCACGGCATAAGACCGATTATATGTGATCTAAGACCTATCTTAGGGGAATGCATGAGTCAGTACATTCCATCGCTTACATTTAGATTGATGTGAGGAAAAAATCACAACGTTTCTTTTATCCAAATTGGCAAGCGAAGATTGATAGGGAGACTGTAAAAGTCTTACTGCGCCTCCTTCCTTAAGGAATGGATTACTTGAACTTCTGGCAGGGGAAGGCACCAGCAGATGTCCTCAGTGAGTCAGATCAAGAAACCTGAGGGCTAGTGATTGGGGTTATAGAAAATTGGTGAGTTATATTTGGCTGCATTTAGATTTGGCAAAATACGCCAACTAGCCATTAATGGCAACAAAAACAGCTTAATTGCAATCACTATAACTTGCAATGTCAGCCCTCCAGTGTGATCAAAAATGTGACCTTATTAAGGTAGTAAGGGGATGTCCATTCCAATTCAGGTGCGATCCCTATATTTGGATCCTTGGGAAGCATGTGGAGAAATTCCAGGGTTGGAGCCTGTACATTTCCCATAATTCGTTTTAGTTTGGTTTAGTAGGAGATGCATAGGGTGAGTGTGGAGGCATCATATTTTGGGGTGGTGTACTGAAGTCTCTATAGCATTTCGGTAGATCAATCACTGGTAGGTGCAATTGCTCACAAAAGGAAGGTGTTTCATCAGACATTTTCAAATAAAATTGTTTCCCTCTGAAGGTAGCATTCAGTGCAAATGGAAATTGCCAACAATAGGGTATTCCCTTTTCCCGGAGTACCTCCAACAACGGGTGTAATGCCCACCTATTTTGCAATGTGATTCGTGATAGATCTTGATATAAAGTAATGGTTTGATCGTTGATAATTATTTGGTAATTTTTCCTGGCCATATTGAGGATTTCCTCTTTAAGTGGAAAGCTCTGGAGACAGCAAATGATGTCCCTGGGTGGAACTGTATGCGGTGGTTTCGGTTTTAAAGCCCTGTGGGCCCTGCCAAGAGCAATTTCAGTATCTCTTGGTTAGCAATTCGTTAAATGTTGCCTGTAATGTAGGCTTGATCTCAGTGGGCTCTATGGATTCGGGGATCCCCCTTATTCTTATGTTTTGCCTCCTTCCTTCCCTATTGTCCAAGTCCTCTAAATACTTGTTCATCAGGATGAGGTGTGTGGCATGTGAGGAGATTACAGATTCCAGGTGATCCACAGCCCTGTCTCTCTTAATGTCTGCCCGTTCTATAGCTGACATACGTTCGGTTAAGGAGAGAATGTCAGCTTTCAGCTCTGTAATTGCACTTGAGAAAGTGTTATTAATGTCAGCTGCAATAATGTGTATCTCTGAGAGCTGTAGGGGGTGATCGGTGTGAGATGGTTCTCTTACCAACTCCTCCGATGCTTTCACGGAGTCATCGCTGTGATCTGCCTCGTGTCCCAGCAGCGCCATCTTGGTTGCAGCCCGGCCGCGGGACTGTGATCTGAATATGTCAGAAATATCTTGGGATTCCGGCATGGAGGATGATTGTGAAAGTTGGGGCCCCCGTGTGGATTTAGGGTTCTTGTTAGGTTTGCCCATCTTAAGTGGATTCCAGCTGGAAGCTGTGGAAATGGGCGCGGTTGTGCAGAGCTCCTCTAATCTGCTGCTATTCCCGTTACGCGCCAAGACATGCCCCCGTAAATAGATTTCTTAAGGTCCTATTGACATGAAATTTTCACCACGTCGGTAACAACCCATGCAATCCATACATACAAAGACACCAAAACACATAAGTTCAGAAATTAATTTATGTGTAATAAAATGGAATGTCACAGCGAAAAAGTATTGAACACATGAAGAAAGGGAGGTGCAAAAGGCATGGAAAGCCAAGACACCAGTTGTAATCTATCAGTAATTAGAAAGCAATCCTGCCCTTTGTCAGTATAAATTAAAATCCACTGGTTCAGTCTCAACTAATGCCTATAAAAAAGGTGTCTCATTACTAAGGTGTCACACAAGAAACATCTCATAATGGGTAAAAGCAAAGAGCTCTCTCAAGACCTTTGCAACCTTATTGTTGCAAAACAAACTGATGGTATTGGCTAAAGAAGGATTTCTAAACTTCGGAATGTTCCAGTGAGCGCCGTTGGGGCCATAATCCGGAAATGGAAAGAACATCATTTCACCATGAACCAGCCACGACCATGTGCTCCTCGAAAGATTTCTGACAGAGGAGTGAAAATAATTATCTGAAGAGTTGTCCAAGACCCAAGGACCACTTGTGGAGAGCTTCAGAAAGACCTGGAATTAGCAGGTGCAATTTGTTTAAAAGAGAACAATAAGTAATGCACTCAACCGCCATGGACTGTATGCACGCTCCCCATGCAAGACTCCATTGCTGAAGAAAAAGCATATTGAAGCATATTTAACATTTGCTGCACAACATTTAGACAAGCCTGTGAAATACTTGGAGAATATCCAATTCTGTTCCAGAGCAATTTTTTTTCTTTGTCGCTGTGGGGGATTAGCTCAATGGAGATCCCCTTCTCTGGAAAAAGGCAGTCCACACGGCAGGTTTCCTTAAAATCTGACTTGTAGCCAGGTTTATTTAAAAGGTTGTGTGTAGAAATCAAATTAACAAAACAGAAAATAAATCCTCCCCATCCAGGCACTAACTAAACGCTACAGTTTTCCTAACTGAGCGGTGTAGACAGACCGTAAACATAGACAATGCAAACCTTTTTGTCTCAGTCCATAAGCAAACTTCCATACGTCCGCTCTCAGGCTGATGGCTCCTGAGTCTCAGGCCAGAGCAAAAACTTTCCTCTCTTCCTGGTTATTTAAACCTTCTGATGGTGGACTCCAGTGGACCACAAAATCTGGTCCGGAACAACCCTGCCAAGGTGGCTGGTAAGATCCGGACCGGATTCCACCTTAGTCCACTCCAAATGAATGCATGCAAAGCGACACATATCGTCCACCTCGCCTCGCATAACGTCACATACCCCGCCCCTCTGCTCAAGCCCCTGTGGCTAAGCAACTGTCCCAGCCAGACAATGGACCCGAGAAAGGGCATCTGCATTATTCTGGAGTTTCCCCGCTCTATGCTCTACTGTGAACTTGAATGCTTGGGGAGCGAGGAATCACCTTGTCACCCGACTGGTTTTCTCCTTGTTATCACAAATCCACTTAAGAGGGGCATGGTCAGTGACCGATTTGAATGGTCTCCCCAATAGGTAATATTTCAGCGCATCTAAGGCCCATTTAATGGCTAAACATTCCTTCTTAACAATGGCATAGTTTTTCTCATGTTTATTGAGTTTTCTGCTAAGATACACCACTAGGTGCTCCTCTCTTTCTCTGCCCTGGGACAGTACAGCACCCAGTCCCACATCAGAGGCGTCTGTCTGTACCACAAATTCCTTTGTGAAATCTGGGGTCACACACAGGTTGTGCACAAAGGGTTTGCTTCAACATTTGAAATGCCTTCTCTACCTCCGGATTCCACTTGATCATGATGGACCCTCTACCCTTTGTCAGATCTGCCAGTGGGGCTGCAATGGTGGCAAAATTGGGAATAAAGCGCCTGTAGTATCCTGTGATCCCAAGAAAATCACAAACTTGCTTTTTATTTATAGGTTAGGGCCACTTTTGAACTGCCTCAATTTTATTGATCTGAGGTTTGATCAGCCCCCGACCAATAATGTAACCAAGGTATTTGCCCTCCTCCAAGCTTATGGCACACTTAATGGGGTTGGCTGTGAGTCCTGCTTTCCTAAGGGAATCTACTACTGCTTGTACCCAGAGCAAATGGAATTACCAATCTGGGCTCTGGATGACTACATCATCCAAATAGGCGGCTGCGTATTGGCAATGTGGTCTTAAGGACTTATCCATCATTCTCTGGAATGAGGCAAGAGCACCATGCAAGCCAAAATGCATCTGCTTATACTGGAAGGACCCCACGGGGGTAGAAAACAGTTTTCTCTTTCGCCGACCCGTTAGGGGTATCCGCCAATAATTTTTAGTCAAGTCGAAGTTATGTACCGGGCACTACCCAATTTGTCAACAAGCTCATCGACTTGAGGCATTGGGTACGCTTCGAGTTTGGACACGCCGTTTAACTTTCTGAAATCATTACAAAACATTATCATTCCATCTGGTTTTGGGGGCAATACTATGGGACTGGACCAGTCACTGTGGGACTCTAACATATTCTTTACTTCATCTGCAACTGCTTCGTCCCTGGGCTCGGGTATTCTATAGGGCTTTACTTTTAAGCGGACACCTGGTTCCGTAATTATGTCATACTGTATAACTGTGGTCAGTCCAGGCAGGTGAAAGAAAAAGTCTCTATTCTTATTCACAAATTCCTTAACGTCCTTCTGTTGGGCCACTGACAAGGTTTTGGTTATGGGTACTTCAGGAGTCACGGGGGCCATATCCTTTTGGGGGGTTGGCATTGCCAATAAAGTCTCTCTGTCCTTCCAAGATTTCAAGAGGTTATTGTGATATATTTGCTCGGTTTTCCTTTTCCCTGGCTGGTAAACTTTGTAGTTTACCTCCCCTATTCTTTCCATAATTTCTAAGGGACCTTGCCAATTTGCTAGGCATTTACTCTCAACAGTGGGGACTAGTAACAGCACTCTATCACCGGTGCTGAACACTCAGGTCTTGGCACCCCGATTTATAAACCCTTTTCTGGGCCTCCTGGGCTTGCTCCATATGTTCCCGTACAAGCGGCATTGTAGCAGCGATTCTATCTTGTATCAGTGAGATATGCTCAATGACGCTTCTATAAGGTGTGGTCGCTCCCTCCCACGTTTCTTTTGCAACATCTAGCAATCCCCCGGGATGTCTCCCATACATAAGTTCAAAAGGGGAGCAACCTGTAGATGCCTGAGGTACCTCCCCTTTGGCAAACATGAGGTATGGCAGCACAACATCCCAATTTCTCCCATCTTTGTCCACCACCTTTCTTAACATGCTTTTGAGCATTTTGTTAAATCTCTCCACAAGACCATCAGTTTGCAGGTGGTAGGCAAAGGTACGGAGATGGGAGATTTTGAAAAGCTTACACAATTCTTTAGTGACTCAGGACATAAATGGGGTGCCTTGATCCATCAATATTTCTTTTGGAATACCCACACGACTAAATTCCTGGAAAGCTCTTTGGCAATAGTCCTAGCTGAGGTATTACGCAAGGGAATGGCTTCAGGTATAACTACCTAGTTCCGTGGGGTAAATACAGGACTCAGTGATTTCTTAACACATTCGAAAAGTTTTAGAGGGTAGAGGCATGGAAACGGATGGTGGACGTTTGACTACCAGAACACCTCTCTAAATTGTTTTACGAGTTTTCGTACAATTCTTTCCACCACCTGTTTCTACCCTCTTTAACCCTACAACACGACGGTATGGAGTACAAACGGTTTCCCCTCCATGGAGTCCGTAGAT
>BLSH010088107.1:1675411-1686605 GCA_018402905.1 Glandirana rugosa
GTCACGGTGGACACGGGTAGTCACGGTGGACACGGGTAGTCACGGTGGACACGGGTAGTCACGGTGGACACGGGTAGTCATGGTGATGTCACTATTAGACGTGGTGATGACACGGGTAGTCACGGCGGACACGGGTAGCCACGGGCGGACACGGGTAGCCACGGGAGACACGGGTAGATGGGCACAGAGGGCACCGATGGGCACAGGCGGGCACCGATGGGCACAGGCGGCACTGATGGGCACAGTAGTGGTGCAGATTATCACTGTAGTGGTACTGATGGGCACAGGTGGCACTGATGGGCACAGGTGGCACTGATGGGCACAGGTGGCACTGATGGGCACAGGTGGCACTGACGCTGCAGCGGTGTGAGGAGAGGAGGGAGATGAACCTTCCATGAACTTTTTCTATTTACATTGTGATCGCTCCATCATTGGATGGAGCGATCACGTGGTAAACGGCCGCCGCTATTGGCCGTTTACCGCGATCTGTGTGCGGACGGGTCCCCTGTTGCCGGGGAGTACCGACAGTCCCGTGTGCGCGCCCCGCAGGGCGCGCGGGACCCGCGATTCTGGGAGGACGTCAATAGACGTCCTCCCAGAATTAAGCAACCGCCCTGTAGACGTCATTTGTCTATAGGGCGGTTGTTAAGAAGTTAACCTCCCTGGCTGTATGATTTTGTCAGATGTTTCACATAGAAATTTGGTGTTTTATATTGTAGACCTGTAAATCTTAGGAATAACTCACTTAAATCTGTCCAACCAAGAGTCTAATAGACATCCCGGGTTAGATAAAGTTTGAAACAACAAAATCATAAATTATAATATAATAAATAACTATAAATAAGTATCAAAAATAATAATATAATAATAAAATGTATTCAATAATGTAAGCAAGTCAAAAACACTGAAATTTGCTAAGTTGCAGAATTGTAAATAATAAATAACACTGCAGCACAATGATGATTAATAGCAACAAAAACAGTTTATGGATGTGAAGTATTGGGATAAAAACAGTCCAGTGCAGCCCATCACTAGAGTCACCACCAATAATAGCTGCTTACCAGACCCCACCGACCCCCCACTACAGAGGGTCAGTGTGCGCCTTCAATCACAAATACGGTTACTCCAGCGGTCTGTGTCTGAATAGCTGTATCCGATCTGAAGGAAACCCTTCTCCAAAACTGCCTTCAGCACTAAGATAACGGTCCACCACCTCCGACTTCCATTGTAACCAGTAACCACATGGGAAGAAAAAGGGACTTCAAATAGTGCAGATGGTATTCACATGAATTTATTAAAAAAATATATAGCCACTCACATTTCAAATCGGAATCAAAAGCCTGGTTAGCTACGGCGGGTCTCCAGCCTTAAAGATGGTGTCCGTCACTCCAGTTCCTAGTCTCGTGCGGCGTTAGGCTCCACCCAACACATTTCGTCATGCAAAGGACGTTGTCAGGGGCGTGGCCTTGACGTAACGACGCACCTTATATAGCACAGAGACCGGAAACGGCATGCGTTCCAAAACGGAACCTGCCAGAGCCAGCAGCCCGGATATTACCTCACGGACACTGCCAGATTATCCCTCTGCCTCTCTTGTGAAAGGACCCAGATTAAAGAACAATTAAAAGCAAGAATCCCCAACAATAAAATTGACCACTATCCAGGCAGCCAAAACACCAGTGGAATGTTATGTATTGCTGATGAAGGCATTCACATCCCACTCAATGTTAAGGTCATAAGGAAAAAAGGAATGCAAAGTATATATCCAGTATACCTCTAGCTTGGACAATTCCCTTCTGTTATTGCTGCCCCTCCATGCAGGGGCAAAACTATCAATAGCCATAACTTTAGTACCCCTAGGATCCTAAGCATGATGTAAGAGGTAATGCTTGGACACACTGTGCTTTGGAAAGCCCTTGCGTATATGCGCAAAGTGCTCCCCCACTCAACCGACAAGGTCCGCACTGTGTGTCCCACATAGTAAAGCCCACATGGAAAAATTAGTAAATATACCACATTTCTTGTGGTACAAGAAATTAATGATCTAATATGAAATATCCTGTTGTCATGGTGCGAGCAAAAAGAGTTACATTTTTTCTTAATAATATTTATTTTGCATATTTTACACCTCCTACATGGGTAGAAACCCTTCATCTCACCAAAAAAGGAAGTTTTCTTTGGAAGGTCCAAAATGTTAGGGGCTACAGATAGTCTCAATGGGGGGTGCCCCGTTAAAAAGTACTGTAGGGTTTTCAGCAAGCAGGGGTGCCAAAATCCGATCATTACGTAAGATTCCCCAGTGCTTTCACAAAATTTTCCACACCTGGTGATACTGGGTGGAGAAAGTGGTAACCATAGAGCAACTATATTTTGTTTACTTCAGACTTTGGCCTGGGCTGCAAGAGGCACTGCTGATCCATCGTCCGTACCTCAAGACTAGTTCCCCAGGAGGTCCACCTTGCTTCTGATTGACAGTGGATGGCTATGGATCCACCCACTGTCATGCACTGCCAATCAATAGCAACGTGGACCTGATCAGGAACTATTCACTCAGTTCCCCACCCACTCCGCTACAAAACTACCTCTCCAAGTTGCCTGGGTCATACCCCTTCTCCATAAACCTGTCTTTCAACAACTCAGCCTCTCCAATGAAAATGTCCAAATTGGAACAATTACGTCGAAGACTAATGAATTGTCCTTTTGGAATAGACCGCAACCATGAGGGATGATTACAACTCCCCATGTCAATAAAACCATTACGGTCTGTCTCCTTAAAGTGGGTAGATGTTATCAGCCTCCCATCTTTCACCTCTATGTTCAGATCTAGAAAATGTATTTTGGTAACGCTAGCCTCATACTGTAGTACAATGCCCCTGTAATTATCATTGAGGCTGGAAAAGAAGGATTCCAAAGACTGCATGTCTCCCTCCCACAGGAGGAGGACGTCATCAATATACCTGCGCCAGAGCTTCAGCTTGGGCCTGCGGTCGGCATAGATGACATCCTCCTCCCACTTGGCCATAAAGAGGTTGGCCATATGGGCGCATATTTAGCCCCCATGGCCACCCCCTGACCTGCAAATAGTATTGGCCACCATACCAGAAGAAATTATGTTTCATTGCGAAATCCAAAAGAGAGAAAATAGTACCCCTAGGATCCCCTAAGGATCCTAGGGGTACTAAAGTCATGGCTATTGATAGTTTTTCCCCTGCATGGAGGGGCAACAATATCAGAAGGGAATTGTCCAAGCTAGAGGTATACTGGATATATACTTTGCGTTCCTTTTTTCCTTATGGCCTTAACATTGAGTGGGATGTGAATGCCTTCATCATCAATGCATAGCATCCCACTGGTGTTTTGTCTGCCTGGATAGTGGTCAGTTTTATTGTGTATATTTCTTGTTCAAGAACATCCTGTATTATGAATATATTCCTTCTCTTTTAAAATTCTTATTTTATGTATGATGTTTTATGATTGTATAAAGAGGTTAACAGCAATGGTGATATGGTTTCCAGCCACTAGGAGCTGCTATATCCAGTTCCAGGTTGAATGTGCTAATTACTATGTAATCTGGGCTTTCTAACCAGGTTTTTTGTTATTCCCTTTTTTTTTGTTGGGGATTCTTGCTTTTAATTGTTCCTTTTAGTTTCTTTAATCTGGGTCCTTTCGCAAGAGAGGCAGAGGGATAATCTGGCAGCGTCCGTGAGATAATATCCAGTCTGCTGGCTCTGGCAGGTTCCGTTTTGGAATGCATGCCGTTTCCAGTCTCTGTGCTACATAAGGTGCGTCGTTATGTCAAGGCCACACCCCTGACGACGTCCTTTGCATGACGAAATGCGTTGGGCGGAGCCTAACGCCGCACAAGACTAGGAACTGGAGTGACGGACGCCATCTTTGAGGCTGGAGACCCGCCGTAGCTAACCAGACTTTTTATTCTTATTTTAAATGTGAGTGGCTATATATTTTTTGAATAAATTCCTGTGAATACCATCTGCACTATTTGGAGTCCCTTTCTCTTCCCATGTGGTTACTGGTTACACTGGAAGTCGGAGGTGGTGGACCGTTATCTTAGTGCTGAAGGTAGTTTTGGAAAGGGGTTTCCTTCCGACCGGATACAGCTATTCAAACACAGACCACTGGAGTGACCGTATTTGTGATTGATGGCGCACACTGACCCTCTGTAGTGGGGTTCGGTGGGGTCTGGTAAGCAGCTATTATTGGTGGTGACTCTGGTGATGGGCCTCACTGGACTGTTTTTATCCTAATACTTCACATCCATAAACTGTTTTTGTTGCTATTAACCATCATTGCGCTGCAGTGTTATTTACATTTTTGTTTGCTGAATTTCCACCTGGAAGCAATCTGCTGGCTGCAATATTTCAATGAGCTATATCTGATGAACTTTTCCTGTATTGGCTTCAGCGCGGATTGATTTTTATCTTCATTTCATTTATTAACCACTTCAGCCCCGGAAGGATTTCCAGCTTTAGGACCGGAGCCCTTTTTGCGATTCGGCGCTGTGTCGCTTTAACTGAGAATTGCGCGGTCGTGCGACGTTGTACCCAAACAAAATTTGCGTCCTTTTTTTCCCCACAAATAGAGCTTTCTTTTGCTGGTATTTGATCACCTCTGCGTCATTTCTGATCGCCGCTATAAACAAAAGAAGAGCGGCAATTTTGCAAAAAAACCCAAATCTCTTACTTTTTGCTAAAATACAAATCCAAAAAAAAATAAAATAAAAAAAACTTTTTTTTCACCGTTTTTGGCCGATTTATATTCTTCCTTATATTTGTGATAAAAAAAATCGCAATCGGCGTTTATTGATTGGTTTGCGCAAAAGTGGTCGCATTTACGGATGATGAGAATTAATTTCTGGGGTTTTTATTTATTTTTTATTTTTTACTAGTAATGGCGGCGATCTGCGATTTTTAGCGGTACTGCGATATTTCAGCGGACATATCGGACCAGTTTGACACTTTTTTGGAACCATTGGCATTTATACAGCGATCAGTGCTATAAAAATGCACTGATTACTGTGTAAATGCCATTGGCAGTGAAGGGGTTAACCTGCAGGGGGCGCTCTAAGGGTTAACTGTGTTCCCTGGGCATGTTCTTACTGTATGGGGGCTGCCCTAGCTGGGGAAGGGAAGTGGTCACAGCCTCCGTGTACAAGAAGTCTGTGATCACAGCCCTTCCCCCTTCACAGAAAGGAGGTCCGTGTTTACTTACACGGACCTCCGTTCTTTCACTCCGGGGGGGGGCATTGCGGGTGGCCGGCGGAGATCAACTCCGCCGCACCCGCTCCCTGGCCCTCCCCGAACACAGTGAGCGCGTGGGCGCACCCACTAGGCTCGATCTCGCGGCCGCCGACGTATGACGGCGGTTCGAGAGCCACTTTGTCGCCGTCATTTGCCGATCAGCCGTCGGCAAGTGGTTAAGTTGCAGAATTGTCTGTCGTCACTTTCAGTGTCTGATGATGAATTTCCCTCACAAATCAGTATCGCTCAATTCTGAAAGTGATTCTTATTTACTATTGCTGTTTTCTGTCTGGTCAAAAATCGCTTTTGACGTAAAAGGACGCTTTTTGGATGCCATGGACATTCTCAAGTTTCCAGGCAGAAAGAATGGCATATATAATATAAAAGTGCATGCAGTGCACTGGACAAAACACTAGGGACAAAAGGGATATGAAATGATTTGATACAGTAATGTAATCTTACAGATTACAGTGTACTGTATGTGTTATGTGTTTTTCACTTTTTGAATTTGCCGTCGGGCTAAGCCCCGTGCGACGTGGTGCTCGCAGGGAACAGAGCCTGGAACCCAGAGGCATTGGATGAAATATTCCGCCGGAGGACACAGCGGGGGGACATGGCAGGATCCTGGGGACAAGGTAAGTACCTTTGCCTGTATACTTGGGGGTTACCGCTTTTGGTAATGAAAACTTACCCTGAGCCACACTCGGGAATATCGCTAAGGAGGTTAAATATAAAATTGTGCTACGAAAAAATACGTAGAAATAGGTGTGTATATGCTGAACACGTAAAATATATAAAGTTCATGTGCGCAGTTCATATAATTCATCCAGTTCATCAATAACATGCTCCAGTGCTCAAATTTGAAGTGCTTATGATTCAATGCTGTAGTGACATAACAATCTTGTGTATCCACCTCCGTCACCGTGCTCACAGAGCGCTCACCTCAATACGGTTAAAGCTACGCCTGAAGGAACAATAAGATCCACAATCTTTAAGGTCTTTGGGTAGCTCTCCTTGGTTAAAACAGGATGCAGCTCCACGTGATAATACGCCTTTAAATGCTCCCATACGCATGTAAAATAAACAAACATATGTCTTCCATAGTGTAAAACCTTTTAAAACGACCTTTCATGGAAAGCCAAATAACATAACTGCTTACATTAATTAAAGTAAAAACAAGCAAATAGGGATAAAAACATGGTGATCTCCACTGCTCACGTCACTTCCGATGTATCGTTCCGTCCAGCCACGCCCTACTAGTTACGTCACGTCACGTGACTTCTTCAGGGGATCCGGATTGGTTGTTAGTTAATCTTATTTATATGGTGCCGACCGGAAATGTTGCGGCCACCATTTTGTTGTAGACCGCTGTATATACTAGCCGTGGCCATTTTCCCAGTGATTCTAATATAGCAGATGCTCTTTAGATCGCCCAGGGCTTTGAAGCAAATCTAACCACTAAATCATATGGCAATATAATATGTGACATAACATATGTTTAGGGGTCACTGTACTTCGTATGAAACAATTAATAATGCATTTATGGGTACAGCCGTCATAGTATTGAAGACCAACCCATAAAGTCCTGGCAGCCATTTTCTTGGTGATCGATGTGAAATATACTTCTAAACCTATTGAGATGAAAATACTTAGGTGGTATGATAAAATAACAGCTATAAATTACTACAGGGTGCCTTGCAAGCCTATCTACCTTACAATGAACTCTTAAATCATATGTATTATAGGTGTCTAAAATAAATCATGTATTAGGATAAATCATAATTAGGAGAGATAACAGGCATCCACCATGGCATCCACCATTTTGTTGTAGACCGGCTGTATTCTGTCATTATATATGGTATAAGATAAGTAGATGATGAAACTACCAAATGTAATATGAAGATACTTAAACGACCAAACTAGACACTATTAACCACTATTGCGTGTGTGTGTGTGTGTATATATATAAACGATGCATAGATTTACAAATTATATAGATGGTCTTCTGTTTAAATAAAATTATTAGCTCTTTTCCATGTATATACTAGAACGAATAATATGAATATATGAAACTACTATTTGGAGTGTCGAAGTTAGGGGATCTTCCTTATAAGTTCTGCAAATGTTACTGCCATGCACCTGGGAACAGCGAACCGTAACATTAGGGGGGGGAACCCCCAAAATTATACATCGGAAATAAGGTGCAGGGCTTACAAAGTGATGGTGTGTATAACATAATGCAATATTAAATATATGAAATGACTAATAATTACTCAAAAAACGATTTAAATCAAATTCAACATTAGGCCTTGTGGTGTGAGGGTTTTTAAGGTATGAATCCATCTGGATTCCTTTTGACTTAGAACAGGTGCATCCGAGCTGCCACCTCCTGTGCAATGGCTGGTAAGCCTCATGAACACAAACTTCCATGTAGTCCATACAAAAAAAAGAGAGAGGCTGGTGCCATGGAAGTCGGCTAAAACATCCTTTTATTATTGCATGTGAACAACAGTCAAAAAAGTGTTTCGGCCATCAGGCCTTAGTCACTTCCTTTTGACTTAACACCCTAAACTTATGACTCCCTCTAAATGCTCTATTATATTTCTCTATGCCCCAAAACTGTAAAATGTGCTGGATTTTTGTTATGGACTAAAGTGAAGTGTCGTGATACGCTATGTTTAGGAAACCCTTTAACCACTTCAGTCCCGGAAGGATTTCACACTTTAGGAGCAGAGCACTTTTTGCGATTCGGCACTGCGTCGCTTTAACTGACAATTGCGCGGTCGGTAAGTGGTTAATGATGTTCTGTATATGTTCCTTTATTTGTGTTTTCAGGGTTCTTTTGGTTCTGCCCACATACTGTAATTTGCAGGTGCATTCTTAGGCTCAGTTCACACATAGGCGACTTGCGATCTGACTTGTGTCGCCCCAAGTCACCTCAAGTCGCTTGGCATCCGAAATCTCATTGGAATGAATGGGTGCCGTCTTAATATACACTACTGAAGTCGCTCCAACTTCAAAGCGACTTCAGAAAAGGTTCCTGTACTACTTCAAGTTGACTTCTATACGACTTGCGCCCATAGAATTCAATGGAAGTCGGATCCCCATCTATACTGAAGCGACTTTACAGGAAATAGAAAATAATTTACACAGGTACTCCCCAAGAATTACCCAGGCAACCCCCTCCCTCCCTTCTCTGGTTGGCCACAGGCAAAGTCGTCTGGCATGGAGGTTGCTTCAGGTCGCGTTGTAAGTCGCGCTTAAGTCGCCTTGAAGTAGCATTCAAATCACCTAGCAAAGTCGACCCTGAAGTCGGATCGCCTATGTGTGAACCGGCCCTAGACGTATTACACCCTGGTCTAATATTTGGTTTATTGACTGCATGGGAGAGGAATTGCGCAATGTCATTTTAATCTTTTGTACAAAAATGCTACAAAAACGCCTATAAAATAGCAATGCCTAGATGTGAACAGCGCCATAAAGGCAGTTATTGAGAAACAGAGTGGAATAGGAGTACCTGAGACAGAAGGTTTGGTGTGTTTGGAAGGGATGATCTTCTAGACGTTTGAGCATGCCTGTGTAACCTTCTAGGCCAGTTTAGTGCAATAAGAATCAGCAGCTTCTTCTCTTGCTCTATCTTGCGTAGCAGTCAAGGCAGAGTTTGCACTGGGGTGATTCACATCTGGAGTTCCCCAACTCTGGCATAGGAGATAGAAGGTACCAGCATAAAGGGCCTATTCCCCTTGGCCAAGACAGTAACAGCTGAGGTAATCCGCCTTCCAATTGTCAGCTCATGCAATATGAACCATATAGATTCAGTGTCTCTCCACTCCATGAGATGATCAGACTTACTTCCATTAAGGCTGCCTGACTCCTTGTACCCCCATAGATGGTTGATATAGGCCACAGCCATGACATCTAATTGTACCCTGATCGGGTAAACCTGAAGAAGTTGGGGTCTACTGATTCAGAGATAGTTTTAAAGCTCTGAGCTCTAGGATGTTGATAGGGAGTTTGGCTTCCCTGGGTAACCATGTTCCCTGAACTGTGAGGGATTGGTACACTGCCCAGCCTGTGAGGATGGCATCTATTGTTATCACTTTTGATTGGTGTGATAAAAATGACTTCCCCATTGTCAAGGCTGAATTGGAGATCCATCAAGCTACGGAGTTCCTTGCTTGGCTGGAAAAGCGTATAAGTAAGTTGAGGGAAGGAGCATGCTTGTTCCAGGTCAGCAAGATGTTGCTATGGAGGGGCTTTGAATGAAATTGAGAAAAGGGTATGGACTCCCACCATGAGGCCCAAAACTTTCATAAAGAATCTCACCGATCCTTGAGCTCTGATCATCGTATATGTAAACCCTCTCCTTGTAAAGCAACCCATTCAGTTTAAAAAAGAAATGATGGACAAAACATTTATATATACATATAAGAAACATAAATATTTTTTTCCCCTTTTTTGTAAGTGATCACGTACCCTCAGTTCTCCACTGCTTAAGGAGCTCAGAGTACAAGGGGAGGATAAACTGCAGTACACCGGTCTTCTAAGTGAATGGCTTCAATGATTAGACTTATGCTGAGTTACCAGTACAGAAAGAAAACTGACCATGCTGTGCTCTCATGCCTAGTGCAGTCTTTTTTAAAAGGAAATCAGAGAGACTAGCAGGAACACCAGGAATTTCACACAAAGGAAGCAATACAAAGAGAACAGGATACTTTATCATATAAATACATGGTACAGCAGGCACATATCAGGAATATGAAATGTTGAGATGACATATTCTTTAAGATCTGGACATGACATCTTAGAGAGAAAATGTTGTTTTTCTGGGAGAAAAAACGTGACCTGGACTGTATCCAGAATGAGGCCTAAGTATTCTAGGCAAAGAGAAGGTTGGAGAGCAGTCATCTATGTATCCTGTTACCTGAATGCCCTGAGTTCTTCAAAGGGCAAGAAGAGGTGCCAATACCTTTGTGAATACTCTAGGTGCAGAGAATAGGCCAAATTGCAGTGCGGCAGTTTAGAAGTGTTTGTCTCCTACTTCCAAGTGCAGGGAGCACTGATGAGGCAGGTAAATGGAAATATGTAGATAGGCTCAGTAGACATGCAAGATGCTTAAGTATTTTACTTATATCAGAGAGGCAGTAACCATCCTCGCAGATTCCATGTGAAACTTTGTAATGTGAAGGCATTTGTTTCGAGATTTTAGGTCCAGGATAGGACTAATACCCCGGTTGGGTTAAGGCACCCAAAAAACACATTTGAATAGAATTCTTTGAACCTGTCCTCCAGAAGGATTGGAGTAATCCCTGTCTTGCATAAGAGATGGTTCAGAGTGGTCTGCAGATCTGACTGTCCTTGAAAAGATTTTAGTTTGAGAGAAGAAAGCGGTGAGGGGTAGAGGTTTTGAATTCCATTTTGTACCCTTTGAAACCACCTACAGAACCCAGAGAAAGGCAAACTGTAACAGATCCCCCCCCCCCAACCCTTGGGAGTGTGAGTGCCCCTTCATTGTGAGGAGGGCTTTGACGTAGTCATGGTAGCTTTTCCTGGTCCAAGTCTTGAGACAAAATATTTGAGTTTTGGCTTTGAAGATGAAGCCCCAGGAGAGCGATGGGACACTCTTCTTTTTCAGGAGGTAGAAGCCCCAAAATAAGGGGGTTTGGAAACCTTCCATTGTGGAAGAATTATTTTCCTTTTGTGACATCATTGATTACTTTAAGTGCTTCACCAAATAGAAGTCCTCTTTCAAAGGGTATACAGGTGCCGGTCATATAATTAGAATATCATCAAAAAGTTGATTTATTTCACTAATTCTATTCAAAAAGTGAAACTTGTATATTATATTCATTCATTACACACAGACTGATATATTTCAATCTGAACCTGGTCCTTTTCGATGGTACTGATGCAGTTTCGGGAGGAGTGTTACTTCC
>BLSH010088107.1:1689076-1709707 GCA_018402905.1 Glandirana rugosa
GAGGTGGGGGAGAAGGGGGTCCACTTGGCTGTCTTGATTTGGTAAATCGCTCAATTAGGTGATTCGCTCTACATGTTTCGTGACACTCAGGTCACTTCTTCAGGAGCTTACACTTCCAACAGAAAACAAACAATAATTAATACAATACTGATATAGATCTATAAAACCCTACTACATAACATGTTCATCACTCACTTGCATAATGGAGAAGTCTGCGCACTCCCCCCCAGAAAGGAGAACCTTCAGGGGATGACCCCGGTCGGCTGCCTCCCCTCCGAGCCCCAAGATGCATGTGCCAGGTGTGGGGACACACGTGTAACTAGAGGTTGGAAATTAATCAATAAAATAAAATAACTAACAACCTAAGGAATGATACCAAATAAAGACTGCATGTGTACATGTTACTTAGATACAGGGTTCTCACCTAACCAGAAGTTAGAACAGTGCTGTCCTGATTGGACGTCTGTAAAAGGGTATGAAGGTAACGATTGCCTCACTTAATTGCGACCAGGGGTATGATGATCCTTTTAAAAAGGATGGTAACCTATGGAGTTTTCTCCCTATGTATTGGGGTCACTGTCAGGGGGTCCTAGAGCAAATGAGAGTGCTATTATAACACATTGTACCCTGTCACTGACACAATCGTCAGTGATTTAGTTTTAAACAACAAACGGTAAAGAATGCAGTAAAGATTGCTGTAAGGGTTACAATGAAATACCTGAATAATAGCCACAATTGAAGCACAGTGGTCCAATAGTTTCATCCAGTCTGTCTGGTGAGAATGACCCAAGACCTACTGGCGGGACCCTAGGAGGGATATATATAGTAACAAGCATGTTTAGGGAATAC
This sequence comes from Glandirana rugosa, assembly GCA_018402905.1. NCBI lineage: Eukaryota > Metazoa > Chordata > Amphibia > Anura > Ranidae > Glandirana > Glandirana rugosa. Next base: position 1,689,926 of record BLSH010088107.1, read on the forward strand.
ACTAAGCAGACACAAAGCCTCTAAGTTGGCCAGACCTAACTAAGCCTCAGGGGTTTACCTTGTAACGTGTGGATGTGTGTCTCCTTAATCCTGTGTAGTAGCGTCCCGTACAGAGAGGGAGGGAGAGATCTTGTGGCGCCAGCCACCGTCATCTCCTCTCCCCCTTATGTGTGTCCCGGCCGGGATCATGCGTCAGGCGTCACCCGGCCCGGCCGCTCCTCACTGCGCATGCGTGCGCATCGAACGGGGACTCATCCGGGTCCTAGAGTCCCTCATTCGGCGCCGCTGTCAGATGAGGTGTGTTGAGGACACCAATCCCCAACTGCCGCTACACTGACAGAGGGTGGGGGCACCATCCTAGGCCCCGGGGGCCAGGACCTGGGGGTCCGATGGTGCGACCTCCCCCCCATCATACGTGTATGTGGCTCGGGCGGCCGCACAACCTGGCTGCATAGGAGGCTGGGGAGAGCAAGAGCCTCCCAGTGGCCACATGGAGAAATGCACAAAACCCCATATACAAGAGAGTGAACATAAACATTGGATTCAAAATTGAATTGATATGGAATAATAGAGATAACAATATAATCACCCAGTATGCCAATCCGCCACAGAACAAAGCTCAATAGCGGAGTGCAGACCGCGTGATCCGGAAAAATTCCCCTGGATAGTAATTCCCATAGCAGGGACATAGGTAGCTTATCTTGAAACCTTATACTAAAGTATCGCAGCACATCCACTCCTAAATTCCCCCCCGTCATCACCGAGATATATTATATACATGTGAATGAGTAGTGATACATTAAAATTGCGTACAAGACTCTTGGTCCTGTACGCAGCCAATGAATTCATCATTATAACACTGTAATTTAGAGAAATGATTTATGGGAAACAATTTCATTGATGCCAGGGGGTTTATTAGCCTCTAATCGCTCAATCCACATTGTTTCTTTCTGCAAAATTTGTTTGTCCCAGTCTCCGCCACGTGGGTCCTGTGCAACTACCTCCAGCACACAAAATTGTACATACGATGTATCAAATTTGTGATATAGGCCCAGGTGGCGGCTAACAGGGGTGAGCATTTTGGCAAATTGGGAATAATATATGTGGTCGTATATTCTTTGTTTAAAGCGGAGGTCCGAGGGCTAAAAAAAAAATTAAAAGTCAGCAGCTACACATACAGTAGCTGCTGACTTTTAATATTAGGACACTTACCTGTCCTGGAGTCCAGCGATGTCGGCACCCGCCGCTGATCTTCGGATCGGGGGACGGGTGCAGCCGCCTCCATCGCGGGTAAGGGAACCCGGACGTGTAAGCAGTACAGCTTCATGCCGGGCACCTTACTGCGCATGCGTGAGCTCTGCCGCGCTCTGCTACTGGCCAGGCGGCCAGAAGCAGAGCGAGCAGGGAGGAGGGAGCCGGGCTGCTGACGTCAGCGGCCGCGTCTGCCGGCCAGAGCTCCCGGAAGTGTGGAAAAGGACACCTGTCTAAAGACAGGTGTCCTCTTCCCCCTCCCCCCCGAAAGGTGCCAAATGTGACACCTGAGGGGGGGAGGAATCCAACCAGCGGAAGTTCCACTTTAGGGTGGAACTCTGCTTTAAGTTGTCGAATAGTTTTGCCCACATAGTAGGCTCCACATTTACATGTCATGAGGTAAATGACCCCACGTGTCTCACAATCCGCATGGAATCGTGGGCGAAAGTTAATTCCATTGGGTAGGGTGAATGGAGTACCCACCCTGACCCAAGGGCAATATGTGCACCGACCACATATATATATGCCTTTGGGTAAAACAGTACTATCAGTTTGTGGGCTGTAGAAACTGGCCGTGATTCTACTGCCTATTGATGTAGCTTTTCGGTAAATGATTTCTGGAGTGTCTCGGACATATTTTCCCAGGATGGGGTCCTCACTTAAGATATGCCAATGTCGTTGTAGACAGGCTCTAACCTCATTGTGTTGCGCTGAGTATCTAGTGATGAACTTGGTAGTTTGAGTGGTTAATGTAGGCTTCTTTTTGGAATATAGGAGGGTGTTTCTATTCTGTCTGAATGCTTGATTATATGCCTTTCTTAAAAGGCTTTTGCTATAGCCTCTCTGTAGGAGGCGTGTACGTAGTTGGGCTGCTTGAGTAATGAAATCCATATCGTGCGTGCAATTCCGCCGCAAGCGGATATATTGGGCATAGGGGATAGTACGTACTAGCGGTGCAGGATGTCCACTTTGGGCGCGAAGAATAGTATTGCCCGCAGTGCTTTTCCGGTACAGTTTGGTGGCTAGGGCATTGTCATTATCTCTGAAAATTTGCAAGTCCAAAAAAGAAAGAGAACTCTCATGCCAGTTGACAGTGAATTTTAAATTATAATTGTTGGTATTCAGACGGTGCATTAATACATTGAGAGTTTCCACAGTGCCCGTCCAAATCAAAAATATGTCGTCAATGTACCTGTACCAGCATAAAGCATGGTCCAGGTACTGACTGAGCTCCTCGTCCACAAATATTTCCCTTTCCCACCCCCCCAGGTACAAATTGGCGTACGCCAGAGCACAGGGGGTGCCCATGGCGACGCCCTGTACCTGGAGGTAGTGGGAACCGGAGAATGTAAAAAAATTATGTTGTAGGATAAATGCTAAGAGTTCCAGGATGAAGGTCCCGAATTTCCATTGGCGGTGATCTTGTTCCATCAGGAACATTTGTACCACCTTGATTCCTAGGTCATGAGGTATGCTCGAATACAATGCTTCTACATCAATTGAGACTAGTATTGCTTCTGGGGGGATGCTAAGACCATCCAAGCGTTTGAGGAGATCAAGGGTATCTCTCACATAGGAAGGAAGTCTAATGACATGAGGCATGAGAAAAAAAATCAACAAATTGGTTTGCATTTTCAGTGACAGAGCCAATCCCCGATATGATGGGCCTGCCTGGGGGATTTGCAGCATTTTTATGAATTTTTGGGATGGCGTAAAATGTTGCAACCCTCGGGTGGGGGTATTCAAAAATTCATATGTATCCTTGTCAATCAGTGCATCAGAGTAAGCTAGAAAGATCAGTTGTCTAAATTGTTGCTCACATTGTGGGATGGCCTCAAGCTCAGGGTACAGGCCATAGGTGGTAATTCTCCCTGCCCCCATAGTACTTGGTGCCCAAGCAGTCCATTGCCATATCTGAGCATTGTCACATATGGGCAGGTGAAAGTGCCTTTTACTATGCAAATATCAACTAGTAGAAATTAAATTTTAACACGTTGGATAAGTGAATTTAGTTAATAGGGTGGTGAGATATAGGTAAAAGCACACACTTTATTGTGTCTGCTGATTACACTGTCAAATTTAGTTCATATATTTATTCTTTAATGTAAATAATCATATTAAAAACTTACAGGTTAACTTTGAAAAGTTGACCATAAGTTGAACACCAAAGTGAAAACCATTGTTTGTAGGGTTGAATGCTCGGTTTGGGAGACCAAAGCCAATCTTTCCTGTTGCCTAAATAACAGCTAGACAAGCAGTGGAAAGTTCTGGATTTTGTCATGAACAATAGTTGATCGTATGTAGTATTCCCACAGATTCCTCCATTGGGATCAATACCTGATATTTTGTATGAAGCTGTGGCATAAGTTTTGATTGATATTCTCTCTCTTGTAGATGATAATTTTAAGGAAGAACAAAAGGCTACTCAAAGTCCTACAGAATATAAGCAGAAAATGAAATTCTATCGATGTCTGCCACAAACTGAGTTGACTTCGCAGGGACCTCAGGCCAGTAACCAGATAACTAAGCTCCAAGGATTATTAAAAGACAAAGGAGCTAAAGTAGCTCTGCGGAAGCCTGGACTAGCACTGAAGGTATAAAACTACATGCACTAATAATATATTTAACTGAAACTCATTATTAGCATTTCTGCCCTAGAAACTCTGGTCTTATGTTAAAACCAAAAGGGATGGATGTACAAAGCTGCCTTAAAAAGAGAGTGACAACTGTATGCTATGTTAACAGTGAGATAAAATCATCTCTAGTGTGATGTTAAAGAGCAGAGATGGGGAAAGGGGGTGAAAAAGAGAAGGAAACGATAAAAGTAATGGGACTGGCACAAGCATTTGCCCCCACATACAGGTGTACAGGAAGAAAAAGTGACCAGCCACTAAGGAGGTCAGGAACAAAGACCATAGGATAGCCCTCCTCCCTCTGGACACCAAGTGCTTCAAAGGTACCTAAGACTAGCAGTTTCCATTTCTGTGTGTTAATGTTATCCAAGGTTCTGTTCAGACGCATTGAGGATATTGGTTAGCCTTTAATTGACCATAATATTATCCAAACTGTCTTTCTGATGTATGCACCAAGCTGGAGATTGACTTGAAGATTAGACCTACAATATCTCACAAAAGTGAGTACACCCTCACATTTTTGTAAATATTTTACTACATCTTTTCATGTGACAACACTGAAGAAATTACACTTTGCTACAATGTAAAGTAGTGAGTGTACAGCTTGTATAACAGTGTAAATTTGCTGCCCCCTCAAAATAACTCAACACACAGCCATTAATGTCTAAATTGGTGGCAACAAAAGTGAGTACACCCCTAAGTGAAAATGTCCAAATTGGGCCCAATTAGCCATTTTCCCTCCCCCGGTGTCATGTGACTTATTAGTGTTACAAGGTCTCAAGTGTGAATAGGGAGCAAGTGTGTTACATTTGGTATTATTGCTATCGCTCTCTCATACTGGTCACTGGAAGTTCAACAATGCACCTCATGGCAAAGAACCCTCTGAGGATCTGAAAAAAAAGAATTGATACTCTATATAAAGATGGCCTAGGGCATAAGAAGATTGCCAAGACTCTGAAACTGAGCTGCAGCACAGTGGCCAAGACCATACAGCGGTTTAACAGGACAGGTTCCACTCAGAATAGGCCTCGCCATGGTTGACCAAAGCAGTTGAGTGCATGTGCGAAGCATCATATCCAGAGGTTATCTTTGGGAAATAGACGTATGAGTGCTGCCAGCATTGCTGCAGAGGTTGAAGGGATGTTGGGTCAGCCTGTCAGTGCTCAGACCATACGCCGCACACTGCACCAAATTGGTCAGCATAGCTGTCGTCCTGAAGGAAGCCTCTACTAAAGATGATGCACATGAAAGCCCGCAAACAGTTTGCTGAAGACAAGCAGACTAAGGACATGGATTACTGGAATCATGTCCTGTGGTCTGATGAAACCAAAATAAACTTATTTGGTTCAGATGGTGTCAAGCGTGTGGCGACAACCAGGTGAGGAGTACAAAGACAAGTGTGTCTTGCCTACAGTCAAGCATGGTGGTGGGAGTTTCATGGTCTGGAGCTGCATGAGTGCTGCCAACATTGGGGAGCTACAGTTCTTTGAGGGAACATGAATACCAACATTTACTGTGACATACTGAAGCAGGGCATGATCCCTTCCCTTCAGAGACTGGGCCGCAGGGCAGTATTCCAACATAACAACCCCAAACATACTTCCAAGACTACCACTGCCTTGCTAAAGAAGCTGAGGGTAAAGGTGATGGACTGGCCAAGCATGTCTCCAGACCTAAACCCTATTGAACATCCGTGGGGCATCCTCAAACAGAAGGTCTCTAATATCCACCAGCTCTGTGATGTCATCATTGAGGAGTGGAAGAGGACTCCAGTGGCAACCTGTTAATCTCCGGTGAACTCCATGCCCAAGAGGGTTAAGGCAATGCTGGAAAATAATGGTGGCCACACAAAATATTGACACTTTGGGCCCAATTTGTACTAAGCAGTTTAGACATCAATGGCTGCATGTTGAGTTATTTTGAGGGGGCAGCAAATTTACACTGTTATACAAGCTGTACATTCACTACTTTACATAGCAAAGTGTAATTACTTCAGTGTTGTCTCATGAAAAAATATAATAAAATATTTACAAAAATGGGAGGGGTGTACTCACTTTTGTGAGATACTGTATATCTCAAGATGTGTAAAATGCCACCTATTAAAAGAATTGCAGGCAAAAGCACAGGAAAAATCAAAGTACTTTAAATGATTACTTGCATTTTTTTCTTTCCATACATAATTTTAATTTATTTTCAATGTACCTCTAAACTCGTCTAGTAGGTATGTGGTAACTTGGACTGGTGAGCCTCTGAATAAATTCAATTATCTTTTAAGGAAATTAACCAGTGATGAAAAATATATGGTGTATGGGGACCTAGTTATGGTCCCAGGCAACATCCATGCAACTGGTTCAGCACTGCCACCTTTCCATTGTGCTCTCAGCTGCAGTCACATACTCACTCCATATACAGAGCAGGGCTCATAGCCCTGCACTGTAAGTTATGATGGTGAGGGACCACTCAGAGCCACGAGGACAGTGCTGGAAGTAGAGGATTACAGCGCTGGAACTTGGTGGCTGAGGAATAGGGTTATTAAAGCGGAGTTCCACCCAGAATTTTTTTTTTTACATCATTCAAGTCCTTTGCCTATATAGACTTACCTTTGAAGGAAGAAAAAAATTATACTCACCCTAAGTCGCTTGTTGCTAGGTGGTATCTGTAATCTGCCCCTATTAGGTCCTAGGCTCTTCTCCTCACTTCCTGCTTCCCCTTGCCTCCTGGAAGATGTGACTCCTCATTTCCCAGGAGTCAGTGGGCTTCCCTGTACTGTAAAATCGTGTTATTTACAGACAGGAAATGACACGATTTAAGGCAGACCAAAATCGAGGAGTGCATGATGGTTACCCACTATGCACTTCTTTCAGGAAGAGATGCCAGGAGACTACGGATGGGCTTCAGGTGCCCTCACCTAAAATGGTAAAGTCCAGCAGTAAAAGAAACAAAATTGTGAGTAAAAAATACATGTAATTACTAGGCGGTTTGAAAGTAAGGAAACAAAAGGTTAAATCTATTTAGTATTAAAAGAGTGGATGCCAAAAAAAAAAAAAACCTTGTCCCTAGTCTAAAAGAGAATTTAACCCTTGCGGGAAGGGGGAACTACAAGGGTAGATCTGGTTTCATTCCCAAAGTTATTGGTTGAACTAGATGGACTTGTTGCTTTTTTTCTTGTACAAAGGGTCTTATTACTATGCATTTCAATATAACAGCTCATCACATGATTTTCACATCGCGAATAAACATATAATAATACAAAATGAGAAAACCAAATGAAGTAAGCAGATATGCCTTAAATCCTAGAGATTCCAAGAATGGTTATACATAACATTTAGAAGATTGATATCACAGTCCAAGAACCTTGGTAGTCTGGGACACGCTGCACCAAATATAGGTAAAAATGTCCTTACTGAGTTTTGAGTGCAGCTTGCTATCAAACCATATAATCAATAAGTATATTATCAAGGATATACTATGTAGCAATGCTAGAAGTTAACCATGTAGCCATCCCACTCAAGCATATGCCTGGTGGCCTAATGAGCTAAAAGGAAAAAAAAGGAAAGGAATTGAAAGAAAAGGAAAGGAAGAGAGGGGTAGAAGACCGGGAATATGAAAGGAAACAGCAGTAAGAAAGAAAGGGAGTCCACGGGGTGCGGGGCAGAAACATATTAAATCAAGAGAAGCATAGAATCAAATCTGGAAGGTTGAATGTAGGCAGACCAAGGCTGCTAAACCTAAAGAAATATGTCATTGGTGTTTGAAAGTATAGCCATCAGCTTTTCATTTACCATAATGTCATTCATACAGTTTTTAACTGCCTCAAAGCTGAGTACGGGTGTCTTTTATACCCTTCCTATAGTTAGATGCAGTAAAGAGATGCAGCACCAGCTGGCGCTCCAGGCGAAGCAGTTCTGCAATTGGCTTCGACAGAAGAGCCTCATAAGGATCCCTCTTTAGGTTGTATGGAATAAGTTGCGAAGAAGAGCGTAGACTCTGACCCCTAATCTGCATACCCTCGGATATGTCCACCAAATGTGCGCCATAGTGCCCTCTTGGGAACATCCACGGAAGCAAAGGGGAGCGTAGGTTGGAATAAAACGTGCCAACCTAGCCGGAGTGTAATACCACCTGTAAAGTATATTATAAGCATTTTCTAAAATAAGAACCTTTTTGGAGCATTTTGACAATGCTATAGTCATGACCTGCCAGTCCTCCGGATTATTATTATTATTATACAGGATTTATATAGCGCCAACAGTTTGCACAGCACTTTAAAATATGAGGGCAGACAGTACAATTACAATACAATTCAATACAGGAGGAATCTGAGGGCCCTGCTCGTTAGAGCTTACAATCTAGAAGGGGGGGAGGGGTCAAGTGAAACAAAAGGTAATAACTGTGGGGAAAGAACTGATGAAGAAAATGAAAATGTAGTTGTTAGGTGTGGGTAGAATAAGCTTCACTGGAAGAGGAGGGTTTTCAGGGATTGCATAAAAGCTAGTAGAGTAGGAGATACTCGGACAGGTTGGGGTAAGGAGTTCCATAGGATTGGAGAGGCTCTGGAAAAGTCCTGGAGGTGAGCAAAGGAGGAGGTGATGAGGGAGCTAGAGAGCAGGAGGTCTTGAGAGGAACGAAGAGAATGATTAGGTTGGTATTTCGAGACTAGGCTGGTGATGTAGCTGGGGGCTAAATTGTGGATGGCTTTGTAAGTTGTGAGTATTTTGAATTGAATTTGTTGGGTGAGCAGGAGCCAGTGGAGGAATTGACAGAGAGGAGTAGCAGACACAGAGCGATTGGTAAGGTGGATGAGTCTGGCAGTAGCATTCATGATGGATTGAAGTGGGGAAAGCCTATGTAGAGATAAGCCAGTGAGAAGGGAGTTGCAGTAGTCGAGGCGAGACATGACCAGGGAGTGCCTTAAGAGCTTTGTTGTGTCATTGGTTAGAAAGGGGCATATTTTTGAGATGTTGCAGAGGTTGAGGCAGCAGGATTTGGACAGTGATTAGACGTGGGGCTTAAAGGAGAGTCCAGAGTCCAGGACTATGCCTAGGATAGTGATGGGCTGATAGTTGTGCCATCGATTATGACAGGATCCAGCTGTTTCCCCAGCTCCGCCTCCCACTGGGGGTGACAAGGTGTGAGCAGTGTTTTTTTTGAGGAAATTATTGCTAAGTAAATTAATGAGATTAAACCGGAAGATTGAGGTCAAGATCTACAAAGGCTTTCAAAGGGGGTCAAGGTGTATAGAGTAGGTTGAGACTTTATAAGCTGTTGGAGAAAGTGCCATAGCTGTAGGTAGCTATAGTGTTCTCAGAAGGGAATATTGAGGAACGTAGAGCATCAAACGTAATTATTCTAGTAGGGCTGAACAGAGAGTGGATATCAACAAAGCCATTATCGGTCCACCAAGAGAACTGTTGTGGGTTATCACATCCTGGCGGAAATAATGGACAAGCTGCAACCAACAAACATGTTTAACCCCTTCCTGACCGGCTCCTGTACATATACGAGGCAGGTTGGCAGCCCTGCGCGAATCGCCGTATATATGATTTGCGCAGTTAACTGCGGCACAGTCTCGTGCCCGCCGCACGTTGCGTGAGTGTGGCAGCGGGTCGGGCGACCCGCGATCGCCTAATACAGAGGCAGAATGGGGAACTGTCACTGTAAACACAACGGTTTCCTGTTCTGTCAGGGGACATGTCAGTGATCTACTGATCCCTGTAATCGAGATCAGTTAGATCTGTCATGTCCCTGCCAGCCTAGCCCCCACACAGTTAGAACACAGTGAGGGAACACATTTAACCCCTTGATTGCCCCCTAGTGTTAACCCCTTCCCTGCCAGTGACATTTATACAGTAATTAGTGGCTATTTTTAGCTCTGATCGCTGTATAGATGTCAAGGGTCCCAGAAAAGTCAAACGTTTCTGATCTGTCCGCCGCAATATCGCAGTCCCGATAAAAATCGCAGATCACCGCCATTAAATGGGAAAAAAAATAATAAAAACGCAATAAATCAATTCTTATAGTTTGTAGACGCGATAACTTTTGCGCAAACCAATCAATAAATGCTTACTGCGATTTTATTTACCAAAAATATGTAGAATAATACATTTTGGCCTAAACTGATTAATAACTTTGTTTTTTTATATATATTTTTTTTGGATATGTATTATAGCAAAGAGTAAAAGAAATTGTTTTTTTTTTTCAAAATTGTCGCTCTTTGTTTATAGCGCAAAAAATAAAAACCGCAGAGGTGATCAAATACCACTAAAAGAAAGCTCTATTTGTGGGAAAAAAGGACGACAACTTTGTTTCGGTACAGCACCGCATAACCGTGCAATTGCCAGTTAAAGCAACGCAGTGCCGTATCGCAAAAAGTACTCTGATCAAGAAGGGGGTAAATCCTTCCGGGGCTGAAGTGCTTAAACAAATCACAAAGCCATATGACTGTTTGCATGAGGTACTCCTAACCCCACAGAGTTGGGCTACTGACATGTTTATCACATGCAAAAGACAGATTATTCTTAAAAGCAATTAACACCACTTAGGGCAGTGGTTCTCAGCTCCGGCCCTTGGGACCCACTAACAGGCCAGGTTTGCAGGATAACTGAAATACATCACAGGTGATATCATTTGCTACTCAGTGATTGCAGCATTCTAGTCTGCATCTCCCCAAGGTAATACTAAAAATCCAGCCTGTCGGTGGGTCCCGAGGACCGGAGTTGAGAACCCCTGACTTAGGGGTACTGCCTGTGTAGATAATTTGGGCAAGAGGTCAAAGTAGGAGCTTCCCCTGATCATAAAACATAAAGCAAAAGCATCTTTAAAAATGATTAGTAATGGCAATCTACAAACAGATACTCATAAATACTTGCAGGCTTTTTATTCTTTTCCTTTTTTTTTTCCCTTACAATTAATCTTATGGTGGCTACTTTTTCCAAAGGCAGATGAATCCATCTCCCTTTACTTCCTGGAACTCTGCCTAGAACTCTGGGTCTGCCTTCTAGAGCATGTAACGGGTACTTCTCAGGATGCAGCTGTAAGGATAAGGTAACATCACCAGTGCCCTAGAGAAACCAGGATGTGGAAAACAGCATATGTAAAAGCAAAAACGAATGATGTAATATGATTTCATATCAACACACAGAGCTGTATGCTGATGGAATTTTTAGTGAAAGGGGGGAAAGATCAACTTTAACCGTACTTGTTAGGGAAGTTAATCCCTGGCCATTATGGTGAGATGATTAGTCGTGACTTTTGACAGCACAGAGCCTATTCGAAGGTGGCCATTGTACCCGTGTCAAGGACAGTGGAAGATCACACCTCCCAAATATTATGCACAGTAAGACCTATTTAAGGAACAAGAACAAAGATGACTACCAGAAAAAGACAAAGATACCTAATTAAAGAACGTAGTAGGAGAACCAGAAACAGACCAGAAGCACACGGGTAGCAAAAGTGAGGGTAGAAAAAAATCCACCCCCTTCTTTTGCAGTGAAAGGGGTAGCCTACATCCGAGCACTAAAACTAGATTTGCTAATATAAACCGCACATTAGAGCAGCTGTAAGAGAACACTACCAGAGGGGCTGCAAGAGGCGCAGAGAATTATCTGAACCAGGTTATGAGAGACAAGCTTGTCATATCATTAGGGACTGAGCTTACTGTCATGCTTATGAGGAAATTTTTCCTGCACAGTGTTTACGTATGAGTAATTTATAAACGAGAATATCTTTAAGATACAGGATCAATCAATATGAACACAGACTAAAAATAGGAGATTTATTCATCAGACATGCAATAAACTATAAAAAAATATATAATATATCACCGCGCCACAATAATATTGATACTACTAAAAGCAGCTGCCTAATTATAAAATAAATCCATATAAAGTGAATAAATAATTCACAGCAGTGCCTATGTTTTCATTAAACACACTATGTGAAAAAAAAATTATGAAAAAAGTCCTTCAAATGAAAAAAAACTGAAAAAAATATGAAAAAATATGTTTTCATATATTTTTTCAGTTTTTTTAATTTGAAGGACTTTTTTTCATGAACTGATTTTATACATAGATATTTTTCACATTTTTAATGAAAACACAGGCGCTGCTGTGAATTATTTATACACTTTAATGTTTATTCACTTTATATGGATTTATTCATCAGACATGTATTCATACAAAAATAGTTATACAGGGTGGGCCATTTATATAGATACCTTAATAAAATGGGAATGGTTGGTGATATTAACTTCCTGTTTGTGGCACATTAGTATATGTGAGGGGGGGGAAACTTTTCAAGATGGGTGGTGACCATGGCGGCCATTTTGAAGTCGGCCATTTTGAATCCAACTTTTGTTTTTTCAATAGGAAGAGGGTCATGTGACACATCAAACGTATTGGGAATTTCACAAGAAAAACAATGGTGTGCTTGGTTTTAACGTAACTTTATTCTTTCATGAGTTATTTACAAGTTTCTGACCACTTATAAAATGTGTTCAATGTGCTGCCCATTGTGTTGGATTGTCAATGCAACCCTCTTCTCCCACTCTTCACACACTGATAGCAACACCGCAGGAGAAATGCTAGCACAGGCTTCCAGTATCCGTAGTTTCAGCCCTGCCCCCTCACAGTTAGAACACGCCTAGGGAACACAGTTAACCACTAGGTCACCCCCTGTAGGTTAACCCCTTCACTGCCAATGACATTTACACAGTAATCAGTGGATATTTAAATTTCTGATCACTGTAAAATGTCATTGGTCCCAAAAAAGTGTCAAAAATGTCTGACATGTTCGCCCCAATATTACAGTCCCGATAAAAATCGCAGATCACCGCCATTACTAGTAATAAAACAAAAAAAAAAGGAAAATGCCAGAAATTATTTCTCATGGTTTGTAAATGCGGCAACTTTTGCGCAAACCAATCAATAAACCGCGATTGCGATTATTTTTTTACCAAAGATATGAGGGAGAATATAAATCAGCCAAAACCGATGAATAAATTATTTTTTTTATATTTTTTTTTGTTTATAGCGGTGATCAGAATGACGCAGAGGTGATCAAATACCACCAAAAGAAAGCTCTATTTGTGGGGAAAAAAGGACGCAAATTTTGTTTGGGTCCAACGTCGCACAACCGCGTAATTGTCAGTTAAAGCGACGCAGTGCAGAATTGCAAAAAGTGCTCTGGTCCTAACGTGGGAAATCCTTTCGGGGCTGAAGTGCTTAATCATACAGTACTGAATGCAGTCAAAGTATTCATAGACCCTGTGGCATCCTCAAGCAATGAACAAGAAGGATGGGAAACAAGAGCTGGTTGCAGGTCTGGGCTTGCAAGTAAAGAAAGCCTTTAAGAAAGTTCCACATTTTCTATTTGTGGAATCTTTAAAAGAAGTAATCTCTTAAAGTGTTTGTTAACCCAAAATAAAAATATGCTGCTACTGTCTCTTTAAAGTGGTTGTCAACCTGTGACAACCACTTTAACCTACAGGTAAGCCTGTAGGTTAAGGAGATATGCAGTGTTCTGCATGTGCCGACGTCATTTCGACACATGCGCAGTGAAGAAACGGCCTCTGTGCCATTTCTCCACTGACACTGTGCCGTGGCTGGCGGCTCCCGCGCGCATGCGCAGAAGTGACGTCACGCGACTCCGGCCAGTCACAGCGCCAGAGTCGCGGCCCCGGAAGGAAGAGGGGCAGAAGATGGATGCGGCCAAGCACAGGGGACAGCACCGGACATCGCAGGCTACGTTTGCAGATAAGTAGCCCATTATGCTTCTAGTTTACAGGGGAATGTAGAGGAAGTAAACCCCATCCTATTTAACCACTTAAGGACCGGAAGGATTTCCAGCTTTAGGACCGGAGCCCTTTTTGCGATTCGGCGCTGCGTCGCTTTAACTGACAATTGCGCGGTCGTGCAACGTTTTACCCAAAGGAAATTTGCGTCCTTTTTTTCCCACAAATAGAGCTTTCTTTTGGTGGTATTTGATCCCCTCTGCGTCATTTCTGATCGCCGCTATAAACAAAAGAAGAGCGACAATTTTGCAAAAAAACCCAAATACAAATCCAAAAAAAAATATAAAAAAAACATTTTTTTTCACCGTTTTTGGCCGATTTATATTCTTCCACATATTTGCGATAAAAAAAATCGCAATTGGCGTTTATTGATTAGTTTGCGCAAAAGTGGTCGCGTTTACGGGTGATGAGAATTCATTTTTGGGGTTTTTATTTTTTTTTATTTTTTACTAATAATGGCGGCGATCTGCGATTTTTTGCGGTACTGCGATATTTCAGCGGACATGTCGGACCATTTTGACACTTTTTTGGGACCATTGGCGTTTATACAGCGATCAGTGCTATAAAAATGCACTGATTACTGTGTAAATGCCATTGGCAGTGAAGGGGTTAACCTGCAGGGGGCGCTCTAAGGGTTAACTATGTTCCCTGGGCGTGTTCTAACTGTGGGGGGACTGCCCTAGCTGGGGAAGGGAAGTGGTCACAGCCTTCACGTACAGGAAGGCTGTGATCACAGCCCTTCCCCCTTCACAGAGCGGAGGTCCGTGTTTACATACACGGACCTCCGCTCATTCGCTCCGGGGGGGCCATCGCGGGTGGCCGGCGGCAATCGAAGCCGCCGCACCCGCTCCCCGGACACAGTGAGCGCGCGGGCGCGCCTCCAGTGGCGCGCACGCGCTCACTAGGCGCGATCACGCGGCCGCCGTCATATGACGGCGATCCGCGTTACAGAGCCACTTTGCTGCCGTCAATTGCCGATTGACGGTCGGCAAGTGGTTAATGTGCAGTTAGCAGCATGTTTTTTCCACATTAGCAAGCATGTTCCATGCAGCTCCCTCAATTTGGGAAAGGAAATCTTCTGCAGCTTCCTCCAATACTGCCTCAATGTCTTCTTTATTCTCTTTTTTGGCTGCCTTGTCTAGGACGGGCATATTTAGATCCAACTTGAGAGGCAGGGCATTTTCGAGCCCTGGACAGAGATGACTTATATTGAAGCTATTTTTGCCCTAGGAATTGTGACATAGATGCAGAGAATTCATCTGTTGTCAAATGGGTCACTTGTTGCGTACCTGAAATAGAGCTAGAATTGAATGTAGAGGTTGAGTGCTGTGTGGGCCTTTAACAGAGCGAATGTTCATCTGCTGTTTTGTCATGGATGACCTTGCTCTCCGGCATAGCCATGGGTGAGGGTATTCCCCAGTTGGGTACTCATGAAGTAGGATGCTGGATATAGGGTAAGCTTGTCCAGGAGGAGAATACGGCAACCCGGATGTAGACATTTTGTAGCAAAGACTAGTTGCAAAAAAGGGGAAGCACATAAATACCATAAGGGCTCTAGGAAAAAGTGGCGGTAAAATGTGCAACCTGTAGTATGATATAACACCTGGTCACCCACCTAAGACTAAGAAAAGGAAAGAATTCAACAACAATGGGATTTTCTCGGTACCATAAAGAACACCATAACTACACATAATATATAAAAATAAAAAGTTTATTAATTCATATTAAAAATGTTGTTCTCTTGAAAAATTATTGTTTTTGTCTTAAACTCCTGAGTTCCTGCATGATAGTTACTTGCTTATCTTATTCAATTGGTAGTAACTACCTCCAAAATATCACATAGTGGCATTGATAGGTATAGTATACATACACCTAAGACTAAGCTCTGAGTGATTGAACCTTGTGCCAGATTTGAAACACTTGCACTGAAGTGAATACAAGTCAAATATAGCCCTGGTCTTTTACAGTAACAGCCAGAATACAGAGTGACCCGGTCTTTCCTGCACATTTATTCAGTAATAAAAACAGTTTTCACTCACATGGTTGGTGTCCAAAGATAAGCAACATGTCCAGAAACCTGCACTGCCAGAGGACAGAAAAGGATAGCCTGGAAGCTGTCAACTCCTGAAGCTGGCGTGCTGCACACGTTTAGCTGTCAGAGTAAGCAGCGTTAGCAGCTGTTGAAGACAGGGGAAGAATATATGGGACTAACAGACAATGCATTTCAGGGACACACCCTCATTGTCAAGCCTCAGCCACTGCCTTCTTTGAAAGCTAAGCAGGTTCAGCGCACCATTGCTGAGTGACAGCTTGCCAGCATCCAGGCTGACTGGTTTCTGTCCACTGGCAGTGGTGATTCATGGATACTTATTGTTTTTATTACTAATTAAATTTGCTTGTGATTAAGGCCCCTTTCATACGATGGGACAGCTCGGATCTGTCTGTCAGTTTTTCAGACGGATCCAAGCGGGCCACCCATTGACCTCTATGGGCAGTCGGATCCCAGCAGAGATGTGTCCGCTAACATCCGATCCGACACGATCGGCTCAAAATAGACGTATGGGTGATGCGTTCACCCATCCATCTAGCGGATCGGATTGGATGAAAACGAACAGGCGGATCCTTTTCCATCCGATCTCCCCATAGAGGAGAGTGGGGAGCTGACAGGTCCGCCCCTGCACAGCGTGCAGAGACAGGGCTATCATCCACCGGCTCAGCAGAAATCATCGGAGCGATCTCCCGCTGAGCTGGCGGACCCCTCTAAGCGGATCCGCCCAGTGTAAAAGGGGCCAAACCCTGTCCTGTGCCCATCTATACTTTCTTACTGTCAGTATTGATTTCTAATCTTTAGTGAAATAAAAACAAAAATAGTGCACTGTACAGAGTCCACAGATAGAATTAGGGTTATATAAAACTGTACACCTTTGAGGACAGAAGTTAGGGTGCCAGTAGGTCTTATACAGGGATTCAGGGAGGATCCAAAGGCATAGGACTCTAGCCTGCTTCAAGGAACCCCATCATTTTATTTCCCAGAGTGGACTCAGCTGGACAGATTGTTGACTTTGGGTTTTGCCGCAGCAGCTTTTGCAGATCTGCTTGAAGAAGCTGAAGATCTTTCAGAAGTTTATGCATTTCAGCCAGAGTGGAAAGTGTGTACCTTACTGATGTAGTTAAAGCTTAAAGGTGAATCCCTATATGTATGGGACTTCACGCGTCTGTAACATCCAAGTATTGCTTGAGTTCCCAACATTTGTGTATAATGACAAGTGCTAGATCTGCATGTATTTGATATGGATGTCCTTGAAATAAAAGCTCCCTGTTACCAACTGCTTATCAATAGGTATTGACGGTGTTAATTCCTGAAACAAAGCTGTAACAGTCTAAGTGAAATCATCTAGACTGGGGGTCAGCAACCAGTAGATTGCAACAGGTTACTGGTAGATCGTGGTCTGGGCTTGCTGACCTGCCATTCCAGAACATCAAACAGAGTGCAATGCAGAGGGACTACTTGTAAAATTGAAGCTGTAGTAGGGAGCAAGAGCCGCATAAGCCAATTCCTCCACTGTAGCGCTGGCTCCTGTCCCACCCATCCTGAATGCAGGGGTTTTGGTGTGCTTTCTGAAAGTGAACCATACCTGCAGGATATAGTAGAAGTCTATGGCAAAGTGCAGCTAACCCTGCAGTGTTATAGGGAGCTCAGAACAGTAAGGGTTAATTTACATTTGCAGTTTGGGAGTTGGTGTTTTTACCATCCTTGCCCCAACCGCACTCCGTTTAGATGTAGTGGCCAAGGGGGTACACATGTTGCAGCTGCAGCAGGAGTTATACACCCCTGTCATGGTTGGTGGGTGTGGCATCTGTCAAGAATGACCCATTCACTCTGCAAGTGCCCTGCAACTTTGTGCAGTACAGCAAAAAAGGGGTTAAAGCAGGCAGTATTGTGTTGCTTTCTCACCACCTGCTTTAAGTCCTTAGACCCCGCAGAAGCATGCAGTTGCTAGGCGCTTGCAGAGTGTCCCCATTTACTTGAATATGTCAAGATTAGCAGGTGGTAGCACTCACCAAAAGCAACAGGGGGTTTAATTACCACTGCGGCATGTGTACACCTTAGGCTGCTGCCTCAGCCTCGCCTAATTTAAACCTATGATTGCCGAGCAATGCACGCAATTGCGACATGGTAGTACGGCAATTAGAGGTTTAAATCAGGTGTAAGGAGGCGACACTGGGCCAGGTGATCTTTGACTTCTCCCATGTTGTTCAGTTAGATCTTCACCTCTTTAATGTTGCCTACCCCTGATCTAGACTCTGAGCTTTTTTCTGGTCATACTTAAGCTATGGATCACAGAAGCGAGTTTGCTGTGCACTCCTGTGACCCATTTACACCCTCCCAGGCACCGCAGGAAGCCAGCTGGGTCAGCATAAGATGTCCCCTTAACCACTTCACCCCCGGAAGGATTTCACACTTTAGGACCAGAGTACTTTTTGCAATTCGGCACTGCGTCGCTTTAACTGACAATTGCGCGGTCGTGCGACATTGTACCCAAACAAAATTTGCGTCCTTTTTTTCCCACAAATAGAGATTTATTTTGGTGGTATTTGATCGCCTCTGCGTTATTTCTGATCACCGCTATAAAAAAAAGAAGAGCGACAATCTTGCAAAAAAAAAAACTTTTTCTTACTTTTTGCTAAAATACAAATCCAAAACAACTTTTTTTTTTTCATCGGTTTTGGTTGATTTATATTCTTGCTCATACTTTTGGTAAAAAAAAAATTGCAATCGGCGTTTATTGATTGGTTTGCGGAAAAGTGGCTGCGTTTACGGATGATGAAAATTAATTTCTGGGGTTTTTATTTATTTTTTTTACTAGTAATGGCAGCAATCTGTGATTTTTAGCAGTACTGCGATATTGCGGCAGACATGTCGGATCATTTTGACACTTTTTTGGGACCGATGACATTTATATAGCGATAAGAAATTTAAATGTACACTGATTACTGTATAAATATCACTGGCAGTGAATGGGTTAACCCAGGCATCCTCAAACTACGGCCCTCCAGCTGTTGCAGAACTACACATCCCATGAGGCATTGTAAAACTCTGACATTCACAGATATGACTAGGCATGATGGCAATTGTAGTTCCTGAACAACTGGAGGGCCATAGTTTGAGGACCCCAGCAGGGGGAGATCTAGGGGTTAACTGTGTTCCCTGGGTGTGTTCTAACAGGGATCGTTATATCTCCTATGCCCGCACTGACAGAACGGGGAACCACCCCGTTCATCGGGTCCACCCGAGCCGCGGGCACACTCTTCAGGAGCACAACGGCGCGCGCCCCCTAGTGGCCACCCGCAAATCGCCGCTTATTTACGGCGATTCGCGGGAATCATCCACACTGCCGCAGTAAATATACTGCGCGCGGTGTGGAAGCAGATAAGGGACTTACCATTCCCGCCTCAGGGCCTGTAGGCCCAACCTTCACCCATCACGGCGGCGGGCCTTGTCAGCATATATCTTCAAGGACCGGGTACCCTTTAGTATGAGGGTCCACTCCCTTGGACCTGTACAGCACCCTACAGGACTACCTTGGTTCGGGATCCCAGGCTTTCCACTACACAGGGTCCAGTGCCACATGTGGTCGCATTACAGGCAAAACCTTGCAAACCTCTTCTGTCTTCTTAGCAAGGCTTGGGTACCATTTATCTTAGCTTAATAGCTGTTTGAAAAGGATCCGATCTGAAAAGCAGTCCCTGATTCTCAAAAACTTGTGTGGGACACAGCATAGAAGCTCCAAAGAGCTGGGAAAGTGACCATCCACCCTCTTAGACACTGGTGGAAAAACTGATTACTTCCTATGTGAGATGGGTTATATAGGGGGGGAACTTCCTGTCTGATTTTGATTTGCCAGTGTCCATTCACCTATAGGTGGCTTATAACCCATTCAGTAATGATTAATATAGCCTGCTCTGTGACCCGTGATGTACGAAAAAGAAATATTGTTTTAATAAACATTTGCGCAAATATCATTGTGCCCTAAAAATCAGTACCACGTTATTTGTATTCTACTGGTCATGTGCTTTCAGAAAATATATGGTTGGGGGGAGGGGGGG